>QLTV01001698.1:7801198-7835978 GCA_003457575.1 Thermophis baileyi
CATGAAAAATATAAACAATAAAATATCCTTTTAAAAAAACCATTAAAAGCATAAAGAAAAAAAAAAACAGCCACTTAGTAGCAGGCAGAATCAACCATTCTCCAACCACAGCTGCTGTGGCCTAGAGGTAGAACTTTTGCCTCACAATCAGGAGGTTGTGAGTTCGATCCTAGGTAGAGGTGCTGCTGGGCTTCAATTTGAAAAAAATAAATAAAAATAAAACAAATAAAGCCAAAAAAAGATGGCGACCGCATGCACAGTGCTGGAAGTCACCTTCTGAGCATGCTCAGAAAAAAAAAAATTCGAAAAAAAATTAAAAAAAAGATGGCGGCCCCCACGGACCGGCAATCACCGATCCGGTTCGGGTGACGTCACTAGCGGGTCACTACCGGTTTGGGCGAACTGGTCCGAACCGTAGGAACCCACCCCTGGTGTGCATGAACAGACAGATATCCATACAGTAGATATTATATTATCTATCATGCTATGGTAAATTATAGCAAAATTAAGACCAGGACACTTAACTGCTTTTTGGAACAGTATCTTCTTTTCCTTCCTCAAGGCTCAATGTTCCTCAAGTTGAAAACATCTCAAGAGGTTTCGCTGTTAAACCAATGGCAATAGTTTCCTTGTAATTGGACAAATTTGACAAAAATATAAAAAAAAAATATTACAGGCCAGACAGGTTTTATAGCTATGGCAAGTAGTAAAGTTTGAAGCAAAATTCTGAAAATGACTAAAAGATTTTAAGCATGGTTCTAAATTATATCTTCTATCCCATCTGTATTCAACTGTACAATAATATATATATAAGTTTTAGTTATCTTTAAATGGCAGAAAATGGAGTGCAAATCCAATTTCCTGACATCAGTAAAGCATTATGCAAACAAAGACAAGTATTCCGTAGTAATCTTGTACTGATATAAGAAAACATGAAACATTCAATATGCTAATTAGAAGCTTTTTAAGTTTGCACCATCTTTGCTAAAGTTGCTTGTTTCATCTTAAACTTGCTCTTGCTCTTTAAAATGCATTACATATATGTAGAAATTATTTGTTTTCATTACCCAACTATAGTTTACTGATAGCAGAGTTTCCTCATATGTACTTTAATGTATTATAAAAATACAGACACAAATCATAAGTTGCAACATCACTGCAGTAATTGCAACAACTTTTTTTTTAAGTATACACAAGTTGAATGTTATTGCACATTGTGGAACACAATGCATACATAAATTAGCATTTTAGCTGTGAGCTGAAAAGTAGTCTAGTTTCTAAATACGAGAAACTAGTCGCCACTGATTTTAAGACAATAGCTAATATAATTTAATTAGAATTACTAGGAAACTCTGTTGAGAAATGGATAGCTCTTTCCTCAAATCAATGTTGTATTAGAAATTATACCATGGAAATCTTTAATAATGAAATGTAACTTGTCATAAAGAAGTTAAATAACATTGAATGAAAGAGAAAAACACAAAAGCAACTTGTCATGGAGTGCAAATGTCATGCATTCACCAGAAGAAGAGTTCTCAGGAAGGAAGATAGGCCAGGAAATTCAACACTTTCCTGAACAAGATTTGGGCCAACATTAGTCCTTGTAGCCTGGGGGTCTGCCCTGGAGAAATTTAGATTCGCCATGTAGACATCCAGCATGTGCAAATAATGTTGTTACTGACTGCATATTTGTTCTCATTGGAAAAGAAAGCAATGACATCTACTCCACTTTGCCTAGTTGATTTTACTACAGCTAAGTCAACCTTCACAAGAATGAGTCTCATAATGAAATAGGTTCATCCACCTTGAGGGAAGGTGCTTGTTTGAAATGAGGCCTATGTCTTTCTGGATTTCTGCTTCTTGATAGATCTTCCCTCCCTGATGCCTTGCTGCATGAATCCTGACCTAAATTGTCAACTTTGATTGAACCGGGTTGACTTTTGACTTGTGAACCAAATTACTGCCTTCCCTATGTTACATTGGCTATGAGTACAGGTAGTCTTCCCAAAGTTGCTTTTTCAAGAGGCAACTGGACTTTCTAGTTTTTCTTTGAAGACATTTTGCTTTTCATCCAAGAAGCTTCTTCAGCTCTGACTGGATGGTGGGGAATAGAAGGATTTATACTCCTTGCAGACAGTGGGTCATTTGCATTCTTTTAGTGGGTTGTTAAGGTCACCTGGAGGTTTATCTGTGTCCTCAGGGTCACCTGAGTAGTGCAAATGGGTGTGGAGTCTTCCTGGAACCGCTGAAAGTTGTAGACTGTGTTGTGTTGTAGACTGGAGGTAGATAATGTCGAATCCTTCCCCCTTGAACAGAGAGGGCTGTTCAATACAGGTAGTCCTTGATTTACAACAGTTCATTAGTGACCATTCAAAGTTACATTGGCATTGAAAAAGTGACTTATGACCATTTTTCACATTATGACTGTTATACCATCCCTGTGGTCACGTGATCAAAATCCAGACCCTTGGCAACTGACTCGTATTTATGACGGTTGCAGTGTCCCGGGCCATATGATCCCCTTTTGCGACCTTCTGACAAGCAAAATCAATGGGGAAGCCAGATTCACTTAACAACTATGTTACCGATTTAACAACTGCAGCGATTCACTTAACAACCGTGGCAAGAAAGGTCATAAAATGGGGTAAAACTCACAAGTGTTTCACTTAGCAACAGAAATTTTGGGATCAATTGTGGTCATAAGTTGAGGACTACCTGTAATCCTCTTGTGATATTTGACCTTAAACTATAGCAGTGAAGGTGTTGAACTCAGTCAGTCTGATTCAAGAACACTCTTAACCATGGAAGCTCACAGGGGTATTTGATTTGATGTAGAGTTACTGATGTGGGGATGAAATGAAATACCTCATAGCAGAAAGGCATATTGATCAATAAAAACTAATTGCCTACTCCCAATTCCTGTCACCTTCAGACTTATTTTTCAGTCTTCTTATTCTCTAGGGTGATACCTGTTTGGGGGAAGAATTGGGGTTTTTTTTTCAATGCATTCCTGCATAATACTGTTTGCACAACCTTTTTGCTTTGCTGCAGAAAGAGCTGGCTCCACATATAAAGCAGTTGTGCAAACCTGAAAAAAGATGCAGAGAGGGGCTTCGAGCACACTCTCGTGTGTTGTGAAGCGCCTGTTGGGAAAGGCTTGTGAAGCCTTATTGTTTTCAGTTTCTTCTCTAATGAACTCACATTGCTTTTCTTTGCTGGTTTTTCAGATTGTAAGATCCATTTTTTTTACTATTATCTGGTTATTCAAAGAAGCCTTGTTTATAGGAAATAGTCGAACATGGAGTTTACAGACCAACCATAGGCATGAAATCCATAGGCATATCATGATGTTCCATATAAACCAAGACTTCTTTGAATAATATTGATTCTTAATTTGTTTTAAGAAAAACAAAACGACCAATTGGACCTCTGAGAATTATTTCTGAAACCACCTCTGTGTGATTAGAACTCCAAAAGACCTTGTTTCAGGAAATGGAATATGTCTAGTTATATTTTTGTCAATGGTTTCATGGACAGATTCACTTTCAGATATATTGGTGAACAGTGGCTGGTAGTAAGAATGTGAGGAATTAGTGTGCTTAAGGACACTGAATGGCAAAGTGGAAGCAAGTTGGTTTCTTGGTCTTCTTTTATGGGACCGATGCTGTTGGTATTGATAGTGTTCTTAACTCCCTGTGAGAAAACAGAGATCCAGTGAGAAGAACCCTTCCTGAAGAGAAGATACAAGAACCACCTGAAATGATATCATGATGGCTTTATAAATACTGCAGCGTTAAAGACAGCATAACTCCTCTCTACCAAATATTGCCACGTTCTCTCTTTTGACTTCCCGTGGGCATAATTGGTCTCTGTGGAGAAAGAGCGCTGGTCTGACCCATCAGCATATTTCTTCCTTCTAGCCTTCCTTCCCTTTCAATGTAGTGCTGCTCAGACTTCTTGAATCTTATGTTCTGTGACTCACAGAAGCTTCTTTCTATTTTTATATTCCCTTCTCCCAATGTTTTACTGTATAAAATCATGTTACATAAAATGTGGATGATCAAGGAGCCTGTTTTCTCAATGAACTCGGTTTCTGAATAGTTGGGTGGCCGTTTAGGAGAAATGCAGGATTAATACACTAGCTCGGAAAGTGCAAAAGGACTATGATTAATTGTAGGTGCCAAAAACTCTAGGGAATAGAGCAGAACCCACACGTGAAGACTTAGGCAGCTTCTAAAGCTGTAGGTGTGGCTGTACTTTGTAATGGGAGAGGAGAAAATACCTGAATACTTGACTAGTAAGTAAGTATATTCACTAGAGAGCCAACATGTTGTAATATAGGTAGTCTTCGACTTAAACCACAATTGAGCCCAAAATTTCTAAGCCAAGCGAAACAGTTGTTAAGTGAGTTTTATCCCATTTTATGACCCTTTTTGCAACAGTTGTTAAATGAATCACTGCAGTTGTCAAGTGAATCTGGTTTCCCCATTGACTTTGCTTATCAGAATGTCATAAAAGTGATTACATGGCTCTAGGACACTGCAACCATCATAAATGTCAGCCAGTTACCAAGCATCCGAATTTTGATCACATGATGATAGGGATGCTGCAGTGGTTGTAAGTGTGGAAAATTATTATAAATCACTTTTTTTCAGTGCTGTTGTGACTTCGAACATTCACTAAAGGAATGGTTGTAAGCTGAGGACTACCTGTATTAGGAGGCAAAAATAGGCATTGAGAGGCTAAAGATTCAAGTTCATATGATGAAAAGTCATTGGGTAATTTTGGGTCAGTCAGTGGCTGTCAGCCTAGCCTAACTTTCAACATTACTATTGTAGGAATAAAATAGAGATCCACATGTAAGTTGCTTTGATCACCTGGAGGAAATCTATAAATAATCATCACTTGACATCCCTGGTGCAAGGACAAAAACTAGATTTCATTTTATTAATTTATATATGCATACTGTATAATTAAAATTACATTGTTTGTACCGGCATGCATGGGGTGGATCAAAAAACCAAAATGGTGGTTGCAACAGTGCAACTGAAGCCCTTCCCATTTGTACACGCACCAATGTTGTACTAAGACTTTGCCTGTATTTCTGCAATCACCATCTTGCGTTTCTGACCACCTCTGCAGACATAAGTGCACATAGAATTTAATTGTATTTAGTACTTAATGAAATAAGATCAAGCTTCATTTTTCTCCCTGCTCCACTCACAATTATTTTGGGCCTATGGATACTCCTTCCATTTACCGTACTACTCTAAAGTCAAACACAGTTTTCAACCCAGAAAAAAGAGCAAAACCCTACTATAAGGTATAATAAAGACTATTATTTTTCTTCTTTGCACTGTTTTCCACAAAGCATATTCCCTTTATCACTGACTGCTATTCTGTGCCATCAATGCAACATTTTGAACAAAAGAAGAGAGCAGAATAGAGCTAAGCTACTGATGTTTCAAACGAACGTTCCAAAGCAAAGCAACAACTTCTTAATGTTATTTCAAGAGTAACATTTAAATTAATAGTTGTGGCATAAGAGAAAACTGTCACTTAGTGGACTATAAGCACATGGACAGAATAAAGGCCCAGCTAACAGACACCCAGAAGCAGCCCAAAGCACATGTAAAATACATTTACTGTATTTGTATCCAGAAAAAAAGTACTCATACAATTATTAGGGCAGATTATACTGACCTTGTCATTGTTCTGCTGTGTTGTGCAAGCTTGAACATTATCATTAAGCTTCCTGTAGCTCGATGATCGCACAGAGTCTACATAGAGATTTTTTTAAAACAATATGGTTGCCAAAGAAATTAGGTTGGAAATCTTTGTGTTCAGCACTCCCTCTTATACTTTGATAAAATGGGAAACCACAAAGAGAAATTTCAGGCTTTGAGAGCAAAGGGAAAATTACTTCAAAAATGTGACTTGGAGTTCAGGGCTTCGGTTGTGGCTGAGGACTGTTTAAGCTACAATTTCAGGAACTGAAATCATGAGAAGTAAAACTTTATAGGCCAAGAGAACGCTCTGCATTTTCAAAATAGGCTGAACAAGGAGCCTGTTTTTTTTAGTAAGCAGCCTCAATTAAAATGTGTTGCCGCGGCCATACTCTTATCTAGGTCAAAACTATCTCTATATTCTCATTGTAAATAATTTTCAGTCTCCTATTTTGCTTCTTGCAACTTGTTTCCTAAGAGAGAGATGGAAAACCATTTAATTAAATGGACTTGCGTAGGGAAATAACTGAACTCTTTTACATGGTCTAGTACCTTTGCTGATCAATTATGGTCGCTATGAAAATAAGGGACAAAGGACGGCAATTACGGTAGTTGTACATATTTAGTTAACCCTTGGCTGTGTAATGTTTGTCTAAGTATCCAGATACCATGCTGATTAGTGTTAATTTGTGTCAGATTTTGCAGCAAAAATTCAGACAAATCCCACTTGTGAGTAAACATATTCTTCTATAGGGTGTGAAGGAAACCAATGTTGGGGTGTGGGGAGAAGGTTGTCTCTGCCCTCTTTTGCCTTTTTCCCCAAGGCAGAATTATAGAACTTAATGTCTATAATGTTTTAAGAATTACTTCTTAAAACTATTAGCAAGTAGATTTTTTTTTTCATAAAGATTTTAAGCTTCATTTGCCATGCCCTGAGAAATTAATTTTCGAACCTGGGGAGAGCCAGGATCCTTAATCGTCTTTAAAATGAAATGAGTGAAAGGAAAGGAAGCTTGAGTTAAGAAGCAAAAATTTGGCAGAGGAGACAAATTGTCAGATGTTCTGGTCCTTGGATGAAACATGCTGAAAATGTAAAAAGCCTTTAAAAAAAACCACAAACGCACACACAATCTGCAACATGTTAATAACTGCACTGTGAAGGGCTTATTTAAAAATGTCTGTATATAAAGAAGAAAGTTCACAATATCTTTTAATTACTGTGAAGAATCCATGCCTTATAACATTTCAACTGAAAGATGGCACTTTCCAGCAGCAGGAAAATATCGGAAATCATGCTGAGATAATGCTGATTTAAAATAAACTGTGCCATATTTGAATTACCAACAAGGAAACATTTTTATAAGAAATTGTCTGCTACTCATGAGATTTACCCAGGATTGAGATTAAATTGGATGCTTCCATTCAAGAGCTGATCAGGCTCTTTATTATTGCAGCTTCTGTTTCTCCTTGCAATATACCAGTAACATTATCGCCCATTTCTCCTATAAGCTGATGGAATGCTAAAGCAGATAGTTTGCAAGTTTCAGATGCAAAATTATTTCATTACTTTTAAGCTTTCAAAGTGAAGCTTATAGTAAAGCTTATAGGAATGCAAGTATTCTATTTACAAACCCTTTTAATCAGTTTGTTTATATACATACAGTATGTCCTGACTGGCTCAAGGTTGACTCAGCCTTTCATCCTTCCAAGGTCGGTAAAATGAAGACCCAGATTGTTGGGGGCAATATGCTGACTCTGTAAACCGCTTAGAGAGGGCTGTGGAGCACTATGAAGCGTTATGTAGGTCTAAATGCTATTGCTATTGCTATATTGTTTCTAGAATCAATATTAATACTCCTGTACAGTTGATTTTTTTAACCCCCTAATCATGACAGTGTAGTAGAGATAAATCTTTATGCATAAAAGTATATGGTCAATACATGGTGGTTAAATGGCAATAAATAAATATTTATTTACTTAAATTTATTGACTGCCCAACTCCAGTGTAGCCAGGAAGTATACAAAACTATGAAAAACATGAAAACAACTAAATGCATTGAATCATACAGACAGTCCAGGCTAAAATAACCTAAGAGACGGCAAAAACAACAATGCCAAACAGGGGACATTGAACAAATGATAAATATCAGCCCCAGGCTTGGGACCACAGCCAGCTATTCAAAGCTTTCCAGAACCCCAGGAGAGAAAGTTCCAACCAACTCTGTTATTCTATTCTATTCTATTCTATTCTATTCTATTCTATTCTATTCTATTCTATTCTATTCTATTCTATTCTATTCTATTCTATTCTATTCTATTCTATTCTATTCTATTGTGTTCTCCTTATCTCTCAAGCAGAGGTGGGTTCCTCTCGGTTCACACTGGTTCTATAGTGGTGACGTCACAGAGCTGGTTCTGTCGGTGCCGATCCGTGGATGCCGCCATCTTGTTTTTGGCTTGGGGGGGGAATTTTTGCTTGTTTTGCTTCTGCGCATGCGCAGAAGCCGAGTTTTTGGCAATGTGTGCTCAGCCACGCGGCGCGGGAGGAAGTGAACCGGTGGCGAGGTAAGTTAGAACCCACCCCTGCTCTCAAGGGATAGCTGTCCTAAATGTTGGAGGCTGCAATAGAAAAGGCACACTTCTAGGTCCCACAAGATGGCAGTGTTTAATGGAGGGGACCTAGAGTGCACCCACTCTGCTGAATCATAATGGGCAAACAGAAACTGTTGGAGATAAACAGTCTCTCATATATCCAGGCCCTATGCCATGCATTAGCTGTATAGGCAATAACCAGCACCTTGAATTGTACTCAGAAGCCAAGTCGAAGCCAGTGTAGCTACTGTAGCCGTTGTAACACATGGGCACATCAAGAGGCACCTATTATAGCTTGTGTCGCTGCGTTTTTAACCAGCTGTAGATTCTGGTGGTCTTCCAGGGCAGCCCCATGAAGAGTACATTGCAATAATCTAATTATGAGGTGACCAGAATAGGATTGTTTGAAGACCTCCTGATCAAGGAAAGCATATTTTGTCTGCCAGACCACATGAATATTCCTCACCATGGCCCTGGAGATAATCCTGTGGCTGGATTTTCCAGAATAGGGAGTGGTCACCCTGAACAGGGCCATGACATAATAAGGGTGAAGAAATAGAGGCATGTTTTATCATGAAAATTTTGCAGTAGGTAGAGATGCAACCAGAAGCTTTTATCAAATTAAATAAACCTTCATGCAACTTGGCCATTTTGAATTAAAGGGCTTGTAGAGCTATAGTAGGACTATTTTGTGTTTTATGACAACCTTGAGAGCCATCAGCTAAAGTTTGCAAAACAATAACTCAGGCTGATGGATAAACAGAAGAGGATACCTCTGAGAATATGCTCACCCCAGGAATTTGTAATCAGTATTTGTCTCAAACTCACAAAACTGCTGTGGTTTTTCTTCAAGCGATATTTTTCATCAACTAACACTGAAAAGAGGGGGAGGAATGGGGTGCCTATTGTGCATTGCCAGGCTATTAGGAGTCAGAAACCTTGACAGTTTGTTCCAAAACATCTAAAGATCTACTCCTTCCTATCCCTGATGTAGCCTCTTCTGTTCACATGTGTACAATATTCCTAGGGAGAGAATACACAAATGAGTATATTAGTAGAACTCCAACATATATCTGAATGGTGCCCCAATCAGTAGGTTATGTATTGAAAAGTGATTAAATGAGAACACAAGGCAATCCACTTTGTTGAGAAGAAGGGGAGAGTCCTCTGAGTAGCCGTTACTTGATCGAAGGTTTATCTTCAAAAGACATGCTCTTTCAAAAACACAGATGAATCTGCCAATTTTAATAGACGGAAATATGAGGATTGTTTTTTTACAAAGCTGTTCACCTAGTTTAAGTAATTAAAAAAACAGTAGGCAATGAAAGGAAGAAACATCTAAGAATCTAGTATATCTCACTATGAAATAATAGAAAATACTTGTAGCTCCGGATTTAGATTTTGTCAGTGGTTTGCTCTCCAAGCTCGTTTCAATTTAGTTTCCGAACGTTTCGTTACCAGACTAGGTAACATCAGCAGCAGGATTGTCTTGTCCTATTCTCCTTAGCTTATAAATGTCTTGTGTGCCAGTTTGGTCAGTTGGCCACGTGATTGGTTGTTCGTTTGGAGATATATTTAAATTCCGAGCAGCTGATTGGTTCCCTCGTTGATTGGTCGTTCAAATGATCTGGTTTCTTATATATTCATATGCTGGATCTACACACCATCTACTCAACAACGTATTCACTGGGATCAGTTTTACACACGAGGAAGAAAAAGAACATCGACTCCCCTTCCTAGATATTGACATAAGGAGACAAGATAATGGTGAATTAATAACTTGAGTATACTGAAAATTCACACACAGAGACCAGATTCTAAATTTCACAAGCAACCACCCCACTGCACATAAGCAGAGCTGCATCCAGGCTCTTTTCAAAAGAGCCAAAACACACTGCAGCACCAAGTCATTAAGAAAAGCAGAAAAGAAACACCTTTTCAATGTTTTCCTCTGCAATGGCTATCCAAAAAAAATTTCATAATACAATGCTTGTCATCCAAACCCCGACAAAATACACAGCCAAACACAACACAAAAACAAGTCCTGCCATACATCAAAGGAACGTCCGAAATGACTGACAGAATACTGCAACCCCTAGGAATAATGACAGCTCACAAACCCACATTTACACTCAGAAAAGAGCTATCTAAAGTCAAAGACAAAGTACAGAAGACAGACAACAGCAACACAGTATACAAAATCAGTTGCAACAATTGTAACTAATTCTATGTGGGACAAACAGGAAGGCAATTGAAAACAAGGGTTCATGAACATCAACTAGCAGTTAAATGGCACGACAAAAATCACTGATCTCAAACCACATTGATAATAACACCGATTGGGAAGGAACAAAAATCATTGGCCATGCCAGCACTTGCCATACACGTGAATTTATTGAAGCCTGGTATTCTACCAAAGGACAAATTACCAAGCATATTGATCTAGATCAGGGGTGTCAAACTCAAAGCCCGTGGGCCAGATGCGGCCTGCAGGGTGCTTAGATCTGGCCCACGGTGCCACCCTGGAAACAGTGAAGGACTGGCCTGCGGTGCCTCTGGCAGCGAAAATGGAGCTCGGGGAGGCCGCGCAAGGCCCGCCTGGGCTGTTTTCAGCCGCAACGGCCTCCTGCAGCCCTCTGGCAGTGAAAACGAAACCCAGGGAGTGATGTCAAGCTGCCCACGCCCACTCTGGCCACACACACCCCCGAGATCAAGCACAACCCTGATGTGGCCCTCAGTGAAATTGAGTTTGACGCCCCTGATCTAGATCCGGCATATGAATATGTAAGAAACCAGATTATTCGAATGACCAATCAACAAGAGAACCAATCAGCTGCTCAGAATTTAAATATAGCTCTAAACCAGAGGTGTCAAACTCAAGGCCCGCGGGCCAGATCCAGCCCATGAGGTGCTTAGATCTGGCCCGTGGGGCCTCTTGGGAACAGCAGAGGTCCTGCAAAGGGTTGCAGGAGGCTGCCATGGCCAAAAATGGAGCTTGGGGGCTCATTTTCGCTGGCAGAGCACTCAGGCCACAGGCGCCTCCAACACAAATGACCACACCCACTCTGGCCATGCTGGTCAAGCTGGCCACGCCCACTCTAGCCATGCCCACCCCAGCCCCCCCGAGTTCAAACACAACCCTAATGTGGCCCTCAATGAAATTGAATTTGACACCCCTGCTCTAAACAAACAACCAATCACATGACCAACTGACCAAACTGGCACACAAGGCATTTATAAGCTAAGGAGACTAGGACAAGAAAATCCTGATTATGTTACTTAGTCTGGTAACAAAACATTCAGAAACTAAATTGAAACAAGCTTGGAGAGCAAACCACTGCCAACGTTTCACTATACTACTTGTTGAGGGCAATATGCTGACTGTTAGCCACTTAGAGAGGACTGTGAAGTGGTATAAAAGTCTAAGTGCTATTGCTATTGCTATTATGCAGTCTTATGAATGAAACTTGTCATAAATGGGAGCTGGAGAAAACAGATTATTTCATCCTATATGTGGTGGGCTGCTCAGAGTTACTCAACACTTAAAATAAATTTTACAAAATCAGAAGTGAAGGAAGTTGAAAGGAAATCTATATATTTTCTAGTGTGCTCATCATTTTCTGCTGGAACTGTGTCTAAAAGAAAAAAAACCATGTCACTAAGGTACAAGAGGGCACTTTCTGAATTCCTCCAAAATTGCTCCCATAAGATAATGTTTAATTTGATTAATGAGAAAATTGATTAAATACTTTGGTATGATTACATTAACTACATCTAATGAATTATGCAATCTCTTAGAAGAGGAGCTTTCCAACTTAAGGGAAATCACCTGTCTTTGACTCATTAAAGCAGCTGCATTGTTTCTGGGATTGTTTGCTGCTGTTTCATAAGTGGCTCCCCATTGACTTGTGCCCATGCATTGCCACTTGGCTTTCTCAGGAAGGGGTGGTAGTGAGAAGCAGATTGGCTAGGCAAACACATACAATGCAGAGTCAACTTGAGAGAGCTTATGCAGCAGCCATGCAAGCCTAAAAAAGATGCAGCTGCTTTAATGATCTGGACAGAAATATAGCGTCTTATGTATTGTGAAAACCTCTTTCCAAAGATTTTTGTAGCTTTACTACTTATCTTGTTTTAGTTCATTTTTAATAAAACCAGAACTCGTATATATCTCGATCTATCTACAAAGCTTTCCTGAGAGCGTAGAGACAGAGTTGCCTCTGAACTCTGTCCCATTTCTAGAAGCATTTCTGGATCCATGGTACTTCTCGACGCCCAATCCTTTTGTCTGACTCTGTTTCTCCTTCACCTTATTTGTATTTTAAAAAAGTGAATGTAAGCACTCCTGACTTGGAAATGCTTACCATTTTTTCTCTACATTCTCTAGTACCAAATTCTATGCAGGCAGGTAAAAAATAAAGAAGTACCGTTATTAAAAGTATTTTGTATCTTCCTATGAGTGGCCTTGAAAATCAATCTTGTAGAAAGATTGAGTACATATTTGAACAATACAGTAAAAAGGGTTTTACTGTAATATGCTTGGCTCACATCAGATGCAGCATTTATGGTGATGGATAAACTTTTCACAGTTACCTCTTTTCCTGTATCTTTGGTTGTGCAGATGACAAGATTTTTGGCAGCAGCATTTAGTTTTCAGAATTCCTGCTGCTATCTGAATTAAACGATCTTTTGGAATTCTCTTTTGTTTGTCATTATGAAAAGTGCAGAAGATTTCATGTGGACAGGCTGGCGATTTCCTAACTAAGGGTGTCTACAAGGTTGGGTGGGTGGAAATTAAATAAGTCATGATGGTGGATGCATTTGAAGCTCGGTCTCTTTTTTAACAAGGGTCTCATCCACATAACAATTGTATGGATGCTCTTGAGAGAAAACTAGGTTGCTAGCTAGCCCTTGGAAGACAATTGGATTTATCCAACTGTTTGCAAATTTTTTTTTGTCATGTGTGTGTGGGAGGGGGGGGGCGAACGGTGTAACATTTATAGAAGGACTAGCTCACTTTTGCACTTAAACTGGAGAAATATGGTATAAATACAAATTGGATACAATGTCAATTCTATTATAATCTCTGTCTTAGTTGGAGCTCACATATATAAGTATAGTTAAACATGGGCTTATGTGAAGAATAGACGGTGGGCAAGAACTGTCCCTGTGAATCATGCTGCCCTTTTTTAGGTATGCATAAACAATGCTTGCATGATGATGGTGATGATGATGGTGATGATGAAGATGATGATGATGACGACATCCATTCAGTCGTGTCTGTCTCTTGGCGATTCTATGGGTCAGGTCTCTCCACATCTCTCGATATCCACTGTCTATAAATCAATATAGCTTGTTATTATAGACTTTAAAAAAAGAAAGAAAGAAGGAAACAATACGCCATTTGATATATTCAGTATTAATTGTCCGAGATATAATACATCAGAGAACTACAGCATCTAGCTTGGGGGACTTGAAAAAGATAGCATCAGTAGTGGGTTCTACAGAGCCGAGGTGGCGCAGTGGTTAGAGTGCAGCACTGCAGGCTACTTCAGCTGACTGCTAGCTGCAGTTCGGCGGTTCAAATCTCACTGGCTCAAGGTTGACTCAGCCTTCCATCCTTCTGAGGTGGATAAAATGAGGACCCAGATTGTTGGGGGCAATACCCTAACCCTAACCCGCCGCCGCCACTACCGGTTCGCAGAACTAGGCTGAACCGGGAGCAACCCACCGCTGAATAGCACTTAGCAATGGCACTTAGACTGATATACCGCTTCACAGTGCTTTACAGTCCTCCCTAAGCGATTTACAGAATTAGCATATTGCCCCCAACAATCTGGGTCCTCATTTTATCGACCTTGGAAGGATGGAAGGCTGAGTCAACCTTGAGCCTGGTGAGTCTCGAACTGCAACCAGCAGTCAGCAGAATTAGCCTGCAATACTGCATTCTAATCACTGTGCCACCAGGGCTCAGTGGTTAGATAAGATAAGGAGGCATTTCCAGCTGAACAAGGATGCTCCCTTTATAGGAAAATTGGTATTGACTACATTCTTTCTTCTTCTTTGCAGAATCACAGTGCACACTCTGTGGTGAACCTGAAGGTGAGTCCTGTAATTCCATCATTTCCAAAGTTAGTTGTGTTGTCTAACTTATATGAACTGCTTAACCTGTTAGCATGTGTTGTCTGGTGGAAATAGATTGAACATGGCATTAGACGTCACATTCTTTAGAATAGGGTAGGTATGGGAAATGTTAAGAGGGTTGTTAGATGTCATCAAATGAACTTAACTGAAATAAATGAGTACTAAGGGGAATTTTTTGGGGGTGGGGGTGGGATTGAAAAAGAACCTTTATTTATCTATTTTTCTGGGCAACTTACAACATTAAAAATTACAACATAAAATCCATCTCTAATTTTCATCCTCCATTTTTCAGTAGAAATATTGCCCATTGTGCTCCACAATTCTGGAGAAACACAAGTTCCCCATCTCTCTAATTCTTTATTCCACTCATTTTTCTTTATCTCAATCCACTCTCTATGGATGCAACCAATCTCATAACTAAAAGGAAACTGTCAAAATCTATTATGAACAGTGTATTATTATATTAAAAGTACTGAATATAGTCTTAAATTTAGAGATGAATAATATAATCTCAAATTGTGGAATATCTAACTATGGTACATAATTTTGTGATACTGTATTTTGATAAATATAGAATTATTCTGATTATATTAGTACTGATAGGCTGTTCAAAACATATTAGTACCCTGTGATAATAGAAGTCCCATTGCATGACCTGACATAAAGTACAGGTGTGGGTGAAGTAAAGGAATCTGAGATGTGAATCATATACATAAACTCACATATTATATTCTAGTTTCCATGTATTTTTATGCTGGTTTTTAAATAGTTTGATGGAAACTAACACTATACTATTTCAGGTAACATCATTTTCTGTGCCATCTGTGTATAGCATTATCCTGATGTTTCTGAAAAACTTCATTATCTGGTTCTTTAAATAAAGAATATGGGCAGCGATTCAAGGAAAACATCTCATATATGCCATAGGTTGTACTTAGTAGGGCTTGATTTCCACATGAGTGGCTTTAAACTGCTCTAGTGTTTTAGCATTACCTCCAAGGCTAAAAGCAGAAGCACATAAGGAGCAAAGAAGTAGCCCCACCAAAGTCATTCAACCCTTACTGAAGCATGGATTAACGCTTCATAATTCCTGGCAATTTATTCAGTAATTTTGTCTGCTCTAAGAACGTGCAGTATTCCAACTCAATATAAAATGAGTTAAAAATGGGATTTTGAAAAAGAAAGTGCAATTTTTGTGAAATAAATATTTGCCCAGTTTATGGGCAATTTGATTTGTTAGCTATGAATGGAGGTACTGTTTTAATTCACAGAGAAATTGATACTCAGTTGAAAAATAAAGAGAAAAAGGGGAAAATTACTGGATGCCAATCTCTCTGCTGATATAACTAAATTCCACTGATAACTCATTCTACTTTACTTTTCTACCTGGCTAACCAAAATTCACTGGTTCAAAACTAGCAGGGATCGCCAACATAATATAAATCAGAATTGTTACACTAAAGCCAAAATAGAGAGGATGGGAAGGAAGGACTAAAGGGATAAAGGAAATTAGACAATTAGCTTAATGTCTATTCTGTGTAAATTGATGGGAATATTAAACAAAAAATAATCAAGCCAATAGTAGAGCAACTCTTGTGGAAGAAGAAATCAGTCCAGTTTCTGCAAAGGTAAGTCTTGTGTTATCAATACTCTTGACATGTTTAGAGTGGCAATAAATAGTAAGTAAGGGAGACTCAATAGATGTACTCTGCAGCTTTCAGAAAGCTCTTGACTAAAGGACAATGCTTTTACGCTGACATAGAGATAAGACTCTGGTGCCACCATCAAGCCTTGGCAAGAAGGAGAAGAGAGAGGATGAGAGGTTTTTCTATGGGCTGATACCCCCAAGAAACTAAATGTGCTTTGTTGCTGTTGCCAGAGGATCCATAAAAGCAAAGGCTGCAGCCATGATGGAAGAAAAGCTAGAGATAAACAAGGGATCCATTTCCTTCCTACTCTATAACCTGCTGTTTTGCTGTGTGGTGCCAATAACCCTGTAAGATGCAAGAGCTGCTTTATTGTCAAGAATCAATCAAGGCAGAGCAGAGCAGAGCAGAGCAGAGCAGAGCAGAGCAGAGCAGAGCAGAGCAGAGCAGAGCAGAGCAGAGCAGAGCAGAGCAGAACAGAACAGCAGAGTTGGAAGAGGCCTTGGAGATCTTCTAGTCCAACCCCCTGCTTAGACAGGAAACCCTATACTATTTCAGACAAATGGTTGTCCAATCTCTTCTTAAAAACTTCCAGTGTTGGAGCATTCACAACTTCTGGAGGCAAGTTGTTCCACTGATTAATTGTTCTAACTGACAGGAAATTTCTCCTTAGTTCTAGGTTGCTTCTCTCCTTGATTAGTTTCCACCCATTGCTTCTTGTCCTGCCCTCAGGTGCTTTGGAGAATAGCTTGACTCCCTCTTCTTTGTGGAAACACCTGAGATATTGGAACACTGCTATCATATAACCTCTAGTCCTTCTTTTCATTAAACTAGACATACCCAGTTCCAGTTACCGTTCTTTATATGTTTTAGTCTCCAGTCCCCTAATCATCTTTGTTACTCTTCTCTGCACTCTGCACATCTCAACATCTTTTTTACATTGTGGCGACCAAAACTGGATGCAGTATTCCAAGTGTGGCCTTACCAAGGCATTATAAAATGGTATTAACCATTCACGTGATCTTGATTCTATCCCTCTGTTAATGCAGCCTAGATCTGTGTTGGCTTTTTTGGCAGCTGCTGTACACTGCTGGCTCATATTTAAATGGTTGTCCACTAAGACTCCAAGATCCCTCTCACAGTTACTGCTATTAAGCCAGGTACCACCTATACTATCCCTGTGCATTTGTTTTTCTTGCCTAAATGTAGAACCTTACTTTTTTCACAATTGAATTTCATTTTTTTGATAGTGCCCAATGTTCAAATCTATCAAGTTCCTTCTGTATCTTAAGCCTATCTTCTGGAGTGTTGTCTAGTCCTGCCAACTTTGTGTTGTATGCAAATTTGATGAGTTCCCCATCTATCCCCTCATCTAAATCATTGATAAAGATGTTGAAGAGTACTGGGCCTAAAACAAAACCTTGGGGTACCCCACTGCATACTTCCCTCCATGTAGATGCAGTTCCATTGAGAACTACATGTTGAGTGTGGTTAGTCAGCCAGTTATGACTCCATCTGGTGGTGATGCTATCTAACCTACATTTTTCTATTTTATCAAGTAGTAGGTTGTTGTCTACTTTATCAAATGCCTTATTAACGTCCATGTAAGTTATATCCACAGCATTCTTTTGGTCCACTAATTTTGTCACTTTGTCAAAGAATGCAATAGGATTTGTCTGGCATGATCTGTGTTTGACAAATCCATGTTGACTTTTGGTTATGACTTTGTTTGTCTCTAGGTGTTCACTGATTCGTTGCTTGATTATCTTTTCCAGAATCTTCCCAGGTATTGAGGTCAGGCTGATAGGTCTGTAGTTTCCTGGATCTATTTTTTTTCTTTTTTTGAAGATGGGAATTATATCAGTTCTTTTCCAGTCCTCTGGCAGTTCCCCGGTGCTCCAAGATCTTTGAAAGATATAGTTCAGTGGTTCTGAGATCATATCTGCCAGTTCCTTCGGAACCCTGGGGTGTAATCCATCTGGTCCTGGTGATTTGAATTCGTCTAGGGTAGACAGGTGCTCACTTATCATTTTCTTCCCTATTTTAATTTGTGTTCCTAATCTGTTTTTTGTGGTGCTGTTTTTGATAGGTTGGGTTGTTTTTTCCTTTTGTGTAAAGACAGATGCAAAAAATGAGTTAAGCAGTTCTGCTTTCTCCCTGTTGCTTGTCATCTTCTTGCCACTTTCTCACAGCAATGGACCAATTGTTTCAGAGGATGAGTAGGTAATTCCCCCTTTTCCCTTGCCACTTTTGTCCAGCTCTGACTCAACATCAGTAAAGAATTGATGAACATATAATATTTTATTCATCTTTGAAAAGATAGTTTGGGAAAGTATTCAGTAAATTCACTCACAACAAGGAAGAATCTGCACTTTTATGATCTATGCTAGTTCAAGGGAAAGTAGGTTTCTTCTTATGCAATAAAATTGAGAAAAACAGAGGGGGCATACAAATTGAATGAAAATACTTTTATAATTCACTGTTTAAAACAAAGGCTTTTGTTCAGAAACAGCTCTAGGTACTCTGTGTATTAAATCTCAGATCTTGAAGGTATTCATGGATCTTTCCTCCCTGATAGAGATATTCAATTCATTTCAACCTGAACTTTGCTTAATGCACATTTTATTATTATGCAGATTGAAATGAATGTGGCACTCTGGGCTAGGAAAAAACTGTCCAGAAAATAATGTTTTTATATTACATTCCTAATCACTTTTGTTTCTTTCAAATATGATTCAGATGTTTACTTTTCTTCTTTAAAATTTCAATTCCTTTATTAACAAGTCAGGCAGAGTGACATGTAAAGCTCCCTTGTACTGGTGGAATGAAAGAACACTGTTAGAGATTATATGGAACGGCTTGCCTGCAGGAGTTGTAGATGCTCCATCATTGGAGGTTTTCAAGAAAAGATTGGACAATCATTTGTCCAGAATGACATAGGGTCTCCTGCTTGAGCAGGGAGTTTGACTGGAAGACCCCTTCTAACTCTGTTATTTTGATGTTCAAAGATTATTCATTTCCAGCCATTCCCTTCTCTGATCATTCTTCAAGGAAACAACTCAGACCTGTAATAACCACATTATAAGTTGACAAGAACACTATTGTTAGATGCTGACTTTAGACCTGGGAATTACCTAAATTCAGTATTTCAAGAGAAATCAAGTAGTCCTAGAACTTAATTATTTTTGGCTCTTCCTACCCGCTTGGACATTTTTAAATCTGTAACTTCTTGTCTTGTCACAAAAATGCTGAGTAAAATGTTTAGGGGTGTTGCGCATACATTGTTAAAAAAAAAAGAAAAATAAGAGCTGGGGTTACTAGTACAGTATTTCACTTTTATGTTGTCTGCACAAAAAGATTCTAAAATCCTGAAGCATAAGAATTCCTTCTGTAAACCAGATTAGCTAGAATAGTGGAGGTACTCAGACAACTGAAGTATAATTGTCCACAAAAGGTCAAAATACTTGGCTGGTAGTACCTATGCCACAATATTTGACATTTCAAGAGTAGAAGCTCATCAGTTTGTTTTTATTTTTATAGCTCTGTGTTCTCAGCCACACAAATGCCTTTTGAGCACTTAACTCTATTGCTATTAATGGAGTATAATCAAGAAATCTCTAAAACGATTCTAAAGCATTCTAATTCTGCTAAAGTCAAGAGGAATCTTTATGGTTTCTCAGATTGTTTTGCTGCTAAATCACTTGCTTACAATCACTATGTAGTAATTATTCAACCTTTTAAAATGTGTGATTCTTAAAATAATTATTTGAAGGAGGGTTAGTCCTATCATTATGCAACATTCTAAAGGGTGACATTGGTAGCAGCAGCAATGCTAATTATGGAAAAACAGGATCGGGAATGAAAACTCATATGAATTATTTTGTTAAAGTTTTGGAGCAAAACAAACATGTATCTTTGCTAAGTACCTACCCTGGTTTTCATTTGAAATGCAGTACAGTAGTTTTTCATGTATATTCACCCTTCCTTGGATGAAGCTACAAAACAACTTCATGAATTTAAGCGTTTTTGGTAAGATACTTCTCTCCTTTCCTAGTATCTTGATTTAAGATTTTAAAAACTGTCATCTTCATGAGTCTGTGAACAGCTGTTGCATAGCATCTTCTTGCACATGCAAATGATGGAGCATTTAATAATTAGGGCTGCATTTTGCATTTTTCTCCTTGCTATGTTCAAATATGTTTGGTATTTCCAGGACAATCTTGAGAAAATGTTAAAGGGTGCTCTCACTAAATAAAATTAATTTATCTTTCCTTGTCAGCTGTGAATGAAAGCCATTCAAAAGGATGATGGACTTTTAAAGAAAGGCCTGTTCAGAATTGCTAAGATGTTCGCACGATGGATGAATGTCTGATAAAAATGTTGGAACTAGCAGAGATGCCTACATTGATTGCTTTAATTAAGGAAAAGAACACATCCAACTTTGTTTCTATTTGGAAACCACTTCTGGATTTTGTGCTTGAGATGGAAAATGAAACTTTGGGTTTTGTTGATTAGATAAGTTTGTTGCCATAGAAATGGTTAATACATATAATAGAAAAAGTTGAGGTTGTAATATTACTATCTTATTCTACTAAAAAGAGTTGGAGGTCAATGTTTTTCTTTTTCTTTTTCTCTTTTACCCTACAGTTCTTTCTTTTCCCTTTTCTCTTCCCCATTTTTCTACCAGTTTCTCTTTCTTTTGTATTTTATGTCCTGATAAACTTAATATATAAGCTAAGATGTTCATGTGCATTTTATTTACACTCATCAAATGCTTTTAAGAGTCCCATGTCCCAATTTTTATACATCATAATTGTTCACACGAGCAAGATACAAATACACGTTTTACTGGACTAACTGACATTTGTTTTCAGGTTTGTTCTGATGAAAAAAATTGTACTTCCATATCATGATTAGAATCTTACAGGAGCAGAATAAAAATATTGGGAAAAGTTATTTCATCCAGGCATTTTCTACCAGAGTTTCATCTTGGGGATGGCCATAAATCTCTCTTTTGGAATGAAAACACTACCTCAACAAATTTAATAGCAGAAGATTTCAAGGATGAAGCTATAATAAGTTGCCTTTTCTGCAGATACAAAAGAAGTTCTTAGAATGACAAAGGTCAGCTATTGCAGGTTCCAAACACAATGAAACCTTGATTTAACAAATATTCCTATTTCCAGTTTAGTAGATTTCAGCTGCAACAGACCAGATTTCCATCGGGACATCTACCTCAAGAAACAAGTAAAATAAACCCAATTTATATATCTATTTTATCTAATGGATATAAGTGATATTGCCTTCTGACATTCTTAGAAAATAAATAAATCAACACATGACATAGTTCTGTATTTAACGTTGAAGTAAAACAGATAAAACTCCTCACCCCATGTTAAAATGTTAACATAAGTGTTTGCTCTACCGCAGTAGTTAGAGTAGCTTCCAAGATATGTCTTCTTAGTTAGTAATAGGCTTTCTATCTCCTGTTTCTCAGCCTTGAGTATTGAGGAAACCTTCACAGTCTTTTGAGAATGGTCTTGTCTGATCTGCTTTCAGAATCTTGACTTGCCCAATTACCCCTACAAAATAAAGGCCCAAGCTATACATACAGTATGTCACAGAAGTGAGTACACCCCCTCATATTTTGTAAATATTTAAGTATATCTTTTCATGTGACAACACTGAAGAAATGACACTTGGCTACAATGTAAAGTAGTGAGTATACAGCTTGTATAACAGTGTAAATGTGCTGTCCCCTCAAAATAACGCAACACACAGCCATTAATGTCTAAACTGCTGGCAACAAAAGTGAGTACACACCTAAGTGATAATGTCCAAATGGGGCCCAAAGTGTCAATATTTTGTGTGGCCACCATTATTTTCCAGCACTGACTTAACCCTCTTGGGCATAGAGTTCACCAGAGCTTCACAGGTTGCCACGGGAGTCCTCTTCCACCCCTCCCTGATGACATCACGGAGCTGGTGGATGTTAGAGACCTTGCGGCTTCACAGGTTGCCACTGGAGTCCTCTTCCACTCCTCCATGACGAATTCACGGAGCTGGTGGATCTTAGAGACCTTGCACACCTCCATCTTCCATTTCAGGATGCCCCACAGATGCTCAATAGGGTTTAGGTCTGGAGACATGCTTGGCCAGTCCATCACCTTTACCCTCAGCTTCTTTAGCAAGGCAGTGGTCGTTTTGGAGGTGTGTTTGGGGTCATTATCATGTTGGAATACTGCCCTGCAGCCCAGTCTCTGAAAGGAGGGGATCATGCTCTGCTTCAATATGTTACAGTACATGTTGGCATTCATGGTTCCCTCAATTAACTGTAGCTCCCCAGTGCCGGCAGCACTCATGCAGCCCCAGACCATGACATTCCCACCACCATGCTTGACTGTAGGCAAGACACACTTGTCTTTGTACTCGCCTGGTTGCCACCACACATGCTTGACACCATCTGAACCAAATAAATTTATCTTGGTCTCATCGGACCACAGGACATGGTTCCAGAAATCCATGTCTGCTTGTCTGCAGCAAACTGTTTGCGGGCTTTTTTGTGCATCATCTTTAGAAGAGGCTTCCTTCTGGGACGACAGCCCTGCAGACCAATTTGGTGCAGCATGCGACATATGGTCTGAGCACTGACAGGCTAACCCCCCACGCCTTCAACCTCTGCAGCAATGCTGGCAGCACTCATATGTCTATTTTCCCAAAGCCAACCACTGGATATGACGCTGATAGCACGGGCACGCAACTTCTTTGGTCGACCATGGTGCGGCCTGTTCTGAGTGGAACCTGTCCTGTTAAACCGCTATATGGTCTTGGCCATCGTGCTGCAGCTCAGTTTCAGGGTCTTGGCAATCTTCTTATAGCCTAGGCCATTTTTATGTAGAGCAACAATTCAATTTTTCAGATCCTCAGAGAGTTCATTGCCATGAGGTGCCATGTTGAACTTCCAGTGACCAGTATGAGAGAGTGAGAGCGATAACACCAAATTTAACACACATGCTGTCACATGAAAAGATATACTTAAATATTTACAAAATGTGAGGGGGTGTACTCACTTCTGTGACGTACTGTACATGATGTTTTAATATTATATGTAATATATAATATATTGTGATAAAAATAACTTTGAGATACTCTAGTAGACTTCATAGATATTTTTCTAGCATTTAATATTTGTTTATTTGTTCTAAAGTAGCCTCAACAGCCATCAGCCTTCCAAGATAAACCAGACAGGAAACACAACTAGATGAGCTAATTCTACTTTATTGCAACATAAACTTGCAAGTCTAAAAGTAGAATCTTGCTGGCACTTTTAGCTGCCTCATCCATTAGGGCAGATCCTCCCTAAATTTCTTCCTCTGACCATTAAGTGACTGGGGGCTCCTGCCTCTCTTCTCTGATTGTTTCCTGGGCAGCATCCCCTCTCCTTGTCTCTCAAGGTCATTCTCACATATCATCACATCAGTACCGGTATCTAGTACTGCAGTTAGAATTTAAAGTTTGGTGCACAAAGTGATATTACTCTAGCTAAATATCAGGGCTCTGTTGATGTACTTTGCAGCCAATAAAAGGCATTTTTAGAGTTTTTTTTTTAAATCTTAAAAAAAATAAAAGAATAAAAATGGATTCAGCAAGAATCAATTTCAGGAGGAAAAAAATGATTCTGCAATGTAAGTACACATTTTGTATACACACATATCATAACAATTTTGCATTATAATCTACAATTTTATCCCATTAGATAGCTTGTAAATGTTATAGCTCTGTCACTGATCATAGCTTTATATTTGTCCAGAAACGATAATTGGTGGAAATGCTAGAAAAAAGAAAGTGAATGTTCTTTCCCCAAACCACTATTCTCCAATCTATTATTTTATCCCAATGTCCCCTCTCTTTCCTCCATTCTATCACTTCAAGCTAGTAAATCCACATTTTGGATCCGGCCATTCATTATTATTTGTACTTTGAAGTTACATATTATACCTCACCCACAGCTTTGAGATCACAGGCTCTTCTATTGAAAGCACCAGGAGAAAATATTTGAAAGGCCACATATTATACATTAGATGCTGACCAAGGAACTGGCAATTACCAAACTCATTGTTTTATTTTTTTAATTATACTTTGGAGAACCCTTTCATGATGATCTTCTGTACCTCTGTCAGAGAATTATATCAAAGAAGAATGAATATAGTTAAATAAGAAGCACCAATTTCCTTAAATAGTCCCTGCCATCAAATTCACTTCCATTTGAACATGAACATGAGAGAAAGGCATAACATTTTACCAGTCCTTCTCACTATGAATTATATTCCTTGGATTTCATTATTATAAGTACACCAGTGTATACCAGCAGTTTAATACTGTACACATGGGATAGATTGAAAACAGGGTTTTATACAGCACGAGAGGTCTTAAAATGGGATTTTGACAACGAGGGCCAGTTCTTTCCTTCCCCTGTCAGATTTTACAACCATTCATGACGATTTAAAATACCAGCTTCCTCTGAAGTTATTTCTCTTTTAAAATGTCATTGAATTTCAATTCTATATGCATTAACACTGGTTATTGCCTGATTTTATTAAATTTATTAAATGGTTGCATCTTCTTTCTCACTCTCAACAAAGTTTAATCAAACAAAAACTGAAATGACAATGGAAGACAGGAGGGCCTGTCATGCTGTCATCCAGGGGGTCACAAAGAGATGGTCACAACTTAGAAACTGAAGAAGTGATAGGTACACTTTTGAAAGAGGATAATGGTGACTCTAGAAGTTGAGATAGGTTGATTCGAGATTGAATTATACAGATGGAGATATTCGTTGGGTGGAGAGATAGAGTAAAGCATAGGAAAGTATCGGTGGGAGTGCAATGGATAAACATGACAGTTGTGAGACTAAAAGAAAGAAATGGAACGGAATACACAGGAAGAAGGAAAATAAGAGTATGGAGGCTTCAAATCAATCAATCAGTCTTGTTACAATATTAGTAATGTGCCCCAATCAGGCAAATCTGAGCAGCGTACAACTAAGTTAAAATAAACGCCTAGAAAAAAAATTAAATACATCACATCTTCCCACCCTAAAAAGGCATTCCCACAACTAATTAGGACTAGATGAATGGTAGTCATCACCCTTACAAAATAGCAAGAAGGTAAAAGGGTCTTGAGAAGAAGCATGTTCAAAAGCAAGGGGGGGGAGGAGAGGGGAGTCATAATAGAAAAGGTCAGCTATTTGGTCCATAACCTTTGTGCCTTTTATAGAATGGAAGTGGTTTCAATTAGGAAGAGCAATTAAGATCAGCATAGAGTTTTAAGATAATGGAGGATATGGGATAGGAGTGGTGAAAGATATTATGAGCTCTTTAGTTGGGGGAACAGCAACAGTGGCATAGTCAGGGAGCTGAGGCCAGCCTTTCGGGGCCTATGAATTGAGCCCAGCAGTCTGGGGCCCTTTAAGAGATTGGTAGTAGGGAGAGGATGGCTTCAGCAAAACTGAGAATGAAAATGACTGAAAGGTGGTGAAAAATGACAGGTGGATCAACTAACAGAATATCCCTCAGAAGTCAGTGGCAGTCAGAGAATGGATTCGGAATCTGAAATTCTGCCTAGACGGCTACTGGATGGCTATTATGGAAAAACAGATTGTGGTGATGGAGGAAGCATCTCCTGTTTAGGGAGATCAGTAACGATAGGAATTACTTGTACTGCTGGAGGGTGGTCACTCAGTAAGGATTGTTGGCCGAAGTGTGGCTGGTGAAATTTTTGAATTGAGTCTAATGTGCCTGGCAAAAGTACCTGAAAATGGCAGACAGAGAGTGGGAAAGAAGATTTTCTTCACATTAACAATGTAGAATTAAATATGCAGACTTTGGGAAGCAGCATCACCCTTGCTAACATCAAGCTAGCAATCTTGAATTTTGTTGTTCAGTTGCTAAGTTGTGTCCAACTCTTTGTGACCCCTGAATGACAGCATGCCAGGCTCCCCTGTTCTCCCCTGTCTCCTAGAGTTTGCCCAAATTCATATGCATTGCATTGATGGCACTATGCAACCATCTCATCCTCTACCGTTCGCTTCTACTTTGGCCTTCCATTTTTCCCAACATCTGGGTCTTTTCCAAGGAGTCCTCTCTTCTCGTTTGGTAGCCAAAGTGTTTGAGCTTCAGCTTCAGTATCTGTCCTTCCAAAAAACAGTCAGGGTTGATTTCCTTTAGGATTGACTGATTTGAATACTTTGCTGAATACAAAGTCAAATTGAGAAAAAAACAAATTATGCCCACCTGATTTGACATGGCATAGGTTTTTGCAAGATCTTTATTATTCCAGGTTCCTGGGATCAAATCGACCAGGATAGGCTATGCCACTCTTTCCAGAACATATCTCCAGTGTTGAAGGGCATCGTGTGCTGCTAAAGTTTCTTGTTAAATATGTCATAGTTCCCTTCAGTAGGTGATAGCAGTCTTGAATAAAAGTCACAAGGCAAAAGATCTTTTTCCAAGTCATCAGTAGCCTGAAGGAGAATAACTCCCAGAGCAAAATCAAATGCATATTTTGAACACTAAATGGGACTGAAAAAGGATGCTACCTTTGATGCCATGAACATTTCTTGGGCCTCATGACTCCCTTTGAACGGTGCCTCTTCCATACGATTCAGGTCAGAATTCTGGTGCACTCAGCAAAGCAGATATGAAAGGCCTGAAAATGTTAAAATACCAGAAAGTGCTTAATGACTTTGACATTCCTTGAAGGTTCCCAAGACAGATAAAGTCTATTTTCACAAGGTCCATTTGGATGTCACCTGAATTATAGCCAAACTAGTCTAAGGGAGCAAATCAAAGTCACATTTCTCTAGCTTAGCATACAGCTTGTATTTGTGAAGCCTTTGCAGTACATTCCAAACATTTAGTATGGCATCTGGGAGCCCCAGAAAAAAAAATTAGAATGTCGTTTAAATATACAACTACATAAGGCAGTTAAAGCTAATTCATTCCAGCTGACATCTTCTGAGTAAAATCAAAAAATGTTTCTACATACCCACACTGTGTGAACTGCACAGTTACGTGTCTATGGAGATTCTCAGTCATCTAGGTCACGGTTGTCCCAAAGGTGCTTTTTCAGAAGGCAACTGGACTTTCTTTTTTTTCCTTTGAAGACATTTCGCTTCTCATCCAAGAAGCTTCTTCAGCTCTGACTGGATGGTGGGAAATGGAAGGATTTATATTCCTTGCAGACAGCTGCTCATTTGCAGATTAAGGAAATTTATTAGGAAAAAGCTGGAAATGAGAACTCAAACTTTCTGGCAAATGAATTAATTTTCAAAAAGAGAATTTATATATACATTATTTAAAGCTGTTGGGTTTTGGATTTTTTTTCCTCCCACACTTTAAATTAATCTCTTCTGAGAAGGCAGGTTAGTCTGCAGCTAACCTTCCTTTGTTTGCATGATACCAGTTACATTAATTGGTGTAATAATCCTCTCTTATTGCTAGGTCCATTTGTAATAAGACCTGATTTATCCAAAGCTATAGAAATTCATAGGAAGTATGAAGTTTGTTCCTTTCTTGGTGGGTGATTCCAGTTGATGACTATGGTGGGGGAAAGAAGTTGATCGGATGGCTACTTTTTCTTGTATGTTTCCTCTTTAACTGTAAAGTGTTAGAAGAGGTCATACTTTGTTCAGTGTGTGGTATTATGTAGACAGAGTGTATAGTGCTCAATTGTACATCAATGCTCCATGCTCTGCTTGAAGTATTGTTGAAAAGTTATTCTGGTGTCTTGAGGTTATCTGTATTAACATAGAATAAGATAGAATAACAGAGTTGGAAGGGACCTTGGAGGTCATCTAGTCCAACCCTCTGCTCGAGCAGAAGATCCTATGCCATTTCAGAGAAATGGCTGTCCAGTCTCTTTTTGAAAGCCTCCAGTGATGGAGCACCCACAACTTCTGAAGGCAAGCTATTCCATTGGTTAATTGCTCTCACCATTAGGAAAATTCTCCTTTAGTTCTAGCTTCCTTCTCTTCTTAGTTAGTTTCCATCCAGGTTTCTTGTCTTGCCTTTTTGGTTGTCCCAAAGATGCTTTTTTTGGGGGGACACAATTAGACTTTCTTGTTTTTTCCAAGAAGCTTCTTCAGCTCTGACTGGATGGTGGAAATGGAAGGAAAAAAGCATCTGTGGGACAACCATGACCTGGATGACTGAGACTCTTCATAGAATCTTTTGGTGTTTTGGAAAATAGTTTGCCCCCTCATCTTTGTAGGAACCCCTCACCTATTGGAACACTGCTGTCATGTCTCCCTTATTCCTTTTTTTCACTAGACTAGACGTACCCAATTCCTGTAACCTTTCTTCATATATTTTAGCCTCCAGCCCTCTAATCATCCTTGTTGCTCTTCTCTGTACTCTTTCCAGAGTTTCAACATCTCTTTTATATTGTGGTGACCAGAACTGGATGCAGCATTCCAAGTGCAGTCTTACTAAGGCTTTGTAAAGTGGTACTAGAATTGTAACTTCATGTGATCTTGATTCTATCCCTCTATTAATGCATCCTAGAATTGCATTGTTTTTTTCTGGCTGCTGCTGCTGCACACAGTTGGCTTATATTTAAGTGATTGGTCCACCAGGACTCCAAGACACAGTTTTGAATTGAATTGAAGCCATGTGGAACAGAGCTGTTTATCACAACTTTTCTGTTGCTATTAGTGTTCTCATTTGAGGGGGAAAACGTGTCCTCTGAGACATCTACAGTTTTGGACTCACAAGTACTGCTGGTTGCGTACTTGCAGTGAGAAGATCTTGCCCAACATCTGTGGACCTATCTCGTAATATATTGTTACTGCATCTTGAAAAATAAGAAGAATTAATGGTGATAAGCATTAACCAACAAATGAAAGGAAAATAAATCTGCCCTGAATCAGTGAAAGGAAGAGAAAGAGGAAAGATGCAATACAGCTGAACTAGAACAAATAGTTAAATTTGTATGCCTTGGCAGCATGTTTATTAAAGATGGAGAAATGGTTGAAAAAAAATTAAAACAGGAGGAAAGGGAGTGGGTAGTTTGGTCTGTAGCAAAAAAATGAATGTTTCTCAAAAAAGCAAACATGGTTATGTATAAGAGCATACTTCTGTCCATTTGTCATAAGGAAGTGAGAATTGAGTATATGTTGGAGAAACATAAAGGCAAACTGAATGAGAGGAAATGGGCTACTTAAATACTGTATGCTTATTAAAATGAAGGGATAAACTCATAAATTAATGGGTGTTGATTAAATACAAAAGAGAGTGAAGATGTACAGTATATTGAGATGGTTAGACCTCTGTTAATTATCTTTGAAGAGTCCTGGAGAATTAGGCAAGTGCCAGAGAACTCCAGAGGGAAAAAAACAAGTGTGATCCCTCTCTTCAACAAAGAGAAAAAGACAATCCCAGTAATTATTGACTAGTGGCCTGAAATCAATAGCTGAAAATATAGTATGGAGATAATAAATCAGGACATTTATAAGCATCTTGAAGACAATGCTGTGATTTTTGAGAGTTGGCTGGCTTTGTCAAAAATAGGTCAGGTGAGACAAATCTGGTCTGCTTTGACAAGGTAACTGCTTTAGTGGACAAGGAAAATGCTGCTTCAATTTCTGTAAATCTTTTGACAAGGTTCCACCTGACATTTTCATTGACAAGCTGTTAAAATGTGGCTTTGATGGCATTACAGTATGATGAGTCCACAACTGAATCATTTGGAAAGAGTCAGCACCATTATTGGCTCTTTAACAAATTGGACAGCAGGTAATCAGTGGAGGCTGGTAAGCCTGGATGTATCCTCATCAATGACAGGGATAACTGCTGGACTACTTATCGAGTTTGCGGATGATGCAAAATTCGAAGATCTGAATAATAACCAGGATGGTAAAATGAGATTTTTAATCTAATCTGGATAATTTGGAAGACCAGGCTAAGAGGAGCAAGATGTCTTTCAAAAAGGAAAAATGCAAGGTATTACATTTAGGGAGGAACAATATGGACAGATGGGAAATTAATGACTTGGAAGCAGCGCCTCAGAGAAAGACATGGTGTGGTCATTGACCACAGTTTGACCACAAGCCAGCAATGTGAGCAGCTGCTAGAATGGCTAACACAATTCAGGGATGCATCAGAAGCAGCTTTTTACAATTATGGCCATCTCATTCCTTGATGGTTACTGAAAACTTAGAACAGGATTAGGAGATAGTCACAAAGATCATATCAGGGTTTGAGAATATGTCCTGTGAGGACAGACTAAAGTAAGTTGGGGTTTGTTCAGTCTGAGAAAAGAACTCCGAGAGAGAGGCATTGTATCAAAGGATGCCACAGGGAATATGTTCAAGAGCTATTTTCCATTGACATAAAAACTAGAACCAGAATTAATGGATATAAGTTGCAGCTTGTTGTTGCTGTTTACTTGATAACGCATGTCCAACTCTTCATGACCACATGGACCATAGCACACCAGGCCCCCTGTCTTCCACTGTCTCCCAGAGTTTGCCCAAATTCATGTTCATTGCATTGATGACACTATCAAATTGCAAGCTACCTAGATTTCATTTAAATACAAGGGAAAACTTCCTGATGGCAAGTTCTGTACAACAGTGAAGCAATCTGTCTGTGCAGATTGTAGATTCTCCAACTTTGTAAGATTTTTGGGGGGTGGGGGTGGGGGGGTGGGAGATTAGGTAGCTGCCTACTGGGAATGCTTTGTTTTTCCTACATATTGCAGAACATTGGACTAGATGACCCTTGTGGTTGGCTCCTTCCATGTCCACTGTTCTGATTCTGATTCTCTGCTTTTGTTATAAAAAGATTAAAACATTTCAAAACAAACATTTGAAGGAAGTATAACGGTGTTGAGAGGAATGGGAAGACAAAGGGTCATGCTTGGTTAGAACTGATGATATCTTGAAAAAGAGAGACATGAGACATTTAAAGAACAGAAAGCAGGGTATGGATCGATACATAGATGTGATGGAAGCAAGGATCTTTTGATGGTTAAGACGCTGTAGAAATGTGCGCTGAATGGTACTGGTTGGGTTTAACTATGTTTCACTTATTTGTTTTTATCTCGTGCTTTTAACTTACTTGGCTTATTATTTTGTACTCCTTTTCTACTCTATACATTACTTAGCTTACCCCAAAAGAAAGTAGTGTGATGGCTTTGCATGTGTGTGTGTGTGTGCGCGCGTGTGTGTACAGGGAATAAAGTGCTAATTCAGAGAAGGCAGCTGATTTGGCAAATTGTATTGTTTTGTCATGAGTGGTTAGCTGCAACCGAGCGTTGCCTTTAAATTTATGTTTTGTCTTCAAATAATTGGATTGGTGGAAAAAATAAAAATACCTCCTTCACTTCATAGGGCAATTTGGATGACAAAAAAATCATATTAAAAGATTAATGCTAGTGAAACTCTGAAATATCTTGTTCTAGATGCCTTTTCCCAGGAGACATTCTTCTGTCCTATGAGAAGTGAATAACTTATTTGAAATGTTATTACATGAATTTATTTTGGGTGTGATGCTGTCAAACCACAAAACTGCAGTGGATGGCTCTGAATTGTAGAATAGTGACTATTTTGCAAATTGAGTCCTGCTCATTACATGAATGCAGATACAAGCAGCTTGAAAAAACTGGCTTGGATGTATCTACGAAAGGGGAAAATGCTCCCTTTCTGGCTTATAATACAAAGGAGTTAACAAACTTAAAGTGAAAAGATATGAATGCCTGCCAGGGTATTGGTTGAGAAGCTGAGTGACCATCAAAGGTCATGCAGTAAACAGAATTACTAACAGTAATGTTGATCTATTTAATGTTTTATTTAGAGAATAGAATCACTAGATTTCCACCACCACCACCACCAAGCCGAATAGCTGAACAATTGACCTTTGAGCGTGACTATTTTGAAATATCTGCGTTAATTCATAATTTATCTTCGATGTTCGTCATTTCTTTGCAAAATAGTTTATTCATCCTTATTGTGCTTTTCTGACTGTTATAATCTCCCAGATAATAAATTTGCATTTCTATGATGCCAGTTCCTGATGGGAGGGAGCCTGGAAGCAAGTGTCTGTGATTTTAAAAGAAAATTAGCCTTATTGTAACCTTATTTTGAGGCAAATGCTGCACATAAATTATTTGCTATTTTGTTCATGGTGGTCTAGTATTTCAATTCATCTTACTGGAATTTATTTCTGAGTAGACCTGCAAACTATTTGTACTACCATATTTGTTCCAAAGGTGCTTTTTCAAGAGGCAACTAGACTTTCTGGTTTTTCTTTGAAGACATTTTGCTTCTCATCCAAGAAGCTTCTTCAGCTGAGAGTCAGTCAAAATAACAAATATGGTAAATATTTTGACTGTATTTTACCATAAAAAGAGGAAGATGTACTTGCTGATTTTTTCTTCTTCTTTCAGTATTACATGTCTATGGAGATTCTCAGGCATCCAGGTCATGGTTATCCTAAAGGTGCTTATTTCAAAAAGCAGCTGGACTTCTTTGTTTTTGCTTGAAGATATTTCAGTTCTTCAGAACTGAAGAAGCTTCTTGGATGAGAAGCGAAACATTTTCAAGCAAAAACAAAGAAAGTCCAGTTGCCTCTTGAAAAAAGAACATTTGGGATTTTAGTATTATAGTTTATTTTGCTGTGAGGTGACTCACAGGAAATGAAGTGACATTCAAGAAACATGTTTCTGAAGGACCTCTTGATCCAAGAAAGGACCTCTGAAGGACCTCTTGATCCAGGAAAGTGTGCAACTGGCACACCAGATGGTGTTGTGCACATGCTACCATAAAGACCCTCAAATTGCACACCTGTCTTAAATGGGGAAGAGCTATTCTATTTAAGGTTAAAAATGGAATATTCCCAGATCTGGGCAGCCTCAACACCCACAGCCACTCAATCTTGGTAGGAATCAGTTCCTCTCCATCCTAGCTTGCACAGCCTCCAAGCCCTGGGGAAGCCATTTTCCCACATTTTAAAGAAGATTTTTTTTTTTTGCTGTCTTATATAATTGTACTTTTGAGCTAATCTGTATTTGTAAAATGCCTGCTGTCCTAAAACATTAGTCCCCAGAATTGAACTTGCTTCTCCAAGTAAAACGAAGTACAAATATATATAATCATAATTGTATACAGAAACAGACATATTTACAAAATGGCGTTCCAAAGCAAGAATTATTTAGGAGATTTAAGACGATCAATAAAATTAAAGCTGGCAAGAGGGAGAAAAATCACTCCCATTGAATTTTGCTTAAAAGAGTTGAATCAAATGCCTGTCAAGTTCATTTGGTTGAGTATTTGAGCAGTCTCACAGAGACTGGATACAGTGGCATTTGTACAATAAAAACTAGAAATTGCCAACACTATCATATTCAATACAAGATCAAACTCTGAAGATAAGGGGATAAAAGGATCCATATCAATGTTAACTACGTATATAGGTAGTCCTTGACTTACAACCATTCATTTAGCGATTGTTTAAAGTTACAGTGGCTCTGAAAATTGTGACTTACTACTGGTCCTCAAACTTACAACCATCACAGTCTTCCCAGGGTCACATGATCAAAATTTGGGTGCTTGGCAACCAGCATGTATTTACGATGGTGGCTAGGGGCTGAAGTCATGTGTTTACCTTTTGCGAACTTCAAGAACCACATTCAACAACTTCAATGATTCTTAGTTTATGCTCACAGCCAGGAGCCTGTATCTCTTGTAACATTTCTTGTTGATTCGGTATATTCTGGAATTGTTTCTAGTTAAAAAATGTATTTTCATTTCAAATTAAATTTCCAGAATCCTCTGAATGATACTTTGGATACCTTTCTAGTACTTTTGAAGTATTTTTGCAGGTGTACCACATGTGCTAAAACGTTCCTTCTGTTTTATTGGATTTCCAACATTTGTTAGTCCATGATTTACTGTTGCTATCTTAGAAATTGACAGAGTTGTATAATGTCTATTTTGTACCAGTTTTCTTTTGGATTATAAATTGAAGTAAATTTTATGGATTTCGTCCATAATTCTTCCCATTTTCACATCCATTTTATCGTGCAATTTTTTTCATTTGTTCTGTCTCTGTGTCATATCTGGCTAGGAGTTTATATATACACCCAAGCAGATGGTATTGATTTGGTATGAGCATTTCAAATTCTGTCATTTTTTTTTTTTTAGTAGTATCGTTCTCTCATCCTTATGATCAGGTTTTTTTTCCTTACAGCAATTTGTAAATGTTAGATAGGGGTGAATGGAAGAGGCAGACAGAGTGACTTCAAAACAACAGCTCTTTATTAGTCAAGTGCTAACAATCCAGCAAAAGCCCTGTCTGACAGCCGGCCCTTTTATAGGGAGCTGTCAGACAGGCTAACCAATCAGCAGACAGTATTTTCCCTCCAGAATGGAGGACCTGACTGAAGCCTATGTGCTTCAGTCTGAGAATGTAACACCCCTCCCCTCCTAGTTGGGCTAACCCAACGTGTGACGTAGTCACGCAGGTAGGCGGGGCATTTAGTTGGTCTTTCTGACCTGCGCAGCTCATTCAGAGCTGCGGGAGCAGTCAGGTCGGTTGAGCTTCTGTTGCTTCCAGCCTTGACCAATGGAAGTGTCTGGAACTCGACCCGGGGCGTGGCTGGAGTTCCGAGCAC
>QLTV01001698.1:7844448-7858181 GCA_003457575.1 Thermophis baileyi
ACCGAGGGGTGTAAGGGGTGTCTTACCCCCACAGTATTTTTTTCCAGAGAGTAAGTCATCTTGCCAATTGTCTGCACAAATGGGAAAGTGAAACTCTGCAAACTGGAACCTCCACCAAAAGAACTTTTGACTTACACATCAGCAGCTACATCAGAGTCAAAGCGATGGGAAAATGAGCTCCTGCACCCGGTGGAAAGCTGAATTCATGGAATGTACCATGAAGGCAGGGTCTAACCTCAGAACCACCTTATCCTTATGGAAAACACATAACCTGGGGTTGACAGATAACGTCCCCAACTATGAAACCCTTCTAGCCGAAGTGATTGCAACCAAGAACAGGACTGTGAAGGAGAGCTCTCTCAAAAACACAATGGCCAAAAGCTCGAATGATGCTTTCATGAGTGCCTTGAGGACCTTGTTCAAATCCCAGCTACAGAAGCAGTGGATAACTTGGGGATTTAGAACCTCCCTCCTACCTCTGCCACCACCACCCGTTTTACCAGTTTCTCAAACTGGGTTTAGGACTCGAACATAAATCCCTGAGCTGGGCCATGCTGTGCCTCCTCCAACCTTGCTGAAATAGGCTGGGTCTCCTCTGTGGCCTCCATACCTGTTTTGCCTCAGTTGGGGTGGTCCCATCCTTCGTGCAATGATTTGGGGTGAAGGACGATCCTGGGAACACGGGCCGAAGCTGTGAGGTGGGGGCAGATGATCCGGTTAGGCCGTGGCATGCTCAATCAAAGGCCTCTGTACTGGCCTAATCAGGCTCCCTTCGCTTCGTAGGCGTACTGTGTGAGGGAGGCCTAGGCCTGAGCTGGGGCGAAGGATGGTCCTGGGAACTCAGGCTGAAGCTGTTTCCTGTGAGTTTGGGCTGCCGTGATGAGGTGGGGGTGGGTAATCCGCTTAGGCCGTGACGCACTTAATCAAAGCCCTCTGTACTGGCCTAATCAGGCTCCCTTTGCTTCATAAGCCTACTGTGTGAGGGAAGCCTAGGCCTGAGTTGGAGCGAAGGACAATCCTGGGAACTCAGGCCGAAGCTGTTTCCTGCGAGATCGGGCTGCCGCAGTGAGGTGGGGGGGCGATCCGCTTAGGCCGTGACACGCTCAATCGAAGGCCTCTCTACTGGCCTAATCAGACTCCCGTCATAGGCCTACTGCTGTACGGGCCTAATCAGGCTCCCTTCATAGGCCTACTGTGTGAGAGAGGTCTAGGCCTTAAAGGCCCACTGTGTGAGGGAGCACGCTCAATCAAAGGCCTCTGTAGTGAACTAATCAGGCTACCTTTGCTTCGTAGGCCTACTGTGTGAGGGAAGCCTAGGCCTGAGTTGGGGCGAAGGATGATCCTGGGAACACAGGCCGAAGCTGTTTCCTGCGAGATCTGGCTGCCGCAGTGAGGTGGGGGCGGGCGATCTGCTTAGGCCATGGCATGCTCAATCGAAGGCCTCTGTACTGGCCTAATCAGGCTCCCTTCCCCCTCCCATGACATCACGAACAAATATCGCTTTAGGACGCTGCACTCGTTCTTAAAGGCCCAGGCTTTCCAGAGTTATGCTGGAACACACACACACAAACACACACACACACACAAACACACACACACACACACACACACACACACATCAGAGGTATCTTACCCCCACAGTGTTTGTCTCTGGAGGGTAAGTCATCTGTGTACCAAGTTTGGTCGAAATTGCTCGAGGCGTTCCAGAGTTATGCTTCAACATATATACAAACATACTGTACATATATACATACATATATCCTTATATATAGATATAGATATAGATATAGATATAGATATAGATATAGATATAGATATAGATATACACTGCTTATAGTCCTTGGGTCATCTAGAAACACTAAATGAATCAATCAGTCAATCAATCAATCAAATCCAAAGTTGTCCAACTCAAAAAATTAACACCAATTTTATTTAATACTTGACAGTAGCTAAGCTTGATGATATAGCTCCAGATTCAGAAAACCAAATCCAATTTATTAATTGGTAATTGCATTTTCTGTAAAGATATTCAGACTTGAAGAACCCCATAGAAATTTTCTAAAAAAAAATAGAATTTGTTTTCTGAAAATGTTTTCCAGATAAATAAATTGGAATTTATATTCCTCTCAGAATATAAATTCATCTCAGAATATAAATTAATCTGGGAATGATATTTATTTTGAGAATGTTCACCTTTCCCCAAAGGCCAAGTTTTGATGACTCCCATCTATCAATAGCTGAAGAAACCAAGGTACTAATGGAATCGTATAGACTCCATTTGGTATACAGTAGACACACCTAGATATTTAATGGATTCAGTACAAATACAGAATTGATATCTCGTAAATGGGTAGGTATTTTTTCATACAGGCATCAGTTCTAATGTGGAACAGTTAATAACAGTATAATAATAACAGTATAATAATAACAGTATATAATAACAGTATCCTGCTATTTTACTAAAAGCATCTATCTTTTGCATCAACACTCAGACAGTAGTATGAAATTTGGAAATCAACAAAAGAATGTCATCTCAGTGTGCTAATTATCATCCAATCTTGTTGATTAATGCTGATACAAAGATTTTAACAGCAGTGTTAGCAGATAGATTACAGCAGATGATATTGTTTGTCATTAAGAATGATCAAGCAGGGTTTATAAAAATTAGGCAAGCCGCAGACAACAGTAGGTTACTTGTAAATCTAATAGACTTGAATAAAACTAAAGATCAATCTGTAATTTTATCATTAGATGCTGAAAAAGCCTTTGACAGAATACATACATAGTACACGTTTGCCATACTAAATAGATTTAGATTTCCTTTAGAATTCATAAAATGGATTATATGAATTTAAAGTGAAGGTTAATGGCATCTTTTCTCCTACTTTTCCACTATTTAGAGCAGGGGTGTCAAACTCGCGGCCCATGAGCTGGATGCGTCACGCACTGGCCATGCCTACCACCGGTTTAGCGAAGGGGGAAAAAGTCGTGATACATCACGTGACGACAACGTGACGCTGCGAGTTTGACACCCCTGATTTAGAGGAACTAGGTAAAGATGTCCACTTTCACCTTTAATTTTTTTTCATATCTGTAGCGAAGCTTTGGCTTGGGTTATTCAGCAATATAGAGAGATCTATGGAGTGGTACATAACTCAGTTGAACACAAATTAGTTTTATTTGCAAATAATATTCTTTTCTTCATTTTCCTCATCTAAACCTCACAATATAGTCCAGTGTTGATGCAAAAGAATTTCATTTATTTTGTTAACCATAATAGGAAGCTTGCTTTATAATACCAATTCAATATTTGAAAGAGCAAGGCTACCTCTGTTTTTTTACATTTTTTTTTTCATTTAACTCTAGATCTTTTCTGGCTCTATATAAATTTTCTGATAATTTTTTGCCATTCGTGTTAAGTAGGTTCCCCCCCACCCCCCCGAAATTGGATTTGTGCCATTTGAAACAAGTAATTTATCTTTGGTAAAACGTGCATTTTGATCATTTTAATTGATTCTAACCAAGATGGCTGTAGATTTCTCTAACTTTTGAGATCTCTTTGGATTTCTTGCCATAATTTAGCATATTTATTGTGGTATATATTTTGCTTTTAACCTGTCAAATGCAGACCACAGTAGTGGGTTATTTGACAGCCAGATTCTTCTTGCAAGAGATTAATTTCTCCTTGTGTTAAATATCTTGTAATTAGTTTTGGTTTTAGGACATTAATTCTGGTATTCTCCAAAGCTGTGAATTGTTTTCATTAGCTGTTTTATTGCCCTTTGTGGTTTTGTGGTGGCTGATACTGCTTCATCTGCATTACATTAAGTTATATTCCTCTCCACCGATTTTAAGATCTGATAAGACCTCAGACCTTTTCTGCCAATATTTCTAGATCAGAGATAAATATTAAGGGACAATGTGGATACCCTTACCTTGTATCTTTGCTACTTTAAAAGTCTGCAGAGGGTGTTCAGTTAGCTGTTTGCTATTGATATAGGCAGATTCCCCCACCCCAATTGATGATAATGATCTTTAAATGGTATACTTGGTATCTTAGGAATTTGATTAAGTACTGTAGAGATAAACTTCCAAGAAAGAATTTTCTGTCCCAATAAAACACTGGCACAAAGCCACCACATGATGACTCCAGCCTTTCTTCCACTCCTATGGTAAATACATGGAATTACTTGATGGGGGGAATGCATGAAGTTTCAAACCATGTATGTTTTTCTCTTTCTTCCAGAGCAGATGCTGCACCAATTTTTGATTTTGCTTTCTTCTGTTGATATATCAACATTTTGTTTCTTACATGCATTTCTGCTTTGCCTCTCAAACTCAAGCTACATATTTCTCTGCTCAGAGAGCTTAAGATGGACTGCATGCCATTCTGAAAGATCACAATATATTCTCTGATTCTCATTGGAGTACTGATTTGTCTTGGGAGATTCTAATGACTTCTGTGCATCAGCACAGAACGTATAGGTAATACTTTTCCATACACTGCCTTATCTCCTCCATTAAGGTTTTTTTGGGGGGGTGGGGGGTGGGGGGGAGGGGAACTGGAACAGCCAAAGGATAGCTATAGGTAATTTTTATCATTCTTTACAGTCAATTAGGTTCACCTTACTTTGAGCACCAATGTTGTGACAGGTCATACAAAGGTAAACCTGACAGTGTTCTGTGACATTCATCTAGATTATTTTCAACTGGAAGATCTCAAGGTTGTGGTCAGTGTGTTTGGAGAGATGAAGGTTACTGCTTACTTCCTTAATCCTAGCCCTATCTAGCTAATAAACTGGATGAGAGTGGCTCCATAGTTAAGAGAGGTAATCAATGCTTTTTTTGAGAGCAATGCTTTATTAAATGCTTTATTAAAGAATCAAGAACCACTGCAGAACAATGTGCACAAGACCCAATCCTGCTGGATGGCGCCAAAAGATAACAAGATCAAAGGGACTGAAAGCTTCTAAGAGGTCCAAGGTAATAAGCAGTATCACATTCTGGCATTGGTCATCTACCAAGCTGATCAAAGCAGACTAAGAACAAAACCCTGGCTGGAATAAATCCAAGAAATCAGTTTCATCCATATCCATCTGGACCTGGGAGGCCACCTTAATGAAGATTGGAATACTTGAAGATTAACTTATAATTAGACATTTCTTCCAGTCCAGGGAGAGGTACAGTAAACCAATGGAGGTCAATAAAGGACTTACAACTGCTTCCTTTAAGCATGCATTTAATATCATCTTACAGCAGTGGTTCTCAACCTGTGGTCCGTGGATTCCTGGGGGGGCGCGATGTCAACACAGGGTCCACAAAGGCTTGAAGAAATGTTATGATTTAAATCTTGAGTTAAGTCTTGGTGGTCCGTGGCCATGGTCTGTGGCCACAAGAGGTATTTAAAGGGGGTCCGTGGTGAAGAAAGGGTTGGGAACCACTGTCTTAGGGTAATGCCTCTGCATGTTATGTTCAACCACACAGAGTAGTTTGTTGCTATTCAACTTCCCCATGACTCTTTCAAGTAAGATTGTAAGTAACCAAATAAAGAAAAACATGAGGGAGAGATTTAAAAACGAGCTGCCTTAAGCTGGAAGTGTAAAGTCAACCTTTCATTGCAGCCTTAAAATGAAATTAGCTAATATTTCTTAGGCGATACCAGATCATTAATGAAATTTGTATCCTGCTCGACTGTAGAAACAGAAAATGGTTGATCCTTTGTGATTTTTGACAATGTAAACCCCATCCCCTTAATCGGAACCATTCCAAATCCCAAGTAAAAGTGCTTCTGAAAAAGGGAAGGGGGGGGGAGAGAAGGAAATTAAAATGATGTTTTGTAGGAGATCACGTTATGGCGAAGAGCACTTTGCTGATGAATTCTTTTAAAGTGGGTAGGCCTGTGACTTAGTCAAGGGATCATTATCATAAACCATTTTAATGGCATCCTGGTGACTGACAGAGCCAAGATAAGAGCATGAGAGAAAAATGAAAGAAATCTTTCAATAAAATCTCTGGAGGCTTTCTGAAGCACCTGGCTGTCAGCATTTCTGGATCAAAAGGGAATAACTATGCTACTGAAAAAAAAATACACTGTGACAAACTCATGTTTGCCATTATTGCAAAAAGATTGACTGGTGATTTAACAACCCAATCTACCAATAGGTAAATCTTTTTTTTCCTGAAAAGAGAGCCCCGTGTGTTAAAAGCTCTGCATACATTATAGTAGCTGCTGAGAGCAGATTTTTTTTCTTTCTCCTGAAGCAGATGTAATATTGTCTTATATTGTCTTGGGTAATATAAGTGGTGAAATATCTTTTTTGCCACTTATATTACCCATGTGAAGCCTGTCAGAGAAGGAACAGAAAACATTTTAGGGTTATTTGAACCGATCCTTTGCAGAGACCACATGAAATTAGACTATGGCCTATCCCTGTTCTCAAGGAGTTTCCAAGTAACACCTTTGAGTTTGTAAGGATTACTCTTGTAACAAGAGGGGAAACCCTTGGCACTACAAACATTATGGAGTGAGATTTTGTCTGCCTTTCTTAAATACTATTACTGTTACTATTACTAAATTCAACAGTATCAGTAACACCCCGGGGATGAGTCTGCCTATCGAGATGAGGTGGAACAGTTGCTTTCGTGGTGTGGAGACAATAACTTGATCCTTAACACCAATAAGACCAAGGAGCTTATAGTGGACTACAGACGGAATAGATCAGACATCCAGCCCTTGCTTATCAATGGAGCCCGAGTGGAGCAAGTGGCCAGTTTTAAGTTTCTGGGTGTTATCATAAAAGAGGACCTGACTTGGGGCGCTCACATTGCAGCACTTGTCAAAAGGGCCCAGCAGAGATTATACTACCTGAGACTTCTCAGGAAACAACAACTGAATGAAAAAACTGCTGGTGACCTTCTACCACTGCACCATAGAGAGTATTTTAACTTACTGCACCTGTGTATGGTTTGCCACTTGCACAGTGGCAGATAGGACAGCACTCCAGAGGGTTAACGTCATTGCCCAGAGGATCATTGGTTGCCCTCTCCCCTCTTTGGAAGAGCTTTATAGCTCCCGCTGCCTTAAGAAAGTTCAAAACATTCTTAAAGATCCATCTCATCCTGGGCACTCTTTTTTTGAACTATTACCATTTGGCAGACGGTACAGGATAATAAAAACAAGGCTTCTATCCCAGGGCAGTAACTATATTGAATTCTATTGCATAGTGCAATATTAATGCAATATCAGGGGTTTTCAATTCAATTGTATAGAATGTGAAGGATGTGTGTTTGTGTTTTATTTTTTATAGTTATAATGTACACTGAAGATGGCATTCAATTTCATTGTACGAGGTGCAATGACAATAAAGTAAACTAAAAAAAAAATACCTTGCCAGGTCCCTTTCTTCTTACTCTTGTTCCAGAAAAATTCCTGGGAAAAACCCAACACCATTCGCAGGTTCAGGACTATTCCCCTACTCATCAGAACACATTTTAAAGTCTCCAAAATACCTTTATTCAGAGTCTGTGGAGTCTGGGTCAAGCACACAAGAATATGTTAGGCTGTGTTACTTGGGTGAGACTCTGAGAACACGCACAAGCCAGCTTTGATAGTGGCTTAAACCCAAAGAGATAAAGATGTTATATTTGCATTGGCTACATGAATTATTCTATAATTCATTCTAGGTCATCTTCTAACTAATCTGTATAGGTTGTATACAGGTTATCTTGCCACACAAAACAAAATATCTATAAGGCCACTGCAACTTAACTGTCAATAAGAACAGAATTGTTCAGGTGTCTACAGATAGTCCTCAATGTACGACTGTAATGAACCTGCCCATTTTGGTCATAATGGTTGTAAAATGCATCACTCACACGACTGGCCTGATTATACAATCTTTATGGTGGCATTCATTAAATTCATGATTGTTAAGTGAATCCACAGTTACTAAGCAAATCAGTGGTTCACTATGGGCCAATTTTGCTGAAAACCAGAAGTAAAAACCAGGTTTTCGGCAAAACTGCTATAAAATGTGGTCATGTTACAAGACACTGCAAACAGCCACAAATGTGGGCTGGTTACCAAGCTGTCACATGACCATGGGGAGAGGGTGACCATCAGAACTTTGGAACCAGATCGTAAGTACCCCCACAGAGGTCCATCCAAACTTTGAATGGTCATTAAACGACCAGTCATAAATCAAGGAGTACCTGTACAACTTTCGGGTTGATCAAGGAAGAACTTGCGTTAACAAGCCTCTTACGCTACTCTGTGACATTTAAGCTCCTGTGTTGCTTTGCGGTTGTTCTTGTTTCGTATTTCAGAACAGTTATTTTAACCATATCCTTGCTCATGTTGACAATTAGGGTCAAGCATAATAACATCATTTTATTTTATTTTATTTTATTTTATTTTATTTATTTTGTCAAGCGTGTATATGATTACAGATGAAGTATAAACATGATTGTGAATATATAAGAAGTACAAGCTTGGTTACGAGTACATGATATTTTATGAATACATGGGGACGTTAGGACATGCCTACGGAGGCATGCTGGTGTGCTTATGCACGCCCCTTACAGACCTCTTAGGAATGGGGTGAGGTCAACGGTAGACAGTCTAAGGTTAAAGTTTTGGGGGTTTGGGGAAGAAACTACAGAGTCAGGTAATGTATTCCAGGCATTGACCACTCTGTTGCTGAAGTCGAATTTTTTGCAATCAAGTTTGGAGCGGTTTACATTAAGTTTGTATCTATTGTGAACTCGTGTATTGTTGCGGTTGAAGCTGAAGTAGTCATTGATAGGTAGGACATTGTAGCAGATAATTTTGTGTGTTACACTTAGGTCAGATGGAAGGCGGCGTAGTTCTAGATTTTGGCATATGGTATTCTGTTGCGAACAGAGGAGTTTAGTACTCTTCTTGTGAAATATCTCTGGACATTCTCAATTGTATTAATGTCCAATATGTAGTGTGGGTTCCAGACAGATGAGCTGTATTTGAGAATTGGTCTAGCAAATGTTTTATATGGTCTGGTTAAAAGTACAATATTACCAGAGAAGAAGCTACGCAAGATTAGGTTAACCACTCTTAATGCCTTCTTAGCAATGCTGTTGCAATGTGCTCTGGCACTTAGATCATTAGAGATGAGTACTCCAAGGTCCTTTACTGAGTGAGGATCGTCAACAAGGTCGTGATCATCTAGTTTGTATTTTGTGTTCTGATTATTTTTGCCAATGTGTAAGACTGAACATTTGTTGATTGAGATTTGAAGTTGCCACTTGTTTGACCATTCTGATACATAGTCAAGGTCTTTTTGAAGGGTAGTAGTATTGTCGGTGGTGTTGAATAGTCATGGCCACTGTTTTGCTCTTACATTATTATATTCCTTCCTTACAGTCTACAGAACATGAAATGGCCCCATACTCAGGCAACTCTTGCCCTGATAGAAGATTGTAAACACCAATAGGAAATAATTCCTTGGAACAAGAAATCTAATCACAGTGCAAGTGAGCTGGTCTTTGCTCACTCTACTGCTCTGAGAAGACGTGTGTGAGCAGCATCAACTGCAGGATTGAAACAAAAATCAACTTTATTAAAGGTACTAAAAGAAGATAAAGGTCCATACAGTCAAAATTAAAAAGAGATTAAAAATTACAAAAACCCTAATGCAGTTCTAAGAACAATCAAACAACTCCATTTCCAACCTTTCATCCAGGACTCCAGCCAACTCTTTGAACATCCAGACAGAGCCCCCAAAATTTTTCCCACCCTAAATCTGGCAGACTCCCCTTCTTTTCACTTATTGACTCTCAGGGATCAAGTGATTTTCTCTGGCACATCAGGCTACTTAGTTCTTTAAAAGGCCAACCACTCCCCAATACCTCTAGCCATTTTGAAATGTGTGGAACTGTGCTAAATACATTGCAATACATAAATTGTATCATGGCTTTAGTCAGGGGTGGGTTCCATTTACCTTCCCTACCGGTTCGCATCGTGACGGAAGTGCGCGTTTTGCGCACGCGAGCGCATGAGCGAAGCAAGCGCGTGTGCCTACGTCACGTCGGGGAAATGTCACCCAGCCTGCTTTTGTGTCTAAGGCAGAACTAGAACTCACACTTTTAGAGAGTACACAAGTCAGCAAAGATGACCTTACCAACCTTGATAAATTCTAGGTATATGGACGGCTCTCAGAAGAAGTCTCTCAGAATTTTTATCAATAGTTATGGTGGCTGTAAGATTCTGGGATTTAAAGTTTACATATCTGGAAATTGTCAAGGTTGGGAAACACCGCACTGTAGGATAGATAGTCAAGGAAAAATAGATAGATAGATAGATAGTCCTTGGAAAAATAGGATACTGCCTAAGATTTAAAGAGGAATTTTTGTAAACTGCATATTTATAAGCTGAGGTAATGTGTGACTCACAAGCATCATTCGAACATCATAACAAGCCATAGTTGTATGTGTGAGTAATCCTTCAAAGGTCACATTCTGGCAGAAGTCATCTTCAAGAAGGGGGATGTGCTACTGGGTTCAAATGGATCCGAAACAAGCAGTGGGCAAGGCTACAGCCAAAAGTGAATTGGCACAGTTCTTTTTATCACCTTCCATTTTTTTATTTAACATTTCCATGGGTATTTTAAAATTAGACCATTGCTGCTATCACGGAATCAAGAGAACAAGCTATCTCCTGCAATTTGACCTCTGTGTCTTTAAAACAGTTCAGAGCAGACCATTATTCCATGTGCTAAAGTTGCTTTTCCTTTCAATTCTTTTATTGCTTATCAACTTGAAGTCATATTCTCCCCTCTCTTCTTTCCTGTCCTTTTTGCAACCCAATCAAGTAACTAATTATCACCTTCTGTAATACTACATGCCGACACTTTATAACTCTCCTGTCTCTTGTAGTTTGCATTTTATTATGAGCTGATGAAGCTGCCCACCAGAGACGTGGACACATTCTTCTTTCTACTTTTCCTGCTAATTATGGTCATATTTTACTCATTTCTCATCATTTAACCCCATGCATCTTCAGGTTTAAAATTTGTTCTTAGATTTACTACTTTTTGTGAATTATGTAATATTTATGTGGGAAAAAGTTAGAACACAGTTTGAACCCAGTTTGTTTCACAATTGGCTTCTTGTACTACACCCTCCCACTGATATAGTTATGTCACATTATTTCTGCCAACACATGCAAAATAAGAGGTAGCTTTATGTTTTTGGATGAAAAAGAAATTCTACTTATGAAAGATGCATATTGGTTAAACTGAAGGTCATTGTTTTGAAAATAAATGTATATAGTGATGTCCAAACTCATGGAATGTAGCATTATTTTATTTTGTAACTTGAAATAAACAAAGATAGTCTTGCCACAGATTTAAATAAATCTGTCAACAAAATCATTTAGGATGTGCCAGTTTAGGTACCCATTAACTTTCTACAGGTAGTGTGATGGCTCAGCTGTTAAGACACTGGGCTTTTCAGCTGGAAAATCAACAGCCCAGGTTCAAGACCTGAGACAGGGTGAGCGTAGCTCCTGCCCACCTAGCAGTTCGAAAGCATGTAAATGTGAGTACCACTTCAACGGGGAAGAAACAGCACTCCATGATGTCATGCTGGCCACATGACCAGGGAAATAACTTCAGACAGCACTGGCTCATGGCCTCGAAATGGAGATGAGTGCTAGCCCCTATGGTCGCCAATGACTAGCAGAGTAAAATCTTCAGGGACTCCTTTCCTTTCCTCCTTCCTAACTATTTACAACTATTTTTCTGATGTGGGGAAACCACATCATTCCAGTGGTAGTAGTATCTACTACTATATTTCACGTGACATCATCACATTGCAAGATTTTCAGCTCTCTGATTGTAATTAATAAAGAAGACAATGGTGTACAAAATATATGAAAGAGTACCATATGACAACAGGGTGTCACATATATTGTTTTAATATGTTACAGAGAAGAGAGCAACAAAGAAACAAAGCTGTTGATAGCAATAGCAGCGAACATCTAGATCTAGTATAAAATGTCAACTGCTTATATTGGATGCATTTTGGATACTGTATCATATCACATTTATCTTAACCTTCTGTACTTCTTTTAGTGAGAAGTCACCAGTTGAGGTTACACAATAAAATTGGATCTGAACATTATCGTTCCATCCACTTCTCAAATGGATTATCTGCAGGGGTGGATTCTAACTTACCTCGCTGCCAGTTCACTTCCTCCCGCGCTGCGTGGCCACGCCTCATGGGTGTGCGCATGCAAAGCGCGCGTGCACGCATGCGCAGTGCAAAAAAAATTAAAAAACAAACAAACACCAAAAACAAAATGGTGACGCATGCACAGTGCGCAGAAGGAAAAAAAATTAAAAAATAAAATTAATTTTTTTTAAAAAAAGATGGCGGCGCCCACGGACCGGCACCGACCGAACCGGATCGGTGACATCATCATGACATCACCAGCGAGTCGCTACTGGTTCGGGAGAACCGGTCCGAACCGGGAGGAATCCACCTCTGATTATCTGTATCATAAATCTCCCCATTCAACCACCTAATACCAAGAGCAGAGGTGAGGGAGGGGGATACTGTGACAATATGGATGTCATCAAGAACTTTAAAAATGGGAAAAATGAACTTCTCCTACAGCAGCTCCTCAAAACTTTGTATGATTTTATTATTGTTTAGTTATCTGGAAGTTACTCCAACACATTTAAAGTGCATGTATTCCATTCCAGCAAAACTGTTCTTTGCTATCTGTTTTCAAAAATACAAATAGCATCACATCAAGCACAGTGGTTAGAATAGCTCTAAGAACTTATAGAACTTAAGTCAGGGGAATAATGAAAATTAGATACCCTTTCCAAATACAAAGGCCCTTCAATATCTTGATTCTATAATTGTGTAATATTTGTTACCAAAGAAGGGAAATATGCTGGCCTGACAATGCTCACTCCTCCAATATAAATATGATGAATAAATAAATATGAATCATATCTCATATCTAAAGAATATCTGAAAGCAAGGTTTTTTTTTAAATACTAATAAAAAAATCTGTGTTATTCACTTTAATATAGTGTTAACCTACGTTTGTGATCTTTGATAAGATAATTCGATTTATCTTTTAGGATACTAACAACCAGTGGTGGGATTCAAACAATTAAACAACCGGTTCTCTGCCCTAATTACCGGCTGGGTGCGTGTGGCTGGATGGGTGTGGCCAAGGGGCATGACAGCACTCAGCCTCCTGCAGCACTCTGCCAGTCAAAACAGGGCGTGGGAGTTAATTACATAATGTGGGCTTTGCTTTCTGACATCCAGATCCAGCGAGCAAGGGGTGTGAACTGCACAGAAAATACACTTTTGTTTGGTTATGAAGAAATATCCCTAAAGTCAGATGTACACTAAATGTAGACTGACTTTTAGCTACACATCTTCCCAGCAAACAGCAAATTTTGAAGCTCCAGGTAAAGAGGATTCATTTTAGGATGAGTAATCACAGTTTGCATGTTGGAGGTTCCTAAAGGAATGCTGGGAGTCTCTGTATTTTAAAGAACATTTGAGGGAGGGGTGCAGAATAACCCTTCTCTGCCTGAGGCTGTAGATACCCGGCACCAATCAAAACACTGTTTGTGAAGCAACTGATCAACACTGACAGGGTAAGCCACTAGTATATGAAAATGAGAGCAAACTCCACTTCCTTCTAGTACTGATGGTGATACCTAGTTTGG
>QLTV01001698.1:7858380-7892000 GCA_003457575.1 Thermophis baileyi
CCCCCCCCACTGGAAATGGGCCATTTCGCCCTCACCCGGCTCCTAGAAAGTCTCTGAAGCCTGGGAACTTCCGGTCCAACTGGAAGTTGGCAAACGGAACGTTTCTGGCCTCTGGAGGACCTGGGGGGTTGGGAATGCCGTTTTCGCCCTCCCCAGGCTCCTAGAAAGGCTCTGAAGCCTGGGGAGAGCAAAAAACGGGCCTTCCCCACCCACTCCGGAGGCTGGAAACAGCCTGTTTCCCGACTCCCAGTGGGCCCGAAAATCAGCTGGCCGGTGCACACATGCGCGCGGGACCTGAGCTCGCATGCCCCCCAATATGGCTCCACATGCCACTTGTGGCACGCGTGCCATAGGTTCGCCATCACAGTCCTAAGCTCTAGTGTAGACCCATGCTTCTCACCTTTGGCAACTTTAAGGTGCATGGACTTCAATTCCCAGAATTCCCAAGGCAGCATGAAGTTCGCCCATCTTAAACTTGCCAAGACTGAAAAACGCTGATCTACAGATAGGGATTTTTCCATTCCTCTTTTACTGGTTCTTATTTACTTATAAGCAATCATAATGCAAAATCCTCACTTCCACCCCATCCCAGAGCAAAGATAATGCAAAATCCTCACTTCCACCCCATTCCAGAACAACCACCATTCCCTCACTAACCTGCTTTCCAGTTCCGTTCTCCTACGTGCAGGGCAGCAAAAGAAGACCATGTGACTACCAGTTTAAAAAAAGTTCAGTCAGGCCTTCCAACTTCTTGGGGGGAAAAAGATCTCGCGAAGTTGGAAGGTCTGACTGAACTGACTGATCAGCCACCCAGCTGATCGGCACGATCCATTGCCACCTCCCAGCTGATCAGCGCCTCCCAGCTGATCTGAATGGCAACCACGGTGGGCATGGTGGTGTGGGGCCAGCCAGTGGTGGGAACAACCGGTTCGCCGAACTACGCAAAAAATTAACAACAGGTTTGGCCGAACCGGCGCGAACCGGCTGAATCCCACCACTGATTTAAACACTCAGAAATATCTATTAGAAGATCCATATTTGTGATCTAGTGCATTCCAAAGATATTGGACTTGCTTCCATTAACCTAGTCAGCAAGGCCATGTTGGCTGACAATAATTTGACTGGAAATCTAATATATCTGTTCAGCACTAGCAAGGGGAAACTGCGCCAGAACATGTCAAACTTAGAAGCACTTCTGGCTATCATCTTGAATGTCCAAATGTCATTTAGCAGAAGACATAGACCTTAAAAGCACTACAGAAAGATAATCATAGATGTGCTGCTTTCCAGTAACAGCCATCTTTGGCAGATATCTCAATTCAGAAAGGAGTGAAACAGGCCCCCTCTTTTTATCAATATTTACATGAACTTGTTGGTCACCATCTTATCTAAACTCAACCTCCCTAAATGTAACAACAGACATCTGGCTGTGTTTCTCTGCTGAGGATGTGGCTATTCTCTTCCTAATTCAGATTGGCTTTAAAATAAATCTATGGGCAGAGAAAGAAAGCTCATAGTAAACTATAGTAACTATACTAAAATAGTATATTTTAGTATATTAGTATACTAAACCATACTCAACTCTATTAAAATCAAAATCCATGTTTTCTCAAAGAGGCTTAGACACAGAAACTCCAATGGCATTATGATAATATTAATAAATAAATAAACATCCGGAGCATTACCTGAACACCAAGGCATTGATAAAATCACCATCATCAACTACAAAAGAAAGCTTCACTTGGAACAGCTTATATCCTGCAGCAATACCTTTAACACCATCAGGCAATAAAATTTGCCTATCCCAGATTCTTTGGATAGGTAGACAAAAATGGCAAATCCAATCTAAACATCTGGATGACTGTGCGACCAACAACAACCATAATAAACAAAAATGTCTTCACTTAGTATGGAATATGGTGTGAATAAATTCAATTTCTTTTTGACAAGGCCAGTAACAGCATTAAAGCCATCCTGTGCTCCTCTCATAGTAAAGGATGCAAGAACTCTTTAAACACAATAGCAATAGCAATAGCACTTAGACTTATATACCGCTTCACAGTGCTTTACAGCCCTCTCTAAGCGGTTCACAGAGTCAGCATATTGTCCCCAATAATCTTGGTCCTCATTTTACCGACCTCCGGAAGGATGGAAGGCTGAGTCAACCTTGATCCTGGTGAGATTCAAACTGCCAAATTGCAGGCAGCCGGCAGTCAGCAGAAGTAGCCTGCAGTGCTGCACTCTAACCACTGCGCCACCTCGGCTCTTCCCGTTCTTGTCCCAGGTCCTGCCCACTAGCAGTTCGAATATCTTTCTGTTTTCATATCTTTCTGTTTTCAGCAATTTGTCTTTGGATTGGAAAGAATTTGGTCTGCAAGGATGTATAAATTACCTGAGATATTGGCAAGAACTCTTTAAACACAATAGCAATAGCAATAGCACTTAGACTTATATACCGCTTTACAGTGCTTTACAGCCCTCTCTAAGCGGTTCACAGAGTCAGCATATTGCCCCCAACAATCTGGGTCCTCATTTTACCCACCTTGGAAGGATGGAAGGCTGAGTCAACCTTGAGCCGGTGAGATTTGAACCGCCGAACTGCAGCTAGCAGTCAGCTGAAGTAGCCTGCAGTACTGCACTCTAACCACTGTGCCACCTCAGCTCCAAATCCATCTCCCAGATGTTATAAAGCTCTCAAGCTGTAATATAATAAGTTAAAGCTTTTAGATATTATCCAGTCCAGATTCTAGAAAGTGTTATTCTGAGTACCTTATAACATGTCAAACAAAGCACTTAGTTTAGAAACTGAGTTTGGATTCCAGGGTCTGCATATGTTGGCTGTATTTTTGACTCAAGCTTTACTTCCTTGGCAACTGCCCGGCTGCACACTTGTCCTGAATATGCATATCTCTTTCTGAAAAGCTAGAATTCAGATTTTGGTTCCAGCTCTTGATAATTGTAAGGTCAGGATGGTTTTGTACAAGAACCCAACCTGCTGCAAAACATTCTGAATTCTAGTTTTTCTGTTGCGAAGCGAGAAAGTTGTTAAGTGAATTTTGCCCCATTTTGTGACCTTTCTTGCCCCCATTACTAAGTGAATCACTGAAGTTGTTAAGTTAGTAACACGGCTGTAAAGTGAATCTGGCTTCCCCATTGACTTTGCTTGTCAGAAAGTCACAAAAGATGATTGCATGACCCTGGGGCATTGCAACCGTCATAAATATGAGTCAGTTGCCAAGCAGCCAGATTTTGATCACATGACCACGGGGATGCTGCAACGGTTGTAAGTGTGAAAAATGGTCATAAGTCACTGTTATAAGACGAGGACTACCTGTACAAAAGGATAGCTTAAAGGATATTGTATTTCTCAAGTTAAGGCATATTTTGAATTATATTTACAATACTGTACTATATTTGTTCATGTACTGTATATCTTTTGTTCTAAAGGTGAAAGAAACTTTACTGCACATTTAAAATGGCAAAACCATATAAAGACTACACAAATTGGACAGCTCACCATGCAAGAAGCCATTCATATAAAACTATATGAGTTTGGTAGTTGACTTGCTCTGTACTTTTATTGTTGCTTTTATTACAGTGAGTATCTTTGAAATACTGTATTCAGAATGACTACATTATTTTTAATGTGAGCTCATAACACTTCTATGCATGCAAGTCAATGAAAATGGTTCTATTGAATACTGATGCATCATTTATTGAATACAGATGAATAGTTCTGATGTATCTCACTTGGGGTGTCAAGAGTAATGTTGGATTTGAGAGATTTTGCATCACCGGCGCTCAAAATTCCTACAGTATACAGTATTTCTCAGTTAGATAGCAAAAATGGTCTGTGCAAATTGTGGAGCTGTGGAGGCTGAAATGAAGATGACCCTCTATTCCCTCTTCCCTGCTCAAAAAACAACTCATTGTTTTCGGACTTTTATAATTATTTAGAAAAGTCCTCCTTTCCTTTCTTGAAAAATCACCTGCTTGAGTTATCACCTACAGCCTCAAGTTACAAAGTCCATGTACATATTTTCTGTCTCAACTGAATTAGATCAGTGCCCAGTTACAGTACATCCATTGCCATCCATTTCAGCTGTTTAACAGTATACTCCTGTTTACAGGATGAGTCAGTTGTGAAACCCACTCACTTGCAGATATATGAAACACTGTTCTAAATTATTTCCCCATTTTCTTGAACATTTCCTTGGGAATTTGATTATGTGCTATAAAGTCGATGTCAGCTCTTAGAACTTAGAATAACTTTATTGTCACTTTGAATGTACACTAATTGGCATACATTAAAATGAAATTTTGTTGCATACAGCTCTCAAAGGGTCATCACCTCCAATATACACTACATAAACATGAAAAAATAAATAAATACAAAATTATGCATATATTATATGACACAGAAAAACAACATAGTTTAGTTCGGATGTATACATGTACACGGCGAGAAAAACAAATCTTGTGAGTTTACCAGATGGATGGCTTAGGGAACAAAGCTGTTACAGAATCTGGTAGTCCTGCTAGAAATACTTTGAAACCTCCTCCCAGAGGGAAGCAACAGAAACAGACCGTAAAGTAGGTATGTGGGGTCTCTAACAATTCTTTGAGCTCTAAGCATATAGTGCTTATAAGCAGTATCCTGAATAATGGGAAGCGAGCTTCCTATAATCTTCTCGGCTGTCCTTACCACTCTCTGTATGGACTTCCTATCTGAGGCACAGCTGCCACCAAACCAAACAGTGATGCAGTTTGTTAAAATGCTCTCAATTGTGCCTCTGTAAAAAGTGGCCAGGACAGAAGGAGAAAGATGTGCTTTCCTCATCTGACGCAGGAAATGCAGAAGCTGGTTTGGACGCTTCACTATCGATGACGTGTGGAGACACCAGTTCAGATTATTAGTTATCTGCTCCCCCAGATACTTAATACTGTTGACCACCTCTACAGCTGCATCCTTGATACTGAATGGATTATGACCATGCTGGCTCTTTCTAAAATCTACAATGATCTCCTTTGTTTTAACAGCTACATACTGTAGATATTGCGGGAACCAATCTGAGTTGGTCACCAGGACCAGAGGTTTGTTCTTCCAAGCTTTTGGACTTGCGATGGAACCCATCCTCAGGGAGCGTCTCAATCTCTAGGCTATGTGCACTGGGCTGTTCTATGCATAGTATTTATGTTGTGCCTGGTTTTGTGTGACTTTTAGTTGTTGATTGGGCTGTTGATGGCCGGCTATTAAGTCATTGATTGTTGTTTCCTTGTGTTGCTGTGCCCTCGGCTCCTAAGTACCTGGTAAGCTGATGGTAAATCAGCACTTCTGTTGACTGATAAAGGGCCCTGAAAGCTTGGAAGAACAAACCTCTGGTTCTGGTGACCGACTCAGATTGGATCCCACAATGTTATCCTGGGACACATATATTTGCCTTCATTCACTGTAGATATTCTCCAGGATGATTTGTTCCCAACCTGACCCTTCAAGTTCGCTAACGGTGCACCCTTCACTGCTATAATCAAGTCCACCCATCTTCCTACAGGTCATCCTCCTCTCCTCTTTTCTCCCACCTTTTCCAGCATGATGGATTTCTCAAGAGGCCTGGGTCTCTTGTCCAAAATATGATCATTTGAGCCTGGTCACTTGTGTCTTGATTGAAAACTTTTAATTGATTTGTTCTGTGATTCATTTTTGTGTTTTCTTGGCTATCCAAGATATTCTCAAGAGTCTTCTCTAACATCAATGTTGAAAAGCAACACATTCTTTCTATCCTGTGTCTTCCAAAGTCCAATTTTCAATTCCATGAATTGTCACAGAGAAAGCCATTTCCTGCATGATTTTATCTTTATAATTATAGAGACATCATAGTTTCTGCATGTCTTTTCCAAGGCTTTCATTGCTATTCCACAAAGTGCTAGTCTGTAGAGTAATTCTCAAGTTTGTTGCTATATTGTTGATCCTAAAATGCAAAAAAAACTATCCATCATTTCAGTATCTTCATGGTCAATTCTGGTTGCTGCACCTGTGATCATTACTGTAGTTTATATTTAATCTTAGACTATTATTTGATTTAATGCATATTTAATGTTTATATATTTTAAATTGCATATTTACCATTTAATTAAATTTATAGCTAAACTATATTTATTTGCAAATTAGAGATAATTTAAATAAAATAACTGGAACTATATGTTATAGATATCAGTGTATTAAGTCTTCCAGGGGAGTAAAAGAGTAAAAGAAAAGGAATTTCCTTAGAGACAATTCTCTTCAAATTTTTACAAGATGATTTAGCACAGAATGGTATGATTTTCAATATTACAGAAACAGTTTAATCTCAATTAGGATTATTTAAAAAAAATCAAAAGATTGGAGTATGGGATATGTTACTATACTTTCTTCTGTGTAATCTAATCATATGATGATAAAAATAATCTATTAAACTGGTATGCTTGTACACTGCCCAACCCTCGATGACTAGATGGCTCACAACAAACAAATTACAATAAAATCAATGAAAAGTAAAAGGTGTAAAGGTCAAAGATGGCAAGTAAGGGGTCTCACTCTCCCTCACCAAAGGCCTGGTGAAGAGATAGGTCTTCCTGGTTCTTCTAAACAACAGTAGAGTAGTGAAGAACTTTGTTCCAGAGGGCAGGCACTGCTACAGATAAGGCATGCTTCTGTGGTTCTGATAGATGGCATTGTTTAATTGAAGGAATCAATTAATGCCAAGCCTCCAGGATTAAATCAGATGGGCAGATGCTATGGGAGATAGGCAGTCCCTCAAGTAACTAGACCCAATGTAATTAATTACATTATTTAATTATCAATATAAATTAAAGCATGCATCTATAGCTTTGTGATAACTTGGTATGGTAAAGGGAGGACATAATAGAATACATTATATATTTATAACATACATGAATGTTTAAACTACATATGGTTCATATCGCTTAGTTGACTTTGGTCCAGTAATTCCCAGCTTACCTCTGGATTTGCTTTATTATTGCTTCTCAGTTTTGTGAGAGAAGAGGAAAAGAAGTAGAGAGGAAGAATGAGAATATGCACTCACAAATGCTAATAAGAAATATTTAGATATACCTATATAATTTCAGCTCAATTAGAACTGCTACCTAGAGACCAAACTTTAGAAAATACATGTAAAGCTCATTTAGAACTATGAATCAAGCTTTAAAAAACATTTTATGTTTCAAGGCATGCATTTTTCTTTTCTGCCTTCTGTTTGATACAGATATACAATATAATCCCACAGATTTATGGCCAAGCTGGCAATGCATAGTCAAATTGTCATGGAGGGGGGAAAGTATTTATTGTGAAATCTTTGTTTCTTTCTGAGTTTGGTTGTTTGCTTGCAGACATTTCATTACCCTGCTAGGTAACATAATCAGAACTAGTGAGTGTGAGGTTTTCTCCCTGTTTATTTAGAATAGCTTGATCTTGAGCTGAGGTGGCGCAGTGGTTAGAGTGCAGTACTGCAGGCTACTTCAGCTGACTGTTCAGCAGTTCAGCGGTTCAAATCTCACCGGCTCAAGGTTGACTCAGCCTTCCATCCTTCTGAGGTGGGTAAAATGAGGACCCAGATTGTTGGGGGCAATATGCTGACTCTGTGAACCGCTTAGAGAGTGCTGTAAAGCACTGTAAAGCGGTATATAAGTCTAAGTGCTATTGCTATTGCTATTCTGTGCTAGCGAGAGTGTGATTTTCTGCTTAGTAGTTGATTAGTTCCTTGATATGTTTTCTGCTTGTTTATATATCTGGTGTAAATCTTTGCTTATCTGGTGTTGGCTGCTATAGGGGATGTGGTCTGGTCTTTTTGTTTCCTTCTTAGCTTTTTATTTTCTCTTTTGAATGGTATGTAAATATGGTTTATTTCTATGTGTCTGTTGATGGCTGATTTGTCTGAATGCCAAGCTCCCAGGAATTCTGTAGCATTTTTGGATTTAGCTTGGTCTAAGATACTCACAGTTCGCCAGTTAAAATTGTGGTTGAATCTGTCCATGTGTTGTGAGATTAAAGAGTTTTCATTGGGTCTTTTTACTGCTAATTGGTATTCTGCTAGTCTTCTATCTATCTGTCCTACATAGTGGCTGTTGTATGTCGTAATAGAGCAATCTACCTTAAACAGGAGCAAACCTCATATTTGATGACAGCATTGATGATATTACCTATGTGGATAATAAAATGTTTGCAATAAACAACCAAGCTCAGAGAGCACCAAGGACTCCACAGTTCAACCCTGAACTATATATATTCTTCTCTGTTGAAACAATGTATTATAAGTTTTGTTGTGGATGGCCAAATAGAATATTTGCCAAGTTCTCGTACAGAAAAAGAAGTGAGTCTGGGAAAGTATTCATTTATTTCATTACAAAGAAGATGTTATCTTACTCCTTTAATAAATTTGCAGAAATGGACAGTTATGAATTAGCTAGTAAGTCTCACTGTGATACTTGAGAGGTACAAATCTTTTCCAGCTCTGAAATAATTACTGAAATTAGTGGATTCTTGAGTATAACTCTTAACTTCTTTGCAAGAAGTTAAGCAAGATGGTACACAAAATGTAAAGGTTATATCAGTTGACAGTAGATGCAGGAGAGTCTGAATTGCTTTTTTGGGCATCATGTTTTAAGAGTTTGGTGACTGACTGACTGTAGTGTAGGAGATGACTAGACTGAGCTCAGGGAGGGGGGCGTGGGGTCAAACACGTCATCAGTCTCAAGTCCCTTCGTGCCTACAAGAGATCTAAGTCAGCCCACCTTAAATTCCATTGACCCTTATCTATCACCAATTTGCTTTGACTGTTAGTAGTTCAGATTCTTGTAGAGAGCTTAAGCTTGCAACAAACCTATATATTAATTTGAACTGCCTGAATTTCCTGATTTCTCGCGCTTGACACTGACAATATGATTGGGTTCAGAGTTGGTGAGACTAAGACCACAGGCAGCCAATAAATGTAGTGCCCTATTTTCTGACACTTTTAAGATCCTCCAGGAATCTCTCTTGCTTCTGCTCCTCCAGACTAAACAAACAAATTCATGTAATGATGACAAATGTCAGGTCAGGAATGGGTAAATTTTTCTTTTAAAAAACATCTTTTAACTTTAGATTCTCAAAGTCTCTGTTGATCTGGAAATCTTAGAGGACATCCTAGTCAAGAACTTCACTGCTTTTCTCAAACAAGAACTGACTATCATAACAAAATCATGCCTTCAACTAGGCCCAGGGACACCTAGTGATTAAGTTATATAATGGTACTGTCCACACCTGTGCTGTGTTGCTCACACTTTTATCTTTCTGTATACTCCCACAGCTATTACACGTGTGAGTAAAGGAGACAGATGAAGATAGCAACTGTTCTCAGAGCGAAAATTGTCAGTCAAGTACTGGATAAAGAAACTGCTTAAATCTTGGAATCTGTCATTCAGGTGTTTAAAATGTGTTTTGGCAAAGCGGAAACAAAATCAGCCTTTTAAGACCTTTAGCCCATATAAATTGATTTTGTCCTTCCTAGAAGTCTTGAAGGTACTTGCAGCTGTCACTTGGTCTTTTGTTAGCATGGGCAGGTGAAACTCCAGTACTCCAAGCTGTTGTGGCTTTGCTGATCATAGGCTTTGTTGAGAGCGTTTACACAAAGCTGGGTTCTCTGTGCATTAGGATGTGTTAAAAATGTTTCAGAAAGGGAAAGTTGTGCATTTGTGTCAGCGGTGGGTTGCTCCCGGTTCGGACCGGTTCTTAGAACTGGTAGCAGCGGCGGCGGTGGGAGGCTCCGTCCACCTGCCCGGGACACTTCTGCGCATGCGCAGAAGTGTCACACGCGCGCGCGAACCGGTAGTAAAGGGTTTTAGAACCCACTACTGATTTGTGTGTGTGGTGAGCATGAAATCTAGTTAGTTTTAACATTGATGCAGAACTGAATTTGTAATAAACTCTTGTTTCAGCAGCAGAACTTTGCGCTCTTTGCTTTCTCTGTACTTTAATAATACCTACAGAAGATTAATGGAAGGACTAGATGGCCCCTTTCAAAATAAATGAAGAGTCCATATTGCCACTAATGGAAATAATTAACATTGGGGCTACAATTTAGTGCCCTGAGAGTAAATCTACTGAAATTAGCAAAGCTTGCTTCTGAATACAAAGAGGCTCATGACAATGATAACAGAATAACAGAGTTGGAAGAGACCTTGGATGTCTTCTAGTCCAATCCCATGCTCAAGCAGGAAACTCTATACCACTTCAGGCGATGTCTTCTTTGAAACGTCCAGTGTTGCAGCACCCACAATTTCTGGAAGCAAGTCATTCAACTGATTAACTGTCAGGACATTCTCCTTAGTTCTAGGTTGGTTCTTTCCTTCATTAATTTCCATCCATTGCTCTTGCCTTCAGGTGCTTTGGAGAATAGGTTGACCCCCTCTTCTTTTTGGCAGCCCCTTAGATATTGGAACACTGTTATCATATCACCCTAGCCTTTCTTTTAATTAAACTAGACATACCCAATTCTTGATGATCCCCTCCCTTTCACCAGAGGGAATGAAATGAACAAAGACATTTCTAACTTAAAGTTCCATTGATTTTGGTGGGACCTGTTGTGATTAACTCTTATGGAAAGTTGAAAAAGTGGAGTGCAGGTAGTCCTCAACTTACAACCACAACTGAGCCCAAAATTTCCATGGCTAAGCAAGACACCTGTTAAGTGTCTTTTGCCCCATTTTACACCTTTATACCTCAGTGGTTAAGTGAATCACTGCAGTTGTTAAGTTAGTAACATGGTTGTTAACTAAATCTGACTTCCTCATTGACTTTGCTTGTCAGAAAATGACCCTGGGGCACTGCAATCATCGTAAATATCAGTCAGTTGCCAAGTGTCTGAATTTTGATCATGTGACCAGGGGGATGCTGCAACAGCAGTATGAAAAATGGTCATAACTCACTTTATTCAGTGCTGTTGTAACTTCAAACAGTCACTAAATGAATTGTTGTTAAGTTGAAGAGTACCTTTCTATAGTAGTTTAGAGGAAAATGACTTAAGTCATTCCCATGCTGTAGACTACAAATTTTGATCAGGGCTTATCACTTCTGCTGCATTTGCTTATTCCCCCACTATGTGAATAGCGGAATGTATATCTTTTATAACTGGATGCAAGTTCTTTGTTCCTCTTTTCTTAATTCAAACCTATCTCTATTTGCAGGTTTTATATTAATTATGAGATGTTGCGCTTAATGTGTCTAAATACAAAAGGCTTGTTCCAGTGGACTTGAATTGCATTGGGACTTGTACTTGGGTTTTTCCGATTTCAGTGGGAATGCCCGTTAATGTCATACCATAACAAAGCAAATTAGATTTGTAACCACTGAATTTCAGTTTGTTGGATGATGGCTTTATTATTTATTATCATTATTAGTGTTTTATTAATTATTAATCAGTAAACTTAGTTTCAATTTCTTGATTGGTTTATATATTGTATTTCAATTTCTCTGGCCACCCATCTCAAATTCATGACTCTGGGCAGTCAAGAGCTGTTAAAAATTCCATAGAACACCACATAGCAATATAAATAATGCATACATAATCAGCTACTGAAATAAGAAAAAAAGGAACAAAACCCAAAACAACAAGCAACAAATCAATATAGCTATTACCTGGGTTCTGCCACACATCCAGATACCCAGGCTTGAGGTCACAACCATGTCTTAAGGCTTTACAGAAGGCCAGCAAGGTCATGGCCAATCTAATCTTTGTGGGGATGATGTTCCAAGGGGCTACAGCCAAACAACCATGACAGAAAAAGCTGTCTTCCTGAGTGCCACCAGATGGCACTCCCTAGTAGATAAGACCTTGGGCATTCCTCTCCTGTCACATCTGATAGGACAGATGGACATAGGACAGGAGAGAGGTGGTCCCTCAAATAACCAAGTTGCTTTACCTGACTCAGGTAGAAGAAGAGGAGGCAGAGCCTAGGGGTGGAGTCAAGAGAGTAATCAGCCTAGAATCTTTCCATTCCCACAAATGGTCTAAATCTAAGCCCTCTTGAATTCCGTTGACTCTTATGTAGCACCAATTTTGTGCTGATCATTAGTTGACTAGTTAACACTTGTGTTTAGGCTTGAACAATAAATTGTCTTAACTGGAACTTAATGCGTGCTCCTGGTTCTTCGCCCCTTAAACTCAGTATTCACTTGATGCTGTTTTTGTGAGCTGGATTCATGTTTGTAGTTTTCCTACATGATTTAGCTGCTTATCTGCTAATGAGTCTCATACTGAGTGGTTTCACATACTTTATACACATTTAATGCATTAAGAGAACATGCCATGTTAATCTAACCAAAGAGAACTATTAGACTGATTTTTTTTTAATGGCCGTAGGGGGATCTTTAGAGAGAATTTGTTCTTTTTAAAAAATTGTTAGGATTTCACTTAATACAATCTTTAAATAACACACCAAAAATAAATAAAACAATTAAAGAATACTTAACGGTAACAACTCTTTTCACTTTGGAACAACTGCAACTGTGCTTAATGGGTCTTCATATGCTTCTTTTGAGTTGCAGCTTGTTTTAATTGGTTTGGAAGGGGAATTTCTCTTTTGACCCTACACTTTTTTTATTTAATGTTCAGTGTGTTTATTACTGTACTGAATGCTGGGCTTTAAAAAAGCTGCTATCAAGGAACAGCAGGACACCTATTCTCAGAAGTTAATGTGAGGTCATTCTTCCAAGTTTTTCATAATGGTGACCTATTTCATGTTTCAGATCACCAGATTTAAGATTATTCTATGAAATAAATGTAGCACTGTCTATTTGATTCTCTATCATCTATCTATCTATTTAAAAAAGTAGAAGTGTACTGCTGGCTTTATAAAACTCCTAAGGATGCTCTTACTTCTTCCATCTGCCTCTGTTCAAATAAAAGAAATTATTAAAAAAATATTATTTTTCCTTTCCTCAAAAATGCTCAAGGCAGTTTACGGTTTAGTCAAATGAAACAGACATTGGAAAGTCTCTCCTGTCATATCCCTGTTTGGAGAGCTTTTGAAGCAGGAAAGGGGAGATGTGGGGAAAGCATTTTTGGGAGGTAGCCCAAGGGAATTTAAGCAATCTGTAGCCTGGGATCTTGCTGCTTCTTTTTAATGTAATGGATGCTCAGCTGTTTAGAAATAAACAAATACTGTACACAAATAAGCTAATAAATAGTGGCCATCAACACACAAGATGGCAGCAAATTAAATTTAACTACTGTATTTGTTATATAACCTTTTACGTTTATTCTAAATCTCTCTCAATGTCAGTTTAATGGATAACCTCAAGATCTAGCATTGTGAGAGGGGAAGATAAAAAAAACTACGTCTATCCATATTTTCCATATCAACATGCTGAATGTTGTTGGCACCAGTATACTGTAGCAGGAACATCTTCTGAGTATATATGCTTTAACTCTCTCACCAATAAAGAAATTAATCTAGCTGTGTCATGTTGGTGAGCCTTTAGCTGAGTAAGCCACTTCTTAAATAAAGGATTAAGTATCTGGAGATCAGAGGATTTATTCTTGTGTCTTCTTATCACTTCAGGGTAGCCCACTTTGAACATTACTTCAATTGGAAAATGGCGCATTTATTCTTACTTCTGTTTCCAATTCTTTAGACCGTTCCCAGTTCAGGAGATTCACTTCACGGCTGCCATTATTCTACCACATTGTGTGGAATGGATATTGGTAGGGGTATTAAACTGCCCTGTGTTTTCTATGTCTTCTTTTAATCCCTTTTTAAAAACTGAAGACACATTGGTCATTTTCTGCTCCATAGGCTTTTCAAGAGTGGTTAGAGCACTGAATTGCTTTCGTTGTGAATGTCAGGGTTCCAAGTAATACGTCCATAGCAAACAAAACTCCGAGGCAGGTAGATTCCTCAAAGAATAGTTTTATTGGATATATCAAGCTGGCCTGGCCAAAGCCATTTTGAAGCTTCAGTGTTGCCAGTGTGCAGCCTTTGAATAATAGCATCTGACAGAAGTATGCTATACAGGTAGCCCTCAACAACGACCACACTTGAGCCCCAAATTTCTGTTGTTGGGTATTAAGTGAATTTTGCCCCATTTTATGACCTTTCTTGCCACAGTTGTTAAGTGAAACATTACAGTTGATAAGTTAGTAACCTGATTGCTAAGTGAATCTGGCTTCCCCGTTGACTTTTCTTGTCAGAAGGTCGCAAAAGGGGATCACATGACCTTGGAACACAGCAAGTCATAAATATAAACCAGTTGCCAAGCATCTGAATTTTGATCATGTGACCATGGGGCTGCTGCAAACGTCATAACTTTGAAAAATGGTCATAAGTCCCATTTTGCAGTGCCATTGTAACTTTGAACGGTCACTAAATGAACTATTGTAAGTCAAGGCTACCTGTATAGGAATCCAAAACAAACTTGGTGACAGTTCTCAACTCCTATCTTCAGGTAAACATACTCACACAGCAGACACAAGGCACATAGTTGGTCTCAAGATAGAGCTGTAGCACAAGTTATTCTCTCTGAAAATCTTTCCTCAGAGATTATTGATAATTAAGATTCACATAGACTTAGAGAAACCTTGCATTGCCTGGATCTTCACAGCCAGCTTTCTCTCTCCCTTCCTCACATTTAGTAAGAGAACCAACCAAGTGTCAAGTGCAGTTACTGTGAGCCCTTTCAGCATGTCTCCAGATTATTCACTGGCCTTATTAATTATGGGCAACCAAGAGCCTGCTCGCTCATCCCTAATAAGAATTTCATGGCTAGTTTAAACAAAAAGAACGATTTAGCCAAATCTATCGTTTTGACTGAAGATAACCAAATGCTTTGGTATCAGCAAGATCTGCCACAATCTGTAATAAGGCTATTATTACTATTATTACTATTACTGTTGTTGTTGTTGTTGTTGTTGTTGTTGTTGTTATTATTATTATTATTATTATTATTATTATTATTATTATTATTATTATTATTATTATTATTATTATAATTATTATAATTATTATTATTAAACTTTATATTGCCGCCTATTTGCCCATGGAGTATATAATATGTAATACGTTGAGCAGGTGGTAGGGTGTGTGATGTGTCATTATACAGATGCCACCACTACATATTATCTTACACCCAAACACCTGACACAATTACATAAGCCACAGCACTTGTGTAGTTGTAATTCATTCCCCTTGCAGTTGCCTATACTTACTATGACGTGTGGTGTCTTGACTACATGGATACATTTGTGCTATTTTCTTGACAACAGTTTGGGAAAGGGTTTGCCAGGATCTTCCTCTTGGGTTGAGAGGAAATTGTTGGTTAAAGTCACTGAGTGGCTTTTGTGCCCAAAGGTGGACTAAAACCTGGATCTTCTAACTTATAGTCCAGTGCCTTTAACCATTACACCAAACTGACTCTCAGAGCATCTAGTACTAAAAATATACTTTGTCTTAACATTCAGCTAGCATGTGTAGCAACCACTAATATATGGAAGATATATCTGAAAGTATTTCCCACCTGAATAAATGCAGCCTGCCTAGAAGTAGCAAGGCCTTAATACACTATGTTTAGTGGGAAGAGATGAAACCCAAAGTAAAATCCCCAAAGCATTTTCAAACCATCATTTGTAGCAAGCAACACTTTTACATTAATTAGTAATACATTCAGTTTGCTGTGATGCTGTGGACAGAAAAAAATGTGATTAAAAATTGATGCAATAATAGTCTGTCATTTTTCACTCCTTTGGTTCAAATGTGTTTGAGTAATGTACTGTGTAATATTCTCTGTTAACAAATTGTCTATTGATGGTGATAAACAATCCTTGTATAACAATGATGGGTTTCCATAAATTTTTTGCCTATAATCTCCAAAACGGCTCTCATTGAAATCTAGTTCTAAAGCAAATTTAACGTTCAGTGTAAATTTGAGAAAGGATTTAATGGCGTGTAGGAGCTGATCTGGCATGTGTTACCACTGGGAAATTTATGTCAAATGTTTTAAAGAGGGAGAAGTAGTAGACTTAGTTGCCAAGTTACATATTTATTTTAGCCCAAAATATGCAGCTGCAGAACTGCTTTTTTTTCTTATTCAAAAGAAAGCACAAATCTTAAAGTTGCCAAGGTTGGACACACACACACACACACACACACACACACACACACACCTAGACAGAAAGAATATGATGATTGGGACTCAGTCAGTCCATTATCTTCTAATGCAAAAAATCCTTTGCTTTAGAATAATAGACAAATGGCAAACAGATGAAGGTTTAGAAATCTTTTGAAGAAGGCAAACCCAACTGAGGGTCTGAGTTAATAATTCATATTATTACGCTTTTTTCCTAATGTGTCCTTTTAAAATCTTTTATTGTTTGAATCTATTGGCTATAGTCCTTCCCTTTGGAGGATCATAGAATAAAGTTACTCTATCATCTTTGCAAACTTTGGAATATTTAAAATTGGCTTTCACTTAATCTCTTCTTTGGGCCCTTAACCTGAAAAATAATATCATTTCATCTTCCCTGGTTTCCAAGCTCCTAATCACCTTTGTTTGCATTCATTCATTTGTATGCTGCCTCCTCCTATTAATCTAAAGAGAGCTCACAATAAAATATAAAAATCATACCCAGCATAACAAATTAACATCTGTTCAACTAGATAAAATACATCATATAGCCTCTAGATAAACTAATTCATCAAATGTATTGCACCAGGGGTGAAATGCTCCCGGTTCGCTCGTACCTGTCGGTCGTACCAGCCGTAGAGCCATAGAGCCGGTCGCCAAGGTAGCGCGAGGCACCACCCACCCGCCCGGACGCCGCCATTTGGGTTCTTTTACCCTCTGTGAATGCACAGAACGCTTTGCGCATGCGCAGAGCATAAAAGAACCCAAATGGTGGCATCTGGGTGGGTGGGCAGTGCCTCGCGCTACCTTGGCGACCGGCTCTACGGTGACCGACAGGTACGAGAGAACCGGGAGCATTTCACCCCTGATTGCACTCTCTGTCCCAAAGCCTAATTGAAAAAGTCACATGGATTTGTGTAGAGCTGAATGCCAACTAGACTGGTCCACACAAGCTATCTGAGACTCACTCATGCTTAGTTATCTGGGAGCACTTTGATGCTGTAGCTCCTGAGGAGGTTGCTAAGAACCTAGGGAAGGAAGCACTAGTTATTAAATCCTTGTCCTGGCTTGTGACAGCCACTCAGGAGAAGATATGCAGTTGGGCCTATGCAGTTGTGTTGGCCTCTTTGAGAGAGGAGATAATTTTGCTGACCCTGAAGGAGATGTGTATACATGCCCCCTCCTCAAAAGGCCATTGCTAGACCCAATCATCTAGATATTTTTTTTTCTAATGCCCAATCTTCCCTTTTGGATAAAAGTTGTTGAGAAGGTGATCAAGCTACAGTTACAGAAGACCCTGGAATAAAGAGATTATCTGGACCCTTATTAGTTGAGGTTCAAGACATAGAAATGAGATGACATTAGTTGGGATGTTGGCAGGGTGGATAAAAATCGATGATTTAAAAAAAAATCAAAAAAATAGGATTTTTTTTTATTTAAATAGGATTTTTTTAAAAAATTTAAATCGGATTGTTTTGATTTTTATCAAATTTATTTTAATAAAATGCTTTTGGAGTAAAAATCCATCTAAATATAGTTTTCTATTTAAGATACATTAATAATTTAGTTTATTCAGCATGAAATGGAGCTTAGTTATGTAGCATGAGGCTGTATATCAGCGGTTCTCAACCTGTGGGTCGCGACCCCTTTGGGGGTCGAATGACCATTTCACAGGGGTCGCCGCACGCGTTAGCCCGCCATCTTGGTGCCACCGTCACTTGCAGGGGTGAAATGCTCGCAGCCTCCGGGCGGGTGGGCGCAGCCTCCCGCTTCCGTGGCTACCGGCTCTCCGGCGACCCGTAGGCGCGGCCGAACTTGGAGCATTTCACCCCTGGTGCCACGCCTTGTCATCTCATTGCGCGCGGGGAGGGCGTCATGGCGGCAGGGCAGGGTCGTGGGGGGGTCACGGCATTAGAAAGGTTGAGAACCACTGCTGTATATTCTGCAATATTAGGACTGTCGGTGAGTCAACAGCAGGTCAGAGGAGGAGCTGCTGCAGGACATGAGATGACAGTTGCTCTTTAAAAATTATGATTTAAATCGGGTTGATTTAAATCAAGCCTTTTTACTAGTGATTTAAATCATGATTTAAATCAAATCCACCCTGGATGTTGGTAGCCTATACCGATGCTGGGATTGGTGTGGTGCTACCATATTATCTTTCTTAATCTTTAAGTGTCTTTTGACCACTATCAACCATAGTATCCTTCTCAACTGGCTGCAGGGAGTGGGAGTGGGAGGCATTTTTGGATGCTTTGAAGGTTAATTCTTTTACCCTCCAGTTAATATCTATATGAGGTCTCTGGGAGAGTCATCCATTGGTTTTTGGTTAAGCATCATAAGTATGTTATGTACATCTCGATCCCTGGCCAGCCACATCATGCTGTGGCTCCTTATAGTCACTCATGCCTTAGTCACATCACAGGTAGACTATTAGAACATGTTCTTCATTGAGAGAAAAAGGGGAAGGACATTCAGACTTGCAAGTTTCTGTTACTATAGTTTATCGTAAATAACAACATTCATAGGCCTACATGGCATCTGTTTCTTAATCTGGTCTACCTTGCATAAGTCTGGATATGTTTATCTTTCTCTCCCTTTTTTATATTGTCGGTTGTTTTCTGCAATGTTTTTGTAACCTGCCCCTTCCTCTAGGCAAGGGGTGTCAAACTCAAGGCCTGGGGGCTGAATCCGGCCCGCGGGGTGCTTAGATCTGGCCCGCAGGGCCGCCCTAGAAACAGCAAAGGATCAGCCCATGGTGCCTCTGCCAGCAAAAATGGAGCTTGGGAGGGCCGCAGAGGGTTGCAGGAGGCTGTCGCAGCCGAAAACAGAGCTCGGGAGCCCGTTTTCACTGGCAGAGTGCTTGGGACACAAAGTGTCCAACACGACTGACGTCAAGCGGGTCACACCTACCCTGGCCACGCCCACCCTGGCCCCCCAAAGTCAAAGACAACCCTTATGCGGCCCTCAAATGAAATCAAATTTGACACCCCTGCTCTAGGCTTAAGCAATGTTTGTGGTAATAGAGTTTCTTGCTCTCTGTCAAGATCATACTTTTTACTGCTTACATCCTGATAATTCTATTCAGGGCCCTCTGCAAGTGTTGCCCCACAGTTTTCTCTCAGCATTTTAAAGCCGTTTCGGTCATGCCATCATGCCAGCCAGTCAAGCTTCCGGATTTGGCTTTAAGAAAATGTAGTGTCTGAGCAGATGCCAAATTCCAGCTTTCCTTCAATGGAGGATACATGTATTTTCAGTGCAATACTCTAGTCGTGGACTATAGGTTTCTCCAATGGAGGGACAGAAGGACAGTGTCTCAGAGGTCCAATGTTACATAGTGTACCAGGCTTTCATAGATGTTATGGAATGGAAAAAAGAATTTGGGAGGAATAGCACTATAATTTGGGGCATTCTCATCAATATCTTCTGCCATTCTCTGTGTTGGTAATGGGCAGGACTCATGTAAATGATTAATTTACAATATCTTTCTACTAGATATTGATTAGAACTCTTTTAGTACAATTCTAGTATATATTGAGATAAATCTTAGGCACATAAAAATACGTCTTTGAAAATGTTATCCCATTATACCTATAATATAGGCCCTAAATCATAACTATGGTACCATAGCAAAACTATGCTATGGTATTCAGATTACTGCTACTAAATTGTAGTAGTGACGAAAAAACAGATAGTTTTTATTATTTTAGTTCTATTAAATGTGCCCTGATTCAAATGATTTTTTAAAATTCTCATTGCATTGTAATTGGTGTTGAAACATTCTATTTCTTTGGAAAGAGTGTGAGAAGTAATTATTGTCTCATTAAGCCTGCTCCCTATGTTCTTTGCTGCAAAGGAGTCGCACCTTTAGAGGGAAGAAAAATCAGAAATTAATTTCTTTAAGTTTCAGGAAGTAACATCCCTGAATAGCTTATAAGTAAGCTAAAAGAAATGTTGGAATAACAAGAGAAACACTGGGTTTGATCTGATGTTGTAGATTTAGTAATTTGTATCCTTACCACTAATAATGGTTGATTTTGGTGACTTTGAAGCCATACATTCATTATGTCTCCCTTCCATACAAGAAATTTAATTTTTGTTTATCTCTTATTTGGGGGCAGGGAGATTTTCTTTCTAACCATCCCAGTATCTTGTGGCTTTGTAGCTTTTACAGGGTGTCACCAGCTGTGTTGTGTTTCTTCTTAAAAGCTCATACAACAAAATGGATAAAACCAATGCTTTTTAGCAAGATTTGGCAGTAAGCACAGAGTATTTGTGACTCACTGTAACAAGGGTTAATTAGCTCCCCATTCAGAAGGTTGTAATTGCTAGGGATTTAAGCACCAATTATACCTGAGCAGCTGTTTCCACACATCAGATGAAGCTGGATAGTGGACTCAGAGATTTAGAATAGAATAGAATAGAATGAATGAGCTGGAAGGGACTTTGGAGGTCTTCTAGTCCAGCCCCCTGCTCAAGCAGGAGAACCTATACTATTTCAGATAAGTGACTGTCTAGACCAGGGCTGTCAAACTCCTGGCCTGCGGGCCGGATGCGTCACACGCTGGCCACCCCCACGCCCGGTTTAGCAAAGGGGGGAAAAGTCTCGATACGTCATGTGACACCGTCGTGATGATGTGAGTTTGACACCTTGGTCTAGACTCTTCTTTAAAAAATCCAGTGATGAAGCGCCCACAATTTCTGGAGGCAAGCTGTTCCATTGGTTAATTGTCCTCACTGTTAGGAAGATTGATCCAAAGCATTGAATTTTGCTTCCTTATTTTACTTTTCTGTTTGCGTTTCATCAAGTGGCATCTGCAGCAAGCCATGATGATGCAAAATTGATAACATGTGAGTGGTGACATCACACAGAAGTTGTCATTAGCATACCTATGTCCCAGTATCGGACAGAGCTTCTAAGTTGCAATATGTACATGATGGTTCCATCTCCAAATATCAGTTTGGCCTAGAACTGTCTATGTGCCTCTTTTCAGTCTCTTTGGAAAAGAGGAAGGAGGGAGGGATACTTGTGAGGCCATAAGCAAGCTTGATTTCATCTAAGATAATTTCTATAGGCAGAAGCTGAATGGTTCCTATACTGAAAATTCAGCGCACTTACTTATATATGCTTTCTAGGAGCAGTCAAGTATTGGCCAGAAATTCTGTTAATTATGGGCTGATTCATAATGCACTTCTCTTTGTCAGTCATTTGTTGTTCTTCCACTCACCCTTTACTTAAGCGAATGAATTGTCCTTCATCATTTGAATTACTTTTATTTCTTTAACTGATTCTCTGTAAAATCAGGTTTTCCTCTCTTGCCCATGCCATCAGTGTTGGTATCCAAAAACTGCAGGTTTTATTGATCTGTGTTAATTCTAATGACCTGTTTAAGTAGGAAGAAAATTAAAACAGTGATCACGAAATAGATTGCTGTATATCTACTTTATGTGGATATTTGTTCATATTCATTCTGTATTCCCCTTAGTCTATTAGACTTTAGACATTGTGATATTCTAATGTATGCATTTTTTTAAAAATGGTTTTCCCTAATACATGTTTTCAGGCATTTCCATCAATGCCTACATTGAAGTATGTGTGTTTCCCATAGGCATCTTTTTATATTATCTTTTCAGAAAATGGCATGCCAGGATTTGGAAAGTTGTGAATAATGAATGACAATTGTATTTCAATTGTGTCATGAAGTGCTGGTTTGATAACAGCCATGAAATGCAAATGAAGTCCTCTGCCCCATTCCTAGGAATAAATGCACTGTTAATAACAATAACTGTAATAGTAAAGGTAGTATTACAAATGAATATTTGACACTAAATCTAAAACTTAGAGAGAATAATGCATGATGTGCTTTTCCTTTATTCATATATATTCTCTCTTTTTTCTTGTGACACAAGCCAAGAGGTTAATAAATTAGTAAGTCATTTTCTAATGACTTGAAACAACTTCTGAAAGCAGCTTCAAAACCTGTCATTGATATTTTTCTGACAACACCTAATTTCAGAGTCCAGGTTATTGAAGAATGGCATTTAACCAGTCATTCATTCCTGGCTTTGTGCCAATTAATAGACATGTTACATTTAATCATTTTAAAGTCTTGGGTTCCACGGTTGAAATGTACCTTAAATATACAAAATTGTTAGTATTACCTGGAATATAGATCCAGGATTTTGGAAATTTAAATTCATATGTATTGAAGTGGATATCTAGAACAACCTTAATCAAGTGTCACCTCTGTGTATAAATATTGTGGAATCTCCAGGAAGAGCGGGGGAAGGATGAAGAGACTGATAAAACTTGGAGTCATTGCAGAGAAGGAAGTTACAAAGGTCAGATTCCCCCCTAGCATTCCTGAAGCCTTTATCAGGCTGTTTCCCAGAGAATGTAGTTATTCTGGCAAAATTCTTGCAAATAGGCGAGCAAGAATAAAGAAGCAGTTCTGATCAGCTCGTATTTTTCTGGTTCCTTGCACCTGACAGAAACAAGCCTATTTGGGAATCTGTTCTTCCATTCTAAATATGTAGCAAATATTCTCTACTTGTCTCATAGAACAGTTAATCTCACATGCTGTAACTTTTTTGCATCCTCTCTGTGTGATTCAATGATATCCCTATACAGGACAGATTCTGCTTCTGCTTGTTGGAAGAAATTGAACAGTTTCTTATATGCTTTTGCAGTTTCCTTCTATATCAGGAGTGTCAAATTCGCGGCCCATGGGCCAGATGCATCACACGCTGGCCACCCCACCCCCATTTTAGCGAAGGGGAAAAAAGTCGCAATAGGTCATTCCATGTTAAGTGGTCTGATTTCAGAAAAGTGCCCAACTTTTTTAGGAGGTTTGAAACATGCTCTTTAGAATGAGAATGGTTTAACAGAGTTTCCAGAAGGTCGTTTTTTTGTAAAAGCGGGCTGAAAATACCCTATTTTTGACGTTTTTACAAAAAATGTCAACTTTACATTCAATTTGTAAACTATTGGAAAGCAGTAGGAGAATGAAATTTTATATTCGAAAACCTTGTGTTGCTAAGTTATTACGCACAAAGTTTCACGTTTCTCATACCTTTCCTTCCAGAGATATAAAAAGCCAAACTTTAACCTTTTTTTCGAGCTGCAATATTTTCGGCCAACTTTGCTCCAAATTATCTAGATAAAGATCGCTCATGAGAATGTTTTTTATTATTTTGTTTGACAGAGCACAAAAAGTTGTACAAGATGGCCAGGTTTTGTTTCTCTCAACAAAATATGGCCGGAGATATTATGCCTCAAAGTTGCTGGAACCTCAGAGTCATACTGTCGAAGGCTGCGGTATGGGGTCACACACATGACTATATCTCGGCAAGTATTGCATCAGCACACGTAACACTTTACCAATGTTCATTGGGGACATGTGTGCATGTTCATACAAAATTTCATCGAAATCCGTGATGGTCGAGCAGGGACCCCCAGACCACTTGACATGGAATGACACAATACGTCACGTGATGACAACATGGTGCCGCGAGTTTGACACTTGACACATATAGACCCCCTGTTCTATATGGTCCAGCAGCTTACATTTTTGCATAACACATGCTTATGGCAGCTCAGAATAGGTGAGTTCTCTCCTTCTCTTAGCTTAGAAGAGAGTCATCGAATTTACTGCAGTGATTATTGTTAGCAAACATTCAGTTGTCTAACTATTTGGAAACCTTTGTATTATGCAATTACCGTATTTTTCGGAGTATAACCTTTCCCCCCCCAAAAAGAGGGTACGTCTTATACTCTGAATGTAGCCCCGCCCAGCCTCTCAAATGGCGGTTTCAGAGGCTGAAAAAGGCCTCTGAAACGGAGCTTGAGAAAAAAACGGAACTTGAGAAAAAAAGCCTCTCAAATGGCGCTTCAGAAAAAAAGCCTCTCAAATGGAACTTCAGAAAAAAAGCCTCTGAAACGGAGCTTCAGAAAAAAAGCCTCTCAAATGGAGCTTCAGAAAAAAAGCCTCTCAAACGGAGGTTTCAGAGGCAGAAAAAAAAGCAAGGCGCAGAGCTCACAACCAACGAACCTCTTGCTAAAATTCACCTCTGAGAACAGCTGATTGGGGGTATTCCGGGATCACGATCCACCTGCCAATCAGTTTTTTTCTTATTTTCCTCTCCAAAAACTAAGGTGTGTCTTATACTCCGGTGCGTCTTATACTCCAAAAAATACGGTAGTTTATAATTAGTTTGTTCCCTGGTATGTTTGATTTTGTCTTTGTAAATTAATTTTTAAAAAAATTGAGGGAAAACATTACAAGTTTAGAATACCATTCAGCCAATTTAGTCTTCATGAGTTTGGGCCAGACAGTTTCAGAAATTGCACAACCTCATTTCAGCTGAGGGCTTTTTTCAGTGGTTGTTATAGAGATTACACATGGAGGTTTGAACACGTATGGTGTTGTCTGCAAACCTATAAGACATCAATTAGGGATTTGAAGATGTTTTGAGGTTGTGTTTCAATGAAGATGAACATGCAACTCTCTGGACCGGACAGAGGGAGATTCAGAAACAATATAGAATTTATAAGCTGTGGTATCAGTTACTCCAAGAAATCTCTCTCTTTTCCTATTTTGACAGCTATCTAAATTGCTGTGGATTGCTGCGAGATGGTGTTATATTCATTTTTCATTCCATTATTTATACCAGTTTTTTAAACTGAACAAACAGAATGATAATATTTCTATAATTTCATGGAGCAAAGCAATAACAATATATCCTTTCAAGTACTTATAAGTAAATATACAACAGCTATATCTTTAAGACAAATAGGATGCTGTACAATGAATCAGAATGTCCATTCTCCATGACATCTAAAGTATAAAAATACTTAATGTGTTCGTGATTTCTGAATATGAAATATGGGAAATTTCTATTACAAGAATATGTTAATTTTATATCTACCAGTAAAACATGGCAGCTGTTTCCATTTTCTATCAGATTACTAAAACCTAAAGGTCTTGGTTTTTTTTTTTAAATTACCACCTACTGTTTTTAGCAGCAAAATTAAAGTTTTAGTAGTTCTGTACTAGTCAGTTGCACTGAAAAGTTTTAAACAAATGGAGGGTTTTATTTATAGATTTAAAAAAAACACCTGCCAATCTTTTATAGGAATATATGAGCCAGTTCTGTAGCAGAGAGATTTAGATACAAGCTGTGTTTTGCAATCTGTATTCCTGTATTCCTTGGGATATAAGGGACATCTATATGTAGAAGGCAAGAGCTCTAGACCAGGGGTGTCAAACTCGATTTCATTGAGGGCCGCATCAGGGTTGTGTTTGACCTTGGGGGCTGGGTGGGTGTGGCCAGGGTGAGCATGGCCAGCTCGACATCACTCATGTGGTGGCCCGAGCACTCTGCCAGTGAAAACGGAGCTCCGTTTTCACTGGCAGAGGGTTGCTGGAGGCCATCGCAGCCTCCCGAGCTCCGTTTTCACTGGCAGAGGCAGTGTGCAGAGGCCGGTCCTTAGCTGTTTCCAGGGCGGCCCTGCGGGCCAGATCTAAGCACCCCACGGGCCGGATTCGGCCCACGGGCCTTGAGTTTGACATCCGTGCTCTAGACCCTTCAGTTGTTAGGCATGGAAAGTAATGGGGGTAAGGACCATTCACACTTCCAAAATAATTTGAAAGCAGTGCTTTAGATTCTGAACAAGCTCCAATACCTACAACTTTTGGTCATGCTTCCCTGTGAGATTTTTTTAAAAAAAGAAGTGGCTGCTTTAAGAGTCATCTCATTAAAGTTAATGCAGTTCTTAAACCGGTAACACATTTTTCATACTTGCACAGAAGTTAAGCTACTTTAATGGTATGAAACACTTCGCTCTATTAAGAATGTTTTTTTCCTCCCTAAAATAACATATAGGCTTTCCAAATACCATATGGAGTTTGAATCTCAGTAGGTGGCAGAGATTATATAATTATCATTTCTTGATTTAAGAGTTTACTTTTAAAATTGATTCAGCGACTTATAAGAGAGCTGCATAATGCCTGCATTAAAAGACAATAGTTGAATCAGTCTTACAAAGTAATCAGTAGCTTTTCATTGTAAAACCAGAAAGCGAGTGCAGCTTGGTGACATGTATAGTGCCTGGTCCTTCATAAAGGTTTGTTTTGTTCTTGGATTGAAGACAAGACTCCGCTTAACATACTTTCAGTAGTACATTCTCTTAAAACTCCAGGACAGAGAATCAAAGCATGGATTCTTTTAAAATGCTTAAGTATCTTGGCAATTCCGATCAAGACTGAAAGGTTCTACCTTCTCTACACACACCCCTGTTCTGGGAAATCTTATTAGCAGTGCTTTGGGAAGAGTGATTTTTTTGGGGGGGGGGGGGGGAGTAGGGGGGGTTGGGCGGAAAATCTAATTAGCAGTGCTTTGGGAAGAGTGATTTTTTTTGGGGGGGGGGGAAGTAGGTGAGGTTGGGCTAGGAAGAGAATCCGTGCTCATTTATAGTTATAAAGGAAGACTATCACTAGCCAAAGCGTCATGAAGAAAGAGAAAATGTTCGGGGTAAATTAGTTTTAATGTGTGATGGAGGGAAGAGGTACATGTAATGGATAGATGGCTTCACAATGTTTGCGGATGTTCTAAAGTTGTTCTCAGTAGCTATGTTTTATTTTGCCTGCTGGATATTTCTCAAAATTTAGCCCACACTGGTGTTTTTTTTTCTATACCCCTTTCCAGATGCTTTTAGTACATGCTAGGCTGATACAAGGGTGCTAATTGGATGCATAGGGAGCTTTAAAACTCTCAGAAGTCTCCTTCAGACTGTAGAGCAGGGGTGTCAAACTGGATTTCTTCAAGGGCCGGATCAGCATTGTAGTTCTCCTCTGTGGGCCGGCGGGGGGGAGCAGGGGGGGAGACGGGACGGATGCCTCCTACAGCACCCTGCCGGCCAAAACGGGCACTTGGGAGGCCTCCGTGCAGCCTGTTTTTGGCCAGCAGATTGCTGCAGGAGGCTGGGGAGGCCGAAAACGGGCCCCAGGGGAGTCGCATGCAGCCTGTTTTGGCCAGCAGAGGCACTGCGGGCCGATCCTTTGATATTTCCAGGCCAGCCCTGTGGGCCGGATTTAAGCAACCTATGGGCCGGATCCGGCCCGTGGGCCTTGAGTTTGACACCCCTGCTGTAGAGAGTATAATTCTTGAGTTGACGAACAAAAGAGAACATAATTATACTTCGCATGTTTCTTCCATTTTGAAGATACTCCATCTTTTCCTTTGGAGCATATGTACTAGGTGTTGGGGAACCAAACCAGTTGAGCATTTATTTGCCTTACCAGCCATCCAGTTGCTGAATAACCTCCCTTAATCAGGAGCTGGCAATTTTGGGATTGATAGTGTAGAACTCAGGATTTATAATTTTAGGTTAATTTCCATGCAAAGTCTGCCTTGTATGGAAAAGCTTAGAACTTCATGGGCCTCATGGTAATGGAGAATATCTCAGATTATAAACAGGGGAAAAGATATATTGGATGTTAGTCTTATATGCTGAAATGGGAGGAAATGATGTGTTGTTGAGATGGCTTTTGATGACCACATTGGATCCAATGCCATTATTATGAGTAAAAAGAAAAGAAAAAAGGAAAGAGCAGCTGCAGGCAAACGAGCATCAGCAGGAATGTCAAAACTGAACAGAGAAAATGTAAACCTTTTCCCCTTTTCCACCTGAAAGGAAAAATGTTTCTCCCCAAATAACTATTTGCATTGGATTTGCCAGATTTCAATAACAGAGGAGTTGACAATAAGCTTTGGATCAGTTGTTTTATTGGGATTCTTAAAAGATGCAGTCAAAAATAGGTATCAGGAGTTAAATATGTCTGTAGCTAGAACTGAAAGTCCTCTGATGACTCCTTGAAAGGAATGTTAAGTTCTTTGCCAGTGGTCCAAGTTTGAATAGGTATTAAGGGAGNGGAAGGAAGGAAGGAAGGAAGGAAGGAAGGAAGGAAGGAAGGAAGGAAGGAAGGAAGGTCAATAGTTTATAATTTTTATATAACAGTAAAATGGGATGTTTCTTAATTGGAGTGGGGGCAGAGCAAAAAGAAGGAATGAACCCCTTTCCTTCACAGAGTTTGGTCTGTATTAGCATCTGGTTCTGGTCCATGAAGGTTGGTGTTAAATAGATTCTTCAATAGTTGGAGGGAGAAAATGATAGCTGCTCACCAGCTGCTCTGCACCTGCAAGAGATTGTGAGGAGGTTGGGAAAGAAATGGAAAGAGAGCAAACAGACTCAATCAAGGGATAGCAGACAAGTCAATGCTAATATGACTTATAAACATTTATATATGGTATTGTGTAAGTGTGTGCATTATTACATTTATGTAAAAATCAAATTCCCTCTTATAGGAGGTAAAGATCTCCGTTTTACAAAGTATATACCCTGGGTATTACTTTTACTTGTTGAGATCTGTAATGTTGCATCCTATAATTATGCATGTGTCAGGTGCAAGTAATCAGGAACAGGAGTTCAATTCAAATTACTAAAAGTTTATTCCATTGTACCTATACACAAGGTTCTGATCTACTAAAACTCAAGGAAATTGGCACCAGATAAGAATCAATGGAATTCACAGTGGGCTGGCCTTAGGTCTTGTGGGAGCATAAGGATTCCAAGCATATGATGCATTTGACCCCGCCTTTGGGCTCTGCCTAGTCATCTCCTACAGCATGATTTTTACTTCGTGAGATGTGTAATATCCCATCCCATGAACATGCATGATTTTATATAGTAATTGGGCTATGAATTATAGATTTTCATGTACCACACACTCATTGTCAACTCTGAAGCCATTTTGGAGCATCTTCAGGGCTGCCACAACAAGGCTGGTTAGAGCTGTGGGAATGAGAGGGCGGAGTAGAGATAGCTGGGGACTTGTAGCCAAAATAAAATTATTTCTCCTGGGAATCAAGGACATTCCTACCAGGTGCTGGGGAGGCGTGGACTGAGACCAACTGGAGTTGGGACTGTGACCTGGTTGGACCATGTGATGGACATATGGACTGGAGGAAGGAACTTTGAATTTAATTTGGGTGGGGAAAACCTCGGGACCTTCAGAGTCGGGTTTTCACTAGATGTGCCAATATGGCATGCCTAATAAATGTGGACTTTGAGGAGCACCTTGGCCTCAGAGTTTTGATTGTGTTGGGTCTGTTACTTGGAACCCTGACATTCATCTGATATCCACATCACAGTTGACAGCTTCAATGACTTTGAAATTGCAGAGCCATTCAAACTTATTTGTTATCAGAAGATAAGGATCTGCTGTTCTAAGGGAAAAATAAGTTTTAAAAATTCTGTTTGGCACTGAGTTACCTGTGTCAGACTCTATGTGTGACCTAATAGAGGAAACAGGTCCCACCTTAGATGCCTTCCCAGCCTTGACTAGTTGTACATCAGTAATTATGCATGTTCTGTCAACAGATGGAGACTACTCCTTCATAGTAGTGGGAGAACTCAGCCTTTTACATAGAAGAAACATAAAGTGGGAAGAGTTTTGGCATGTTAAAATTTCCTAGAGTAGAGTATTTATGTTACAACATTTTTCTTCTTTCTAATAAATAGAATTAATCAGATATCTATAATTCTTATTCCTTGTATTATTCATGTCTGTGTCAGACTGCAAGGAAAAGAAGATGACATTAATTACAGTAAGGCCTTGCTTTGAATTCCTAGATCAAGACCATGCTAGCTGATTTTCTTGCTATGCTCTTGACTGCTGAATAGGTCATCAACACTTTCTCCAGTATAAGAACTAAATAGATCAGCACCAGAACCAGATAGTTGTCCATATTTGGCAACTTGCCCAAGTCAAACAATTATCCAGATCAGGGGTCCCCAGTCCCCGGGTCGTGGCCCACTACGGGGCCATGGCCTGTTTGGAACCGGGCCATGTGAGTAGCAGGCCAGCATGCGCGCAGCTCCACTTGCACAAGTGGTAGGATGGAGTGCACATGCCACGCGCAGCTCAACTTTCCTGAGTTGCGGGCCTGTGTGCATGTGCGCTTGCAGCTCAACTTGTGTGAGCACTGTGCAGGCCAGTTCCCCTCGCCCCTGCTAGGCCGCCAAGCCGTAAAGGTTGGGGACCGCTGATCCAGATGCGACAAGCCCAGCCACAATTTGCTGCACCGCTTTTTGTGACTATACTGCTTTGTTCCTTTGATTCCTTGCCTGATAAATATAATGGTAATCCAGAAGAAAAGAATCAAAGTTTTCAGTAATCAGTGTGAGCCTATATCTTTGACATTGGCAAAGTTTGTCACACGTTATTCTTAAAGCAGGATTTTTGCCAGAGCTACCAAATGGTAGCTTGTCTACAGTCTGTTCTTCCTAAGTTTGTGCAGTATGTACAATGTACCACCAGAGGTAAGAACACTTTAAACCATATATATTCAAACTTAAGACAGGCATATAGAGCAACCCCCCTCTCCCATCTGGGTACGTCTGACCACATCTCTCTGTTACTGTGCCCAAAGTATATCCCCCTTAGGAAAAGGATACGGCCAGTCAGGAAAACTGTTAAAATCTGGCCAGAGGGAGCACTCTGCCAGTTGCAAGACTGCTTTGAGACTACTGAGTGGAGTATATTTGAACATTTGGAGCCGCAAGAATTCACTGACACTGAACTCTCATATATCAAAATGTGCACGGATAATGTAACAGCGGACAAGTGCATCAGAGTCTACAAGAATTGCAAACCCTGGATGTCAGCAGAGGTACAGGCACTTCTAAGAGCCTGGAATTCTGCCTTTAAGGCAGGTGACAGACATAAATACAATGAGGCCAGGGCAAATCTACAGAGAGGTATCAAGGTAGCTAAACAAAAATATAAACAAAGGGTGGAGAACCATCTAGCAGACAACAACCCAAGGCAGGGACTGCAGCACCTAGCCAACTATAAGGGCAATACGATGAAGACAGTTAACTCCGATGCTTCATTGGTAGAGGAGTTGAACACCTTCTTCTCCCACTACGAGGTCAAGAGAACTTACCCTGTAGCCCCAGCCCACCGGCCCTCCAACTTCCAGCCACTCACCTTGCATGAACACCAAATGAGAACTGTATTGAAGGCGGTGAATTCCAATAAAGCTGCAGGTCCAGATGGAGTACTGGGGATAGTGGTAAAAACCTGTGCTGACCAACTATCAGAGGTCCTAACAAGGATTTTTAACATCTCCCTGCAAACGGCCAGTGTTCCATCATGTCTGAAAGCAGCCACTATCATTCAAATCCCGAAGAAAACAGCAATAAACAGCCTGAATGACTACAGACCCATTGCACTAATGTCTGTAGTGATGAAGTGCTTCGAGAGACTGGTTCTTCAACACCTCAGGTCATGCCTTCCATCAAACTTCGACCAATATCAGTTCACCTACAGAGGAAATAGGTCGACAGGCAATGCCATTGCTACTGCCCTTCATTCTGTAGTGAGTCATCTAGAGAAACCTGGGAACTACATCCGAATGCTTTTCATACATTACAGCTCGGCTTTTAACACCATTTTGCCTGACATCCTCATCGAAAAGTTGACTGACTTGAATTTCCCTTCTCTCACCTGTGATTGGATTAAAGACTTTCTGATGGACCAGTCACAAACAGTGAGAGCTGGGTCTTTCACATCCTCCTCCCTGAAGCTCAGCACTGACTCTCCTCAGGGCTGTGTGCTCAGTCCCTACCTGTACTCGTTGTATACATACAACTGCATATCTTCTGATCCATCTAACGTGATAATAAAGTTTGCAGATGATACCACTGTACTGGGTCTTATTACAGGAGGAGATGAATTAGCATACAGGGAAGAAATCCAGAAGTTATCCACATGGTGCTCAGAAAACAACTTGCATCTAAACACCAGCAAGACAAAGGAGATGGTGTTAGACTTCCAGAAGCAGAGAGAGGAACCTGCCGCACTCTACATCAAGGGGGGATGTGTGGAGAGGGTCTCCTCTTTCAAATTTCTGGGAGTCCACCTTAGCCAAGATCTCACCTGGAAAAATAACAGGATCCAGGTGGTCAGGAAGACTCAACAGAGACTCCATTTCCTTAGGGTCTTGCGGAAAAATCAGATGGAACAACGACTGATGAATTCCTTTTACCGGTATACAATAGAAAGCATCCTTACATATTGTGTTACAGTATGGTATGCTGACTTGACAGCCGCGGACAGAAAGGCATTACAGAGGGTGATGAGCACAGCACAAAAAATTATGGGCTGTCCCCTGACACCACTGGACGAAATCGCCAGGACCCGCTGCCTCAACAGAGTGAGGAAAATCCTCAGGGATGATTCACACCCTGGTCAGCACTTCTTTACTCTCCTACCATCGGGCAGGAGATATAGAAGCATAGCCAGCCAAACGAATAGGCTGAAAAATAGCTTTTATCCGTGGACTGTCAGACTTCTGAACGCAACATAACACCACAATTAGGTTTAATATGATAGACTTGCAGGGTCAGCACAACGTGCAACATGTTCATACCGATGTAATATAATCTAATGTTAAATACATATAGGTCAGTGGTGAAATCCAATTTTTTTTACTTCCGGTTCTGTGGGCGTGGCTTGGTGGGCGTGATGTGGCTTGGTGGGCGTGGCTTGGTGGGCATGGCAGGGGAAGGATACTGCAAAATCCCCATTCCCTCCCCACTCCTGGGGGAAGGATATTGCAAAATCTCCATTCCCTTACCACTCCTGGGGGAAGGATATTGCAAAATCTCCATTTCCACCCCACTCTGGGGCCAGCCAGAGGTGGTATTTGCCGGTTCTCCAAACTACTCAAAATTTCCACTACCGGTTCTCCAGAACCTGTCAGGACCTGCTGGATTTCACCCCTGATCCAATCCCATTTAAATGTAACACTGGCTTGTCTCATTCGAGTTTTACTTCCTTTAACAAATTTCACTCAGATATTGAAGTAAAGCCATGCCATTAATCCCATTAAACTGAAGGGAATTCAACAGAATTATTAAAATATTTTATTTTACTCTTTCTTGTAAACTTTTATCTTTTTTTAAGGGAAAATCATACAGCAGATGCCATTTAAGAAATGACATGAACTTTTTGGCATTGTGAAGTTTGGAAAAACTCTGGGCAGTGGTGAAATGTAAAAAATTTCCCTACCGGTTCTGTGGGCGTGGCTTATTTGTGGGTGTGGCTTCAGGTGGTGTGGCTTGGTGGTCAGGTGACTCGTTGGGCGTGCTTGGTGGTCATGTGACCGGGTGGGCGTGCTTGGTGGTCAGGTGACCAGGTGGTCGTGGCCAACTTGTAAAATGTGGTGAAACTCATTTAACAACACTGTTGCTTAGCACCAAAATTTTGGGCTCAATTGTGGTCATAAGTTTTCTTCCTTTCTTCCTTCCTTCCTTCCTTCCTTCCTTCCTTCCTTCCTTCCTTCCTTCCTTCCTTCCTTCCTTCCTTCCTTCCTTCCTTCCTTCCTTCCTTTCTTTCTTTCT
>QLTV01001698.1:7892287-7913738 GCA_003457575.1 Thermophis baileyi
TTTCTTTCTTTCTCTCTCTCTCTCTCTCTCTCTCTCTCTCTCACACACACACACACACACACACACCTGCTCTGGGCACATAGACGGAGCCCTTCCCGGGGAGTTCTCCTGCGCAGACGTGCCCGGCAGCGGCGGTGGCGGTGGGGGCAGAGTTTGCCTGGGTTCTCCGCCATCGCAGAACCATGCCACGTGCGGGAAAGTTTTCCAGCGCGGCGCAGTTTTGGGATGGCGGAGAGCTTGCTTGGGAGAGCCAGCGGCGGGGGCAGAGATTGCTTGGGAGAGGCCAAGAAAGGTCTCTGCCATCCCGGAAGCATCGGCGGTTTACCTGTTGAGGGTCCAGGCCTCAGCACGCCGAGCCGGAAGGGAGGCAGGCGGGCAGGCGGGCAGGAAGGGCCGTGGCCCTGAGCCTCAACAGGTAACCCGCTGCTGCCTCGGTGCCCGCTGGGAGCCTCTTCCTCTGCCAGCCTGGCATGGCAAAGTTTGCGCGGCAGCGGGAAGCAGCCCGAGAGCCGGGGCGGGCGCCCCACATGCTCAGCGATTGAGCCAAGCCCTGCGTGCCCCTCTGCCTCCCGCCTCGCCTGCCTCCTGCCAGGTGGGGAGGGAGGGCAGCGAGAGGGGCAGCAGCGGCCCCTGCGAAGCACAGCGCACGGAGGCGGCGGGCAAGGCGTCCCCAGCACACCTGTTAATCCGGCCGGCCACGTGACTACAAGTGCGGCACGGAAGCCATTGGCGGCCAGGCGGGTGGCAGCCCCCTGCGCGGGGAGAGGGCTAGGCCTGTGCTTGGAAGGGGCCGCCACTCTCGCTGCCCTCCCTCCCTGCCTGGCTGCAGACGTCCGCCCGCCCTCCTGGAGCACCACAGCCACGGTTCGCTTTCTTCCTTCTCCTGCCACTGCCCATCTTAGCCCTAACCCAGCAGCTGCATCTCCCCCAAGGGCCGCCCACCCACCCACTGGCCGGGCCTGGCCAGAAGCAGTGTGTCTCCCATCACGGGCTGGACGCCGACTTCAGAAGGCAAGTGGGCATGGGAGACCGCTGGGAAGGCCGCGTGGAAGGCTGCCAAGCATGGCAGGGCTGCGGGGAAGGGAGTAGGCTACTACCTCCCTTCCCCGCCGCCCCGACATGCTTGCCGGCCTTCCACGTGGCCTTCCGCTTGCCTGCCTTCCCAAGCTGGCCATGGGGACACTGGGAAGGCTGCGTGGAAGGCTGCCAAGTATGGCAGGGCTGCGGGGAAGGGAGTAGGCTGCTACCTCCCTTCCTCGCCGCCCTGACATGCTTGCCTGCCTTCCATGTGGCCTTCCGCTTGCCTGCCTTCGCAAGCTGGCCACGGGGACACCGGGAAGGCCGCATGGAATGCAGGAAAGCATGTCGGGGCTGCGGGCCGTGGGGAATGAAGTAGGGAAGGCAGGCTGGGATGGTGGGGGGGGGCAGGGGCAGCTAGGTAGGCCGTGACTTCGCAGGCTTACCTGGCAGGCAGATCAGGGGCACAGCGCTTCAGGCAGGCAAGCTGCAGAGCGGCGACTGGCGGACCGGTTCGGGGGCATGGCCAGGCTCGGCGAACCACCAGCGGCCACCGCTACCGGTACGCCCGGTCCGGTCCGAACCGGGAGCATTTCACCCCTGATATAGGTATATGGGAATGTGTGTTAATTATTACTTATAGTTAATTCTTATTTGGGTTTAGGGATTCTATTTCTTTCATTTATTGAGTTATTGAGATGTATTTTGTGTTTTGGGGGCGGCTGCACCAAGGAAGGCTCATTCAATTTCATTGTACACATGTTGTGCATTGACAATAAAGGTTTGATTTGATTTGATTTTAAATGGGCAATTCTGCTTGTAGAGAAATATGACTCTGTTCTGGGTACTTTTGCCTAGACTGAGACCTTGATGTCTATCAGAAGGGCCAATGCTAACTGAAATTTGCAGATTGCACTAAAAAATAAGGGGTCCTTGTTGCTCTTTGAACTTGATTGTTTTCTTGCAGATGTTTCATTACCCAAACTAGGTAATATCATCAGTGCTAATGTGATGTTACCTAGTTTGGGTAATGAAACGTCTGCAAGAAAACAACCAGGTTCAGAGAGCTCCAAGGACCTCTCATTTCAAGCTTGAGCTACAAAGATTCTCCTTTATTGCACTAAAAATAGACTCATGAATGAATAATGGGGTGATCTAGTTCATCGGGATAACTTGGACTTTCTGGAATATCTTCAGATGGAAAACTAGAAGAACCAAGATAGATGTCTGGGAAAGAGAGGTAGCATTTTATTTACTCTGCACATTCTCTCTCTTTCTTCAAGTTCTCATTGGAATTTCTAGAAATCAAGCTTTCATGGTTTGGAGAAAATATAACATTATTAGCTGCACCATTATTAGCTGTCTCTGTTTGTATTGTGGAAATTTTGCACTCAATTGCTCTGCCTAAATTTCTACCTCTGAACCTTCTGTGAAAAGGCACAGTTGTAGAATAAAATATCAGTTTGTGAGGAAGTTCCCACTCCATACCAAGCATGCTCTTTTGGGAAATGTCACAGACTTCCTTCCAGAGTTGAAAGAGATCTTCCCACAGTTTAGGAAAACTCAGACATAGAATTCACACTAACATCATTTAATCCTGCCTATTATTCTCCATTCTCAGATGGGCTTTGGAATAAAGCTTTCTGTATTTTTTGACTCTGGGACTATAACTAATCATAGATTTAGCTGTTTCTCACAGATATGTCTTATCCACTTAGATAAGAGACCAGGGGTGGGTTCTTCTTTTCTTTGCTGCCGGTTTGCTCAGTGCTGCGCTGTGCGGGCGCGCGTGCTTTGCGCACACTTCGTGCATGCGCAGTGCTTAAAAAAAGCTTCTGCGCATGCGCAGAAGCAAAAAACAAGATGGCGGTGCCTATGATGGCGCCTAAAGAGCCGGTTCGGGGGCGTGGCAGGCCTGGGTCGCTGCCGGTTCTAGCGACCCAGGCCGCCAAGTTACTACCAGTTCTATATTGAAGACACCTCTTGGAAGGAGTCCCATATACTGTCAAGGTCTGGGCTATGCCCAGGCAATCAGTACATCAACAGGTTTTGCAGAAAATCACAGAGTGCAGTTTTTGTTTTAATCTGATATTGCCTACATGCCTAACTCGCAGCACATGAATATTTATTTTCTTGTGAACTGCTTCCTAACACTAACACAAAACCAGGACATTTTGGCCCTCTGTATCCAACAGTCAATTTATGAGACATTGGAAGAGAAGAAGGTATATTAATGATTTAACCAAACTTTGAGTTTGCACAAAGCAACCTCAAGATTCCTGTTTACTGGATCAAATACTGTACATAACCTCCCGATTTTTCTTTCCATTTTTCTTAGGGAAATGGCATCACAATTTCTATGTTATACTTCCCTCCTTCCCCTCAGGGAAGAGGTTTTGCACTGCGGTGATAACCAACAGCCCACCTTCTACAGTATTCAGGGGTGAAATGCCCCCGGTTCGCTCGTACCTGTCAGTTGCCATAGAGCCAGTCGCCAAGGTAGCGTGAGGCGCCGCCCACCTGCCTGGACTCCGCCATTTGGGTTCTTTTACCCTCTGCGCATGCGCAAAGCATTCTGTGCATTTGCAGAGGGTAAAAGAACTCAAATGGCGGCGTCCGGGTGGGTGGGCGGCGCCTCGCGCTACCTTGGCGACCGGCTCTACGGCGACTGACAGGTACGAGCGAACCGGGAGCATTTCACCCCTGACAGTATTGGTGACCTCATGTTGAAGCAGATGTTAGTTTGTTTGTTGTGTTTACTGTATATCTGCCAGATTCAATAAAAAATACTCCTGGTGGTTTGCTACTTAAAAAGCAGTGTATAATTATGAAAGCCAATAAAAAACATAAGCAAATAAAAAGCCATAAGCTTTTTATTAATTTATTAATATTTAGTAATAAGGAGCGTTCATTCCACAAAGGCTCCTGAACAACTCTGTCTTTAACACCTTCAGGAAGGTCAACAGTGAGGTTGCCAATAGAATATCAAGGGTCAGATTGTTCCATAATATGGATATGGGAGATATATCCGAGAAATATTGCTTGCATGTCCCAAATGGGAGCCAATTAAAAGGTGGTAGGAACTCCTCCTTGGTGTGGAGAAGGAAGGCCTATAAATACTTCAGTGCCAAGCCACTTAGGGCTTTGTAGATCCAAAACAGCGCCTGTTAATGCCTATCTCCTGTCTCTGCTACCCCCATTGCCAAACATCAACCACGATGGTCAGCTGCACATCCATTTCCCCCCCCCCCAAAAAAGAAATTTGGGATGAGATTTTGTTGGGTTTTACTGAAAACCTGCCTGCTCTGGGTCAAGGGTTGGTCATTGTATTGGCTATTGTTACTAAAGCAATTGCCCCTGGCTGCCAATTGCCCCAATCTAAGATTTGGCTCTTCACATATAAATTTCTAAATAACTTAAGACCACAATACCTGAGAAATTGCCTTTGCTGTTACAGACCAGATCAGTTATACTAGGATCCTCAGGGGAGACCATCTTTTGGGAGGGAGACAGGTGAAGGGTAAAAGGTCAAGTACTGCACAGTATCAACTTGCAATTATTCAAATCAGGGATTTCCAAACTTGGCAAGTCTTTTAAGACCTGAAGACTTCAACTCCCCAAATTCCCCAGCCACAATGGCTGGCTGAGGAATTCTGGGAGTTGAAGTCCACAGGTCTTAAAAAGACTTGCCAAGTTCAGAGACGCCTGATATAAAGTACCATCAGGTCTTTTCAGCAGTGGCGTCTTCATTCTTGAATGTTTTCCCTTTTGATATTTGAGAAATATTTAAGCTAACATCTTCGGACACTGCTAAAGAAGAGACTCTACTTCTAGGCCTTCTGTGTATGAATGTTTAGTTTGGGTCTTCATTTGTTGTTTCCTTTTTTTATCTTGAATATATCATTTTGTGCCAATTGATTGTAACCTTTTTGATAATTGTAATAATGGGAAGCAGTATTCAGATTCATTAAATAAAATGCAATAAATAATTTACAATATATTTCATAAGCATTAAACTCTGAAATGTTCATGTGTTTATATTTACATTTAAAAGCATAGAAAGCATCGGAGTTTCTATAGACACCATTCCTTTATAATTAAGTCATTTTAGATGCCTAGTAATACTCATAATAGTCATAACTGTCCAAATTTGCAAGAATAAAAAATATAATACTGTAATACAGATTTACATGAAGTGCTCCACTTACTCTTTTTTGTTTGGTCAAGCATTGAGCAATTATACTATTTAAAATCAGGCTGTATAGATTAATTTAAAACAGGAAAGCAATATTCAGCGTAATTAAATAAAGGATTGTCTTAATTTCCAGCATGCAGCTATTACGGACTGATTTCCCGATCTGAATGAAGAAATTCTTATTTAAAATATGTTTAAATTACAGCCTAGAAGTATTCAACTTTATACTTAAAAAAACATGACTTGAATCTAGTGAATTTGACCATTAACTCCCAAACTTTTTCCAGCTGAATAAGCTAATAAATCTATTTATTTTTTATGGATGCTCAAGCATATGTTCATTAGTTTCTGATGCCTTCAGCAATTTGCTTTGCCATGTAGAAGGTCATTTTTTTTCCTCCTAGCAATGTTGCACTTTAATGATTAGGCAGCTGCATTGGTGAAGGTTGCAATGAAGCACCAACCAGTAAAAAAAAATATTTGACACACACACCCTTTCATTTCCTGGCCTTTATTCTGATGGATTAGAATTTCTCATTTAATCTATTTGGCTAATATTTGAATGAACCCAACCATCTGCAGTGATTTAAATTGCAAGATAAACTATTGCAGCAAAATTGCACGCATATGCCAAAAACAAACAAACAACAAACAAAAACCAGCCTTTTTCTAAACCTTTTTCTATTTAGTGCTAGCTTGCAAGATTTCTTCCAAGTAATTCATCAAGCCTACAGCAGGGAATGATGTATTACCCAATATTCAAGATTGCCAACTTCCAAAACTCAAACGGCAATATTCTAGCCTTAAAAATTATTAAGGTGGGTTTTTAAAAGCAGTTTTATAGAATAACCATGCTGACTACAGTTTTAAGATATTTATTTATTTGATGCCTGGCTTTTAATCAAAGCAATTGATTAAAGGGGCATATTAATATTGGTGCTCTTTTGAAATGTACAGGAAAATGACTGAGTCTGTTATTAGTGGACGACTCATAATTTATGGGCAAACACTGCCATTACATACAGGAATCATAGCTAAATAAAACACAAAATTAGCAGGTAGCATTCTGATAAACACAGCTAGACCTGTGGTATAGTATGATAATTTAGCTTCAGCTTGTAAAAGAGATAAGAAACATTCATCATTAGCTGAAGCCATGAGCATCTTTAGAAGCTTCCTGCTTTTGTCCAAATAATAAGAGTTGCCTGGAAACACGAGATGGGCACCATATACATTTAACAAACAAACAAACAAACAAACAAACAAAAACTGCTGTACTGTAAGCTGCACTATTACAGTGCATAAAGAAACGGCAGGTGGGATTGTATCACAATGATTCTATGCTGTTTTGTTATATCTGTAGAAGAAGAGCAGACAGAGCCTGAGGGTGGAGTCAAGCGAGTCATCAGCCTAGAGTTGTTATGTTCCCATAAATGTTCTAAATCCAACCCCTATTGAATTCCATTGATTCTTTATCTAGCGCCAATTTAATGCTAACCATTAGTTGACTAGATTCTTATGTATTAGCATGAGCAAACCATTAATCTTAACTGGAACTTACTATGTGATCCTGATTTTTGCACCTGAAAATACACAGCCTTTTTTGACCTTGTCATAGCAAAGAAGAAATTTTCCTGTTGAAGTATTTCTCATTGACTTGAAGAGCTGAGCTATAATAATAATATATTAAGAGCCGAGGTGGCGCAGTGGTTAGAGTGCAGTACTGCAGGCTACTTCAGCTGACTGTTTAGCAGTTCAGCGGTTCAAATCTCACCGGCTCAAGGTTGACTCAGCCTTCCATCCTTCTGAGGTGGGTAAAATGAGGACCCAGATTGTTGGGGGCAATATGCTGACTCTGTGAACCGCTTAGAGAGTGCTGTAAAGCACTGTAAAGCGGTATATAAGTCTAAGTGCTATTGCTATAATCCCAAATGACAACCAAGTGAAACACAAGAAACTCTACCATTTGAACAAAGGGTACACATGTGTAATAATGTAATGAAAGTCAGAAAAGAAATAGCATTTCAACTTTACATTGATAATATTTTATGACAAGGTGCTAAATAGCAATAGCAGTTCCATTTATGCTTATATACCACTCCATAGTGCTTCAAAGCACTCTCTGGGTGGTTTGCAATGTAGAAACATTATTTGCATACTGCCCCCAACAGTATGGGGATCGAACTCCTGGCTGTGGGCAGAATTAGCCTGCAATGCTGCATTCTAACCACTGCGCCACCAGAGCTCAATATCTGACATAACAGGGAGGGTTATTTATTTTCATTTTCACTCCTTAATTTCAGAGAAGAAAATGTTAATTTATAATATTAAATCTACATATTAATAAATGTATAATTAAAGCTTTAATAACTAAAATTTGGTTGTTTAATCTACTAATTAAAATAAGGAATGTGTTGCTTTATAGAATTTTAAAAATTATCTAATGTATTCCAATTTTTCTCTTTAGTCATTTGTAACAGTTGTAATGTACACTGTACCAATTTTCAAGTAGGTGGGAATTATTAGCTATACTCCAAATGGATGCCTTTTTTCATTCAGATTACATCAAATGGAGTAGTTTTATTTTTTGTTTCCCCCCCCCCCCAGAAATCAGTGGAATTTTACTCCCAGGAAACTGTGCATAGGACTTCAGCCTTGGGCATTCATTAACTAGAATGGTATTTAAAGGGACAGTTCCTCTGGGCACAAAAAACCATTCAAACCAAATTTTATATTTAATGTTTAAGACCATGGGAAAAAATGGGTTAGTTGGAGAAAGGATTCACTTGATCCGTATAAAAAGAATGTCTTAGCAGCTGAAACATCTCTATTAAATCTTCCACTAATTTGGAACTGGCGGTAACTAGCTGGCTTAGTGCTTCAGCAACTTTCTCTAAATGGCTTTCAGGGTAACATTAATGTTTAAGATGCAAGGAATGTCCACACGGTGTCGAAATGAATTTGGGAGTTGAACTGGAAATACCTCAAGCAAACCTGAATTGGCACCAGTTCAAATCTATAATCTTTTGATTTCACTCTTCCAACTTGGAAAGCTATTGCATTAATATTTGTACTTTTTTAAGGTGCTATTATTGCCTTAAAATGTATAATTAGGCTTTTCAAAGTAGTTCTGAAAGAACATTTCAGATTGAAACAACATAAATTGTTAGCTGAAATTCAGAATTCAAAGGGGCTTCCCCCAAAATTGAAAATATGTATGATAGGAATTTTATTTCAGTTCTAAAAAATAGTCAACACATCTAGAAATAGAGGTCCACCCTGACCCCATTTTGACAGGGATTTGAGTTTTGGTTATGCCAGTCTGTTTTGAGTTTTTATATGGACTACAGTGCCTCTTCTCAGTGACTGAAAACTAGCCTTTTCCCACCTATAGACAGTCCCAAGAAAGAAAAGGGGGAATTATTTTTCTACAGAGAAAAAGTGATTGGAACAGTGGCTTTTGATTTTAGAAATTATATTACATTGATGAAATTTGCAAAATTCTCTGAGACTCCAGATTATTCAAACTTTTCTTACAAAGTTATTGAGAGCTCAAATTCAATCCGTGTGGATTTCCAAAACCCCAAACATTCTCAAATTCTGCTCCAGATTATTTCCTTTATAGCTGCTGCTCTTCGAGGAAGCAAGATATAATTTACTGAATTAAAAGGAGCCTAATCCAATTCATGAAAGACAGGACTGTTAATGGCTTGGTGCTATATATAGGTAGTCCTCAATTTATAACCATTCATTTAGTGACCATTCGAACATTCGTTACAACACTTTAAAAAGTGACTTATGACCATTTTTCATACTTATGACCATTGCAGCATCCCCATGGTCATGTGATCAAAATTCAGATGCTTCGTACTGGCTCATATGACAATTGTACTATCCCTGGTCATGTGATCGCCATTTGTGACCTTCTGACAAGCAAAGTCAATGGGGAAGCCAGATTCACTTAACAACCATATTACTAACTTAATAACTGCACTGATTCACTTAACAACTGTGGTAACTGTAACAACTGTAGCTGACCAGCTGCTGTAATGTTGTAATATTGTAACGCTGTAACACTGATGCAATGGTAGCAATGATTCAGCAGGGTTATTTGACTGCTACCGTTTTAAGAGGCTGTAATATAAGAGAGGCCCTGTGAGGGCCTATCTCTCTCTCCGTGTGTGCTTCCGTGCTGTAGTTGATGATTGATTGCCTGACTTTGCCTAGTATGTATATGTATATATTCCTTGTAGATAAACCACTGTTTAAAATACAAACCTCTGTTTACTGTATTTTGCTCCTGGATTGTCTCAAAATAGTCACACTGTGTGCACTCTGATAGAAACGTTGTAAAATGGGGCAAAACCAGGGGTGGGTTCTGGCTTACCTCGCTGCTGGTTCACTTCCTCACGCACCGCCCGTGCGCATGCGCAGTGCTAAAAACCCAGCTTCTGCGCGTGTGCAGAAGCAAAAAACAAGATGGCGCAGCCTACGGCGCCGCTGAGAGAGCCAGTTCGGGGGCGTGTCCAGCTGGTCATCGCTGCTGGTTCGGCGAGCGGGGGGAAATTCCCGTTACCAGTTCTATAGAACCGGTCTGAACCGGCAGGAACCCACCTCTGGGCAAAACGCACTTAACTGTTTTGCTTAGCAATAGAAATTTGGGGCATACTTGTGGTTGTAAGTCAAGGACCACCTGTATATTCTCCAAAATAAAACTTGTAGATGTTCAATTCCACTTACTAGCAGTAATAATTAAAGAGACCTCTCCCATGTATGACTTACTTATAAGCTTTCTGGATATATTTGGTTAGTCCCAATTTGACAGAGTGTAAGCACAGGTAGGTCTTTGATTTGACCCAGCAAGATTCATATTATGGTCCTATGTCATTCAGCTTTTGGTGGGAAGCCAAGCATTGCTGTACAGCAGACAATGTGAGCCTCTGCGACTGCATGCATCTCAAGTGTCATGGTTTATTGAATTATGTCAGTTCTATTAAATCCACTTGAATTATACTGGCTGTATGAGTTGGCACAGCAGGATGACCATTAATACAAATAGGACTTCAGACTTATTTACTGGATACTTTATTCCAGTCAGCGATCTGTTGAAGTAGAAATCATGAGTTGTGCAAAGACTTCAGGTTTAGTGCAATCAAGGATGGAAGGATCCCCCCCCCCAAGGGGATTTAGAATCTGTTTGGGTATCTCTCTTCTCTTTGCCACAATCCAGTTCAATGTTATCCGAATTATATTTTGTAAAGAATGTGAGCTCAACGGTAGCCATATTATTCATCTCATGAGGGAAAGGTCCCATCTAGGTTGTTCAAAGGGTGTAATTAAAAGATCGAGATGGTAGTCAGAATGGTATCATGAAAGGTCCATCTGTTTTGTATGTACATTGAGTGCACCACATACAGGAGTAGGCAGAGTTGCAATAGTACCATTGCAGTCACCATCTTGATTTGCTTTTTTACTATACCCTTTGGACATCCCTGAGCTTCACTAAGCTATATTCCAGCAATTGCCAGCTGTTTCTTTTCTATAATAGAGCCTTACTTCAGGCTACCTGAGTATCCTACTGCAAAAATTTGGGCAGCACTGTTTATTTGATGTGTATCTGAATTTTAATCACCACAGTCAGAAAACTTCATCTCTTTGCTACAATAGTGGTTTCCTCAATTTTGTTTTGCTTTGCTTTTCCTGGCAATTGTATTTTGATTTTGTACGACAACACAATTTCTGCTTAAATATAAGGACCGTTGAATGCAATGGGGCTTAGTTATAGAAGAAAAATGAGCTTTTGTACTAAGCAATCTTGTTCAAGATTGCACTGTAGAAGGAAACCAGCAATGATTTTCCCATTGATTAAATGGTTTCTCATAACATGATCAGAGCCACCTAAAATAAAATAAAAATGTACAATCTCATGTAAGAGCATAGATATCTGGAGAAATGTCATAAAAATGTGGCCTTTGAAAATGTATTGATTTTATATTTTCCCATTTTAGACTCTTTAAGTTACCCAATGGGTAGGCCAGGTGATTTTCTTGCCAGCTGCCTCCTCAGCCTGAATTGCTGGCCAGTGGAGATCATAGTTGCTGATGCTAATATAGAAACACTATGTATAGTCTGTATGACTCAATCAGGATAAATTGCTATATAGATGAAATAAGAAAACAAGTGAATTTCCTGACAAAGATATTCTTGCACAAGAAATGTTTTTTATTGTTTGTGGAGATAATAGTAAAAACTATCTGTCAGTAGTTCATGTAGTTGGAAATAGGAAAAACTAGAAAGTATGTTTCTATAGTTTCAAGTGATATTTATAAACTGAGCAAAATTTGTCTATAATTTTTGTACAATGTGTAGTGATATCTACCATTTACACTTCAAATGATACGTGAGAAAAGAATTTCTTCCTTTAATTTTCCCACCTAAATGCCAATTCTTTTCGAAGAAAGAATTCTGTTATTGACACAATTGTAAAACTGTCATTTCTGAGTATTTATCAAAAGGCAAATCAACAATTGTGAGAGACAGAATTGTGTTTTCATCCATTAACCTGCTTTCTTGTGGGATTCCTGCCCATACGTCTAGGTTTTGAGTATCTCAAGTGGTTTATACTCTCTAAATCCAAAGCAAAACTCGAAGCTTCCTCTTCAAATTCAGTGCTGTTGCTAAGGAACCAGCCTAGTCATGATCACGTAACCTAGATGACAAAATCAATAAAGAAATTAGTCTTTAATATCACTAGTTACATTTCTTCATGCATTAACAGCTATTTTGGTTAAGCCAAAACGGAACTAGCTGCAGCAGAAGCCACGCTGACACATTTCCCAAAATTGCTGTTTTTTTATAGTTCGCTGTAAGAGCTGATATATATTTCTTTTCAAGCGAAAAGGTTATATAGTTTAAACAATAATAAAGTAGCTTGGCTGAAATAGCTTATGCCTCAGGATGTACTGGTTACACGAAGGCTGTTTGCTGTATGCTGAATTTATTTTATTTTAAGGCTTGTTTTTACAATGATACTATCTGAAGGCTGCACAGGCAATTTGTTAACACGCTGTGGCAATTGCTGGAATTAAAAACACAAACAGGCTGTGCTGTCAAAAGATACGTGAGGAAAGAATTTTTTTTAAAAAAAAAATTGCAGCATCGGCCCAGCACACAGCTTCTACTGGCATGAACCTCTGCAGAGGAACAAGGTGTTAACCCTACAAGGTAGCCCAAATTAGAAAACAAACTCCACAGGGAAAGTATTGATATAAACTATAGTAACAGGAGGTCTGCTTGTTTTGTTTTGTTTTTATTTATGCATTTATTTATGTATATCCAGCTTCTATTCTTTTTTAAAATAAATAACTCAAGGGGGGGGGACATACCTAATACTTCTTCCTGTTCCTATTTTCCTCACACCAATAACCCTGCAAGATGGGTTGAACTGTGAGAGAGTGACTGGCCCCAAATCACCCAGCTGGCTTTCATGGCTAAGGTGGGTCTAGAACTCTCAGGCTCCTGGTTTCTAGCCTGATACCTTAACCACTAGATCAGGTTTCTCCAAACTTGGCAACTTTAAGTCCTGCAGGACTTCATCTGTGCTGGCTGGGGAATTCTGGGAGTTGAAGTCCACAAGTCTTAAAGTTGCCAAATCTGGAAATCCCTTCTGACTAGATCAAACTGTTTTATCCCTTCTCCCCCTGTTATATATCCCAGGGAGTTGTAGAGATTCAGTCTTTCTTATGTTACTGCACTCAGTCCATGGTCCTGCCCTTGTTGTTGTCTTAGACCATCTCCATAAGTCTGTGCAAAAGTGGGCAAATGCAAAACTATGCATTCTGATTCAAACACTCCTTTTGTAAGAGCAGCAACTGGGTCATAATATCATAACGCACATTCGGATAAGAGTTGTGGATTCAGCAGCTAATTTGCCGATTGTCTTACTTTGCTTCCAGTTTAAGGAATAGTATCTTGAAAAGGAACAATATAATAATTGGACGGGTGGAGTGGACTGTAAGATCAGAATCTGATCCTATGGTTCTTATTGTATTAGAGTCTGATTCTCCTCATATAAAACACAGCCAGTCTGTACTGGTAAGTCTATTCAACTTCTACAAACATAAAGAAGAAAGAACACACTATGTGATGGAGGAACCTATTTAAAAAGGTCAATCTTGTTTTCTATTTTGAAAGAAATATTTTAACAGGCTCAAGAAAAGAACCAAGGTGGTGAAATGTATATATTTTTTGTATTATATGGTGACTATATGGATCTATCTATCTATCTACCTATCTATCTATCTATCTATCTATCTATCTATCTATCTATCTATCTATCTATCTATCTATCTATCTATCTATCTATCTATCTATCTATCTATCTATCTACCTACCTACCTACCTACCTACCTACCTACCTACCTGTTATTTCCATAACCAAATGAAGCAATTAGAAATGTTTGCTCCGATCACTCTACGCCTCTGCCTGTGTTCCATCTCCCCCCAAATATTTCCATCTTTGTCAAAATGCAAACCCCATGATTCATTTCCATTTCAGTGCTAAGAAATGAAAAGGAAGAATTTATTTTCTGTCTCCTCATTTCCCATTTAAATATATATCTATTTTTATGTTATAAGCCTGCACAGCAAGTTCAAGGGAGATAGATTATGGAAGAAATCTTGCCATATTCTGTCTTGACTTGGATCTTTTAAATATTTCGGTTCAAAACTGAGTTCGGCTATCAGCCTTTTGAGGAAGTCCTGACAAGAACCACAAAGCCTGAGTACTAACAGTGCTTTTATCGTAAGGCAGAATCTGAGAGAATTGAAAAGCATCTCTCCCCTCATTTACTTTCATTTCTAAGAAAACTAGGGAGGGTCCCTTCTGACAAGCTTCCCACACCCCTTTGCTCTGTGGGCTGAGATACCTTTTGCATGGTGGTTGTCTAGTCTGTGGCTCTTCTTCCTGTCTCCTAAGGTCATTCCCACATACCATTAGAAAGGCTCACATTAATGAGTTGCTCCATTCCTGGTTTACACTCAGGTAAATTAGTTTTCTTATCTGTCTTCCCACATTAATCTTGATACTGTGAATATATTAAAATTAAAAATGATGAAAATGCCTGATTTAATAGTACTTGTATAAGTACAGGTAGTCCTCGACTTACAATAGTTCATTTAGTGACTGTTCAAAGTTAAAATGGCACTGAAAAAAGTGACCATTTTCAGAGTTACGACCTTTGCAACACCCCAATGATCATGTGATCAAACTTCAGATGCTTGGCAACTGGTTCACACTTACATTTATTTGTTTGTATCCCACCTTTATTGTTTTTACAAATAACTGAAGACGGCGAACATACCTAATACTCCTTCCTCCTCCTATTTTCCCCTCAACAACCCTGTGAGGTGAGTTGGGCTTTGAGAGAGAGTGACTGGTCACCCAGCTGGCTTTCTTGCCTAAGGTGGGACTAGAACTCATCGTCTCCCACTTATCTTTGAGAGTTTCCATATTAAACTGCTTTTACACTATCGTATGAAGAACAACTTAATTTATTAAATATGTAAAGATAGTGATAAAAATAATTTAAATTGTTTCTAAAATAAAAATCGTATCCTTATAAATATATGGGTTACTTTTTTCATTTTTCAACTTTGCCTTCCTGTCTTCAACAAAATTCCACTTCTAATTTTGGCATTATACAGCTTAATTCAATCAGCAGAGGAATGTACATTTTTATCTCATCTGACTTTCTATTTCAGTCACGGAATTAATTAAAATGAGCAATGGGCAGTCTGTTTTAAAATAATTCACTAATTTTCTATTTTCCCAGTTGAAATTTGATGGCATCTGTAAAATCCATAATCTTTTCCTTCAAGCTGGACTGATGTTATTAGAAGATACTGGAGTTAGCAGAGATAACATCATAAACATCTGTAGTTGAAACTGTAAGAAACTGAACTCAAAATTAGTATCCCTCCCATTATATTCATCAACTTGTCTTTGGCAAGACACTCTCAGTCTCATTATCACCATCTGCAATATGTGGAATCATACTTATAGAACAATTTTTTATCCATTTGTTTAAAAAGTTTTGTACTTTCAAGACTGTTCACAGGCAAAAATCATAAAAATAATTTAAAACATAGAACAATTAACAATCTAGTACAGGGTGTCAAACTAGATTTCATTGAGGGCCGCATCAGGGTTGTGTTTGACCTCGGGGGGCTGGGGGGGGAGGCATGTCCAGGTGGGTGTGGTCAGGGTGGGCGTGGCCAGCTCGATGTCAGTCGTGTCTGGAGCACCTGTGGTGGCCGGGCAGCCCCCCAGGCTCTGTTTTCAGCTGGGACGGCCTCCTGCAGCACTCTGCCAGTGAAAACGAGTGTGGCCCCCCAAAGCTCCATTTTCGATGACAGAGGCACCGCGGTCCTTCACTGTTTCCAGGGTCACCATAATGCTGGTGAAATGTATTGAATACTTGAAATCTCTGTGTAGTTACTGTACTAATCCTTTCTTTCTTTCTTTCTTTCTTTCTTTCTTTCTTTCCTTCCTTCCTTCCTTCCTTCCTTCCTTCCTTCCTCTCTCTCTTCTTTCTTTTCTTTCTTTCTCTGAAAATAAACATCACATGTCTTATCATCATCATCATCATTGGGCAATGTGTTGAGTGGGCTACCACATGGTCTTGGGGATAATGTAACATTTTTCAGTAAATATTTGAGTGAAGAGGTGCAAGAATGCTAATCAGATTTTCAGAGGATGCAAAATGGGATGGGAAAGCTGATACTCTAGAACAGTGTTTCTCAACCTTGGCAACTTGAAGAGATGTGGACTTCAACTTCCAGAATTCCCCACGAAACAAGGCTGGCTGGGGAATTCTGGGAGTTGAAGTCCACACCTTTTCAAGTTGCCAAGGTTGAGAAACACTGCTCTAGAACATAGAAACAACAATTATAGAACTGAATCAAAGTAACAGGTTAACATTTAAGAGAGTGAGTGAGTGAGTGAGTGAGTGAGTGAGTGAGTGAGTGAGTGAGTGAGTGAGTCCGCTCTTCACTTAGGAATAAAATAAATCAAATGGGGAAGTATAGGATGAGGACTATCTGGCTTAGAAATAATGTGTATGAAATGGATCTTAAATTTCAGTTGTTCATAAGCTGAATATGAGCTTGTGAGGAGGTCTACTATAGCTCTTCAGCCATGTTCTGTGTAGTTTCAGAATGTAGAACATGCACAATGGATTCAAGTTAGAGGAAAACTGATTCTGATTGAATGATAGAAAAAATATCTCTTAATAGCAAGAGCCATTCAGGAGTGGAACCAATTACCCGGAAATGCAGTAGACTCCCTTTCGCTATATGAGTTCTGGCAGAGATTGACAGCTATTCTGTTGGGGATGCACAGCCTCAGGTAACCTCCTTGAGTAAGGTTGGCTATTTTTCACTCTATGATGAAGAGATGTCTCTTCCTAAAGATCATCTGACAACGCAACTCTAGAGCCATCCTTTCAGGGAAGGTGCCAGGTTTTGAATCTGAAGCTAAAAAGGGCTTAAGAACAGTGTGTGGGCATGCATGGCACACCTGTTTGCACCTCCTTAAATAACATTTATATTTTCTTGGGCTCACATAGTAACTGGGGTAATATCAGGAAAATAAATATTTTAATTTATCAGGAATATCCTTCTCCGAAATACCTTGTCTCATCCTAACAGCACTTTCTTAACTGAAATGTATATTTTTGTGTGTTGTTGTGGCTACTGTGCAGTCCTAGGTTCTTTAAGGAGGCAATGACAATGTGGCATAGAGAATTATGTCCTCTTCAAACCATGTTTGCAGTATCAGATTTGAAGCACTGTATGTTCCTGTTTTCATTTCCTACCTTCTGTTTCTATCTCAATATTGCCTCTTTTGATGTATGCTTTAGCCTTTGTTTTCTTTTTAGGAAGTTCTGGACAAGATATCACTCCTAAGTGTTATGCATTTTTTCTTTCAAAGTAGCTTAGAGGCACCATCCATCATTACAAGATTAGGAAGGACCAAAAGTGATATGATATGGCCAATAGCATGCCGGTGCGATGTTCAGCACCTGCTCACTGTTGAGGATCTCAACCACAACTTTCCTTTATTCACCAAAAATACACCATTCAACTTCACATATGTCCCGTGTCACTCAACTAATCATATATGAAAAGAAAAATTAGTATCAGTCTTTACTGCTCTATTTTGTAAGTTATATTTTGTTCTGCATCTGCTGTTTATTAATGAGAGGAGATATAAGTGCCCTTATTGTTGACTTGACACGCTCTCGGATTCTTCCCATAGTAGCAGTATAATAGCAACCACCTTACATTAACTGAAAACCTTACATTTCAAGATAAATTTGGAAATTATTTAACATTACTCATAATCAAACCATCATGTTCATCATCATCAGAGATGGAGGGAACCTTGGAGGTCTTGCAGTTCAACCCCCTGCTCAAGCAGGAGACCCTATACCATTTCAGACAAATGGCTGTCCAGTCTCTTCTTGAAAGCTTCCATTGATGGAGTACCCACATCTTCTAAAAGCAAACATCAGAATCTTGATTGGAAGTATCTTCAGACATGTGGAATTGCTTTTGATGATGATTTTCCTTAGAGGAAAATCATCTTCAAGCTCACAAATCTACATGAGAGTGAGATATCCTCTTTCTTAGCTAAAGCCAAATGCATTTGGTTGTTTTTTCATCTTTCTCTAATTGCAGTGTGGACCTTGGCCCCGTATTCCATACTGGTAATCTATTAAGGATATTTAATATGCTTATATATTTAGCAAGTACCATATATAGAGTAAGTGTTCTTGTTTTTCTTTGCAATGTTCAAACAACATAACTATAGTCATGCTGTTGTCTATAGTGAACCGGTGTCAGACCTGCCCCAGCCAGGTCCCTAGGAAAGAAAAACCCTTGACTCCATTTGGTTGAGTGATAGGCGCTTTTACTAAGGATAACTGGTTGCAGCAAAAGCAGGCTAGAACTAAAGCTTCCCATGCAAAGTTACAAGTTTTTCCCCTTTGTGATTCCCCCCTCCCCTTCGCCAGACTGTCAGTGTCCAATAGCATCCCAGTGCAATATTTTGGGAATCTCTTTGATGTTAGGCGCATCTTGAAATGGCTGTGCATACTTTCCCAGGCTAGGCGTCCTTGGGCAGCTGGATTAGTCTGGTTTCCACACATCTGGTTTCTGTCAGTGCCAATACCTCCCCCCTTTGCCTCCTTCTACTTCCTCCTACACTTCTTCCCCAAATGCCTGTGCCCCCTCCCCTGATTTAAGGCAGGATGGCAGCAGCTTAGCAGAGTGTAGCAAGGATGGCAGAGCTGACAGCCAGTTTGGTGTAGTAGAGATGTCAATGAGCTAGAAACAGGAATACCATGAGGTAGTCCTGGCTTAGGCATGAAGTTAGCTAGATGACATTGGGCAGTCATTCTCTCCCTCTCAGCCTTAGGAAGAAATCAATGGCAAGCCACTTTTGAAAAATATTGCCAAGAAAACTTGTCAAATATTCAAGACTGACTCAAAGGCATAAATATAAATTGTCACTAATAATAGTAACTAAACATTTAATTTTAAAAATATGGATGTCTTGGCTGGAACAAAAGAAAGCAAGATTTTAGTAATTTAAAGGAAGATGTTTCCAAGAATAGTCATGCATTGAAGCAAATTATCAAGGCAAACAGTGAGATCCCTATCATTAGAAACTTAAAAAATACAGTAGATTAAACTGAGAACAGAACAGATGTAATTGTGTTTAAATAAAAGCCCATTAGCTAACTGCTGAAAGATAGCAATCATAAGTTATTTAGTGGAACATTCTTTAATTTTTTGTTATTTTATATTTTGTTGATTTTGTCAATTTATTTAACTGTACATTATCCAAATTCTAGTCTTTAAATGCAATATTTAGACTTATAACTCACATTTAGAAAGATTATCAGATATAGGTTAAATAAACACAAAAAATTCTACTTACCAGATTGCAAACCAGAACAGTATGTAAAGAAAATCTATTTATTTAGCTCACTGGGACCTTACCTCTGATTTCATAGGCTTTTAAAGATATCTAATAACAAATTTAATGACAATACAGTGGTTTTAAACTCAAATGTGGGACTGGCCTATCTGTTTGCCCTATAAAAGCTAAAGTTATTTGTTTTTGCTTTTAATAAGTACTTCATATTCCCTTTTATATAATAATGTTATTGAAGTTTATAACTAAAAAGATAAGAACTAATATAAACCAAAGAGTAAAAGTAAAGAAGAATCAATAAGTGCCAAAAAGAAAGAGAAAAAAAGAAAGGAAAGAAAGTGGAATGAATATATAAAGAGTATTCTCCCTTCATAAGAACTATATACAATTTTCTCTTAAAATACAATAAATGATCTCTTCTTCTCATACTTCATCTCTTCAATAAACAAATCTTTGAAGCCTCATCATTCAGTCCTGGTCAGCAAAGTCCATTACAGGTTACCAGAGATAGCAACATATCTGTTTTAGTCTTGAGCAACTAAACCATCTTAACATCCCCTCTCTTTACTTTTAACAATCTGATCTTTAATCCAATCAAATAAAGTCTCGGAACTTGATTTCTTATTCTTTTTTCATTCTCACAAAATTCTTCACAATATTAACCTCTCTCTTTTATAAGTATAAGAAAGTTATACAGGTCACTCTTTTGATTTGGTAAAACATCATTGGATTTCATTTATATATCTATTGTAGCATCTCTTTCCACATCATTCCCATAACCAGTCATTTTTATATCCACTTTCAAATCAGAATCAGTCTCATCTGGTAAAGCTTGTTCCTTTTCCATATCATTTTCTAAACACAATCAGTATATAACAGCAGACATTTTTCAAATTAACTTCTGGATCTAATGTTCTCAAATATCCTTTAGTGCAGCCATTGTTAAAATATGATGCACCATTCTGTATAAATAAGTTGAAGTGTTCTTCTCCTTAAATTGTCATCTGGTTCCCTTTAGTGTGCAGCCAACTCCCATCTTATTTATTTACACACACATACAGGCATTTTAATACAAGTAGTCCTCAAGTTATGATCATTCATTCAGCAACTGTTTGAAGTTAAACAAGGGACTTACGACTGGTCCTCAAACTTTTAGCCATTTCAGTACCTGCGCAGTTATGTGAACAAAATTCAAGTACTTGGCAACCAGCTTGCATTTACAACCGTTTGCAGCATCCTGCGGTCATGTGATTTCCATTTGTGACTTTCCTTGCTGGCTTCCCTCAAGCAAAGTCAATGGGGAAACCAGCAAGAAAGGTCTCAGTTCATTTGGGAAAGTCTTCCCCACCCCTCATTGCACACACCACGCCCTTCTTTCCCCCTTTGCTCACACTCATCCCATGACCTCCTTCACCGGCCTCCCTGCACTCATTCACACACATACATGCATCCCACACCCTCTTTCCCTGGCCTCCCTGGGCTCGCAAACACCCCACATCCATTCTAATCTTGTACAGTGATTACATCAGTGACCAGAAACACATATTAACCTTGTTTGTTTGTTCCTGCCAATTTGCATAGCTAACGGGTGGGGGGGGGACCCAGGCTAGATTTGCATGAGATGGTAATCAAAGTACAGATAGCTCTTGTTCTTTCCTTGCCCATTATAAAGGTGACAGCCTTCTCTTAATATTTGTCTCCAGAATCTTTCAAACAGCTGAACATAACAAACTCAATGTAACTATCACTGATCATACCTATCGACAGAGCTGCTCTGTATAGACTTATCATATTCTTTTATTTTTATTTACTGAACTTGAAAAGGAAATGAAATTACTCCAAAAATGCTAAAGGGAATGGTAACTAAAATAATGTAGTTAATTGCTTAGCATGTAAAAACACCTCCGATCCCCTATCTGTAGCAAATGGCTTTAAGGAGCATGAAGTGGAATTGTGATGAATAGGAGTTTATTTATTTATTTATTTATTTATTTATTTATAGCCTGCTTTTATTATTTTCACAAATAACTCAAGGTTGAAACTATAGCCAACGTATTTTCCTCCTCCTATTTTCCTCACAACAACAACTTTGTGAGGTGGGTTGGGCTGAGGGAGAAGGACTGGCCCAAAGTCACCCAGCTGGCTTTCATTCTGAAGGTGGGACTAGAACTCATCCTCTCCTGGTGATTGGCCCCAAAGTCAATCACTTAGCTTTCATGCCTAAAATGGGACGAGAA
>QLTV01001698.1:7914302-7933203 GCA_003457575.1 Thermophis baileyi
AGGGTAGTAGCATTGTCTGTGGTGTTAAATAGTTTGACATCGTCGGCGAAGAGAAGGCAGGTGCTTATAATGTGATCACAAAGGTCATTTATGTAAAGTATGAAGAGTGTTGGTCCTAGAACGCTGCCTTGAGGGACACCACTATTGACAGGTGCAGGATTTGATAGAGAACTCTCTATTTTAACCACTTGTTGTCTGTTTGACAGGAACGCAGTTATCCAATCATGTAGGGGTCCAGAGATGCCATAAGATTTTAGTTTCAGAAGTAGTTTGTCGTGTACCACTGAATCAAAGGCTTTACAAAAGTCTATGTAAATTGCATCTATTGCTTTACCCTGATCGAGTTGTGTAGTCCATATGTTTTTGCAGTGTTTTACTGCTGATTAGAATTTGGTGTGGGAATTGTCTGGATAGCAAGAACTGCTGTGGCTGCTTCTCCAGGAAGTTTCTTTTAATGAATAATGCAGAAACATTTCTGTAAGCAACGTTTTCAAAGCTTGTTTCCACATTCTGGAAGGAGTTATTTTGCTTAATGCTGGAAAATCCCTTCTTTATGGTTTCAGAACAGTTTTACTGCATGTCACTCCCATACATTTTGGCAATTCTATTCATGTGAGAAATTGATATTGGAGTTGGAAAGTTTATGCATCAGTGCTGCTACAATTGATACTTTTCAACTCACTACTCCAGGGGTGGGTTCCACTTACCTTCCCTACCGGTTCGCATTGCGACGGAAGTGCGCGTTTTGCGCGCTCGCACTCCCATCACTTGCGCTCCCTTCGCTTGAGCACGCGCCGACATCACATTGGCGAAATGACCATCTGCGCATGCGCAGAAGCTTCTGCGCATGCACAGAGGGTTCTTTGCCAGCCGCGGCGACCGGAGAACTGGTTCGGGGGCGTGGACAGCCGGCCATTGCTGCCGGTTCGGCGAGCGGGTGCAAAATTCCGCCACCGGTACAGGAGAACCGGTCCGAACCGGCAGCAACCCACCACTGCACCACTCTATTGAGTAACCCAGCTTATGTAAGGTACGTTGCTATAGAAATATGAAGAACTATGAATTAGATATTACAAGAGAGATTAACAAGTTAGGGGGGGAAAAGTTATCTTCAGGCTCAAGATTATTCCAAAATTGCATTTTCTTTATATTTTTTCTAATGTTCCAGAAAGTAATATAAAAAGGACATTTTTTAATGAGGAAAAACTTAAATAGCTATTTGAATTGACTTTTTAAGAAACATTATGTGAAATGAGGTAGACAAGTTTTGGGATGAATCCAAATATCAGCGTGAGCAGGACAATAATGGACTTCAAGGCAACCTTAGTCAGATGGACAAGAGAAATAAATTTTCTCTTTTAATAACTATGTCAAACCTACTTTAAGGCTTATAGGTAGTCCTTGGTTTACAACCATTTGTTCAGCAACCATTCGAAGTTTACGATAGTGCTAAAAAATGGACTTATAACCCATGCTTAACGTTATGGCTTTTGCAATGTCCTACCCCAGTCATGTGAACAAAATTGGAGCATTTGGCAACCAATCCATACTTATGGCTGTAGATCACTCCAACTGTCCTCAACTGCCTAAATACCCCAGTCTCTGCCCTTTGGCCACCCCGAACTCCAAGACCCATGCTATCCTGTGCACCATCACCCCAGCTTACCTTTGCCATTTTCTTCCTCCTGCTGTTGCCAAGGCAAGGGCAGTCTGTCTGCTGGGCTGGACTTTGGCTGTGGGAAGAACAACAGCAAGAACAAAAAAAAGCTGAAATCTGTCCCTGAGAGGCAGTATGCCAAAATGCCCCTTGGCAAAAAGATCCTGGAGCAATCCTCCTCCTCTTTCTTTCTCTTCCTCCATTTTCCTCCTCCTTCACCTCCTCCTCCTCCATCCCCTTTCTCCTCCTTCCTTTTCTATCATTCTCCCTACTTCATCATCCTCTTTCTCCATCTCCCTCCTCCTCCGTCTTCCTCCTCCCATCTTTCCTCCATGAGCTCAATATGGCCCTTCAGTTTTATTTCTGAAACAACTAGCCTGTTCTGAGTGTTTGAGCCAAAGTCACACATAGTTGAGGTGGACTTGAATCTAGTTTCCATGGATGGACACTCCAACCACAATGCCATTCACCATTCATATTTCATATAATGAATTGTAAGGGGGCTGGCCAGAATTGAGCCTGATGATGTTTTCTTAATTGAAAAACAGCCCACAAAATGCAAAGCATTTGTTTAATAATAAATAGATTGCTTCTTCTTTTCTGGTTCTCAAGGGAGGCAGCTAGAATCCCTAAATCAAACACTTGCTTTATAATCTCCCAGCCGAGATTTCACTTTGTGGTTAACAGTGGTAATTGCAGAGGTGGGTTCCTCCCGTTTCGGACTGGTTCGCCCGAACTGGTAGCAACCCGCTGGTGACATCATGGAGCTGGTTCGGTCGGTGCCGGTCCGTGGACGCCGCCATTTTGAGGGGGGATTTTTTTTTTGGATTTTTTTTTGGGGGGGAAATTTTTTTAATTTTTTTTTCTTCTGCACATGCGCAGAAGCCGAGTTGCCGGCACTGCGCATGCGCCACCATCTTGTTTTTGGCTTTTTTGGGGGGGAATTTTTTTTGGAATTTTCAGCATTGCACATGCGTGCGTGCGCTTTGCGCACACACGGCCACGCGGCCCGGGAGGAAGCGAACCGGCGGTGAGGTAAGTTAGAACCCACCCCTGGGTAATTGTCTATATTGAAGTCTAGCTAGGAACTGCACCAAGCTGTACTTATCTTTATTTAAGGGGGGAAAGAACATTATTTCCATGGCTTTCCCCACATGGCATCAAAAGACATCCTTTTTGTGTGTGTGAAAGGAAAAGAGGAAATAGCCTGATTTGTGTGTTCAATTTGCTTCACAGACTGCTGAGTAATCAGCTCAGGAACTCATTTCAGTGATGGTGGCCATCATTTTACACACACACACACACACACACACACACACACACACTCTCCAACAAGTTAGATGTAGTATCAAGAGACAAATGCATGCAGGTATTCTCTTTAACTATGCATGCTTTAAAAATAAACTGGTGCTACTTCATCCTGACACTCATTTTTGTACTACCCATTACATTAAGTCCTTAAGTGCTTCAACTGCATTGTTGTTTATTCTCTCTGTGACTTGTGTGTCTGATTTTCTTTTTTTTTTTTTTTAAATGCAGCTCATTCTGATCATTTGAAGGCCACTGCTGTAGACCTGACTTAAACACAGAACTTTATGTAAAATGAACAAATGAACTGTATTAATTGGACGCATATGTCAAATATCTGACCCTAGCAGTATTAGTGCAGCACCATTTGTTGGCCAAACTCTGGACTGGCCCATTCAAACTGGTTTTGTTTTGTTTTGTTTACTTGATGCAAAGGAGCCAATTTATCACACAAGGCAAGGAAATTACAAAACCTGTTTATTCTGCACAGAAACAAAGACATGTCCCGGGGACCCGAGTCAAAAATTGGGAGCCCCAATACACAAATTAGCATAGTTTTTATAAACTTCTAAAGAACGATCGTTAACAAGCAGTAGGCAACAAGCACTTCACACCCCTCCCAGTTTAGCATTTCAGCCCCCTGTCCTTTCCTTGCTGGTTGATAAGATTGGCAGCTGAATATGCCAAACTTTCTAGCTAACTTATCTGCCACAAGGAAAAGGGACTTAGAATTGACTGCAGCCTGTTACGAGTTATTTGATGATGACATTCTTACATGATCCTCCCAGGAAAATACAGGCAGAGCAGGAGGCTCAAAAAGGAAAACAGAGACAATAATGGAGTTTAGACAAAAATGGGGTTCAAGCCAGCTACACTAGTCCTACACATTTACTTAAAATGGTAGCCCAGTTTAAATGCCCAGCGATGACAATCTTGGAAGCTTCTAAAAATTATTAAAAACATAAACTAATGGTGTTGCATTTAATCCACATAACAAACCAGTAATCTATTTTTCATTATATGTACGATATCTGTTTTGATAGGTATCTGTTTACAAAACTAGGACTTTCTTAGCTTTTTCAATGTAGGGTTTTCAACAAGAGATTTCAGGGCCTGGTCATGACCTGCAATACCCATTTAACAAGGGACTATTCCATAAATGAGAGATAATTTTCTAGTACTCACAGAAATTTATTTTAGAAAGAGGAAGAGTCCAGTAATTCACATTTCTACTCTTCCAGACTCTAAAAGCTTGCAGGCATAATAACTCATACGGTCTGACCATTCTTTCATTATATTCATGCCATAGTTGCTATTAGTTCCTGATACAATAATATGTAGCTTGTCTACCCAGCAGAAATTTTCAGTCGTGCAGCCAGTCCTTTCATGGTTTGTTTTCATGAACCTTTTACATGTTTGAGTAGAGAGTTCACTCTTACATATTACTAGGGAAATGATTTTTTTTCCTGCAACAGCATTTACTTGAAAGATCTATACAACAAAACATATCTCTTTTCTGCTTTCCAACTTGGAGAGGAAGAGAAAGCCTAAGGTAATAGTTATTTTTCAATTAGCCTGCCAGAATTTCCAGGTGCAAGAACAAGACAACTTTCTTTCTATAAAGACACCGTATTTTCACATCTGTAAATTGTAGGCTATAAATTTTAGAATGGAGAAATTTAAAGATAGCATATCTTAAGAATGGAGACAACAGCCATACTGTTAACCTCCTTTTAGTAGCAGCCTCATCAATCAACCTCAAAGTCCTACCTAACTCCAGAGAGCATTTGTAAGACACTATCTGGAAGACTTCCTGCTCTGAACTGCACACACCAAATATGCTTTTCAGTATGAAGTTATCGTAGGCGCCCACAATCACCTCAGTGAGATGGTTGGCCTATAAATTTAATAAATAATAAATTGCGGGCAAGTAAGAAGAGTGTTGCATGATTTACTCCTTCTGAGTTTGCAAATAAATTGGTGAGCTATTCAGCACTTCTCAATATGAGTAGTACAAAACACCATTTATGTATATGGCTGACTTTTCCAGGATTTGCCATTTTGCTTGCTAAAGAACTCCTGTTTACTTGTTGTTTAGAACATTTATACTCTGACCTTCAAAAAAAAGCCTTTCTGAGAACAGTTCGCAAATGAAAACTAAAAATACAGTAATACAAAATATATTTCTGTGCAATTCCCAGGGTGCAAGTTGACAGCTGCCTTTGTGATTGTTAGCGCTGAGACACTAGTAATTTTATCCACATCTGATTATTGTACAAACAAGCAACAAATTGGTCTCTCAAGGCATAATTTAACATTTGACCAAATTGACAGTATTCTGACATCCTGAGTGCTGCAACTACAGTATACTGTTGATTCTCCACTTCTCTGATATTACTGATTCTGAAAGCATTGATGTAGTAGAATAAAAATAAAGTGGAATATGCAGCATTTCCACTGTCCCTCAGCATTTTGCAAACATATTCCCTCTTTTTTTGTGTTAATTAAAGTTTTGTGGAATGAAAATTGCCCCTTCCCCTGCCTTCTTTGGTTCATTTACTAACATCTAGAAAATAGTAAAGATTGAATTTTTCCAACATCTAATTTTTTTAATAACTAAAAGTGAAGAAATATAAATATTTCTACTGCAACTCGAGTAGACAGAAGGCCCTTTGAAATATTCCTAGCTTTAATTAATACATATATGTATAGGACACAATATGAAATGACCTTTTACAAACAACATAAACAAGTTATTGTGTCTATATGTAAGTAGGTTTGTGCAGAGGGTTTGTGGGTTTTCCTTACAAAACCCACAATGAATGCACCTAAACTGCGGACAGGTTTTCTGGTTCCTTCCCAATCTTCTTTTTAAATTCAGATAACATCCAAAACAAAATCACACCACGATTTGTATTTCTCTATGTGTGTGTATTTGCCCTACAATTACTCTCATGCAATTTACGACAGAAGTTATCAATCACCACAGAGTCATGTCTGAAATCAAGTGGTTAATTCTCTATACAGGATGTTCATGGTAGGATGGTTTTCTATATGCGACTTGCAAATGTAGATTTTTTTCAAGAAAGTAATATTGTGTGGTTTCGACTTTTATAATATTGAGAATGTTATTGATGCATAGTTAAGGCTCAGTAATTTTCTGTTTTCGTAGTATGAATTTAAATACATTCTGTTTGGTCATGAACATCCTAATTCAATATACAGTGGTAGGTGTTTATACTATATATATTTTCAATTAACTTGTAGAAGATTCAAAGTCTGTATCATATTAAATATTCCATTACCTTATGGTGCAGTAGTGGCAGTTGTTTTGTTATTAAAATGATTAAAATTCCTGATGTTTACATTAATAATTTACCATGAATTTTGAAACTAGAAATATTTTGAACTATTATTCATACCTCACTAATTAAGTTGTATAATTGGGGACATATAGGCAGTAGGACAGTTCAGATGCTTCATTGTTATGTCAGAAAGGGTTACATAACTGCCTGATTGTTTTAAATTATTCTAATCATTTATGTCTAACATGTCTATTAGTACTTTTAAACATCTACATATTTAAATTTAAATTTCCACATGTGCAAACGAAGAAATAAAGATGGTTGTTAGCAATTTGAAGCATCTGTCATTTCCATAAGAAAAGCGAAGAAGAAAAAATATCTCTTTAATACAGAAGTTTAAAAAAAAGATTAAGTGATTTCCCCAGATGTCTGAAACAGAATTATGCAAAAATAGCTATTATTCTAAATGGCATTATCAGTGGTGAGCTGTACATATTTTAAAATTATCCCACAATGTTCTGGCACAAAAAGAATGTCTCCATCTTTTCTCTGCATTGGACTTCCTTAAAATTGTTGCGATGGAAGTTATGGCTGCTGGATTATCTAGTAAACAGCACTATCCATAATAAGATCAAGAACCTTCCTGGCACCGAATGGAAACTAACTGTGTTTTTCCTATCACCAGATGTCTGATGGGTTACAAGTGGGGGAAATGCTCACTCTGTCAAAAATGCAGAGATCATTTTGATCTCTTTCAAAAATGCATTATCAGTCTGTGGCATGACATCCAATCAGCATGTGTGAATGTTACAATAAAGATAGAATTTCATGGTTTCTGCTTCTTATCTAGACTGCCTTGAAGGGCTGACATCAGGTACCTGCAGGGGTTGGACTTTGGACCTCAGTTTAGATTGCATACTCATAGCTGCAACTTTTTGCAAATATTTAAAGCAAACTTGCCTGTCCATGGTGCAGGAGAAGACCCTTCTGCAGTTGCTTATCTCTCATAATTGTAGTTTAGCTGATCTTTCTTCTTTACTGCCCAAACCTATTAAATAAATGCCTAGAATATCCAGTCGTGGTTGTCAGCTCTGATCAAAAAGGTTAAACTTCCCACCCCTGTGAAGCTCAGGATGCTCATTAATGTTTATCTTTTTTGGGCCTTTTGAATGGGAAGGACATGAGATTCACTCTTCTCCCGTGTCTAGGTCAAACTTTAAACTGCCAGAATGAAGCCACCTTCTTGGCTTTGTCGTTGGCCAAAAATAAGTCATTATCGGTACATGTTTCTGGTAGTAGCCAACATACCAAGCAGATGGGCCAGACTCTGTGTCTCTTCACATTCACATAGCGTGTTGTTATCTGCTAAGAGCCTCTGCTTGAACATATAGGTTTTACATTTAGGCACTCCAACTCTCAACCTATTCAGGGTCCTCCAAGTAGTATAAGAGAGGTCAGATCCTTCAGCCATATCCTCCTTTAATGTTATTCCTTGCTCGATGGTCTCCTTCCTCCATCTTTTAATTCGATTTTGTTCTTGTGTACCCTCAAGAATGAGGAAAGAGCCGAGGTGGCGCAGTGGTTAGAGTGCAGCACTGCAGGCTACTTCAGCTGACTGCTAGTTGCAGTTCAGCGGTTCAAATCTCACCAGGCTCAAGGTTGACTCAGCCTTCCATCCTTCCAAGGTGGGTAAAATGAGGACCCAGATTGTTGGGGGCAATATGCTGACTCTGTGAACCGCTTAGAGAGGGCTGTAAAGCACTGTAAAGCGGTATATAAGTCTAAGTGATAAATGCTAAGTGCTAAGAGATTTAATATCTCTATAAGAATTTTTAAAAATGAGAATTACCGTGTAAATTGTATAATAAACCAAATAATAATTAATCCAAATTTAAAAATAGCAGAACCCACATGGCATGAGAGAACTAAGCAGGATAAAGTAATGAACTAGTTCTACTCTACTAGAAACATTTGGTAAAGTTCTGACCACAGTAAATCAGTACTGCCATGACCTCCCTGTCTGGGTATTAAATCCTTGTGTTTCTCTAAAATTGAAAACATAAAGGGAAAATCTTTACAGCCTCTGAAATAAAACATTCATAGCTGATCATTTGACTGTAGCTTGTGGATTGTAGTTCATCAGCATTTGGAGAGCCATAATTTCTTCATCCCCAAAGTAGATATACTTTCATTCTACACATAGACATTACACACTTATATACAATAAACACAAATTTGCAAAGGAGCATCTTTATGTAATTTTGTCATGTTGAATCTGTTCTTGGGAAAAGTAGGGTTCAAACTCAGCTACCATGTAAGCTTGTACAAATAATTATCAGATTGACTTCTTTATTAGTAACTTGGCAATATTGTGAACTATCGCAAATAAGTTTAGAAAAACAAAAATTAAACAAGGATGATCAAGTTTCTTTAAAGAACTATGGAAGTTACATTCCAGAAAATACTTAACAAAAATCTAATTGCACTGTTTTGGAAAAATAATGCTTCATTTTTTTCTGGATGTCTAGATAATTATCCAGTGATACAGTTAACTTTTTGTTACAGTGGAAGTGGAGTTCAATTCAAAGTAATGCTAAAGATTTTGTTTTGTTTTTTACTTTTTTAATTTCAGGTTTGGATTCTCTGACAGGGCATGCATTTGCAGGTAAAGTTACAGTTAGCCTGGAATTATGTTGTATGTATGTGATATAACGTGCTGTTAAATGTATTCGTGTGTGTATGCAGGATTTCTTGTGTTAACAATCATATATTTTGTATTGTCTATGAAACATGTCTGAATAAATAATTTATCCCAAATCTTACAAAATGCAAATTGACAATTTTTTACTACAAAAATCTTACAATATAATTATTACAGTATCATTTAATATTTGTGTACTGTCCAAAAGTATATGCATTAATACACAAATCACACATATATTTTAAAGCTAGGCCATTCTATAAGGAGCAGTACCATGTCAAATTATTTTTAAAAACCTAGAAGCTCTCCAAATAGTTTGGTCATTTCACTGATTGATTGTGTTTGCTTAAAAAGACATCAACTTTCTTTTTAAAAAAATGTTTCTATTTTATTTATTTGATTACTATACCTATTGCTATTTGTGATTATCTTGAGTTTGGTTTCAAACTAGATTAATAAAAGGGAAAAAAATGAAACATTTGTTTTTATCTCCATCTACTTTTCTACAATATCTTCACACTAATTTGTATCTACCAGCTTTGAACTGTTTTGGATAGTTATGAATAAAATAGCCCTAAATAGTAAGTAGAGGACTACTTGTACAATCAATAGACCAAACCATCACTGCCGTTAAAGAATGTCCCAGGGAATGAAAGAACGGTCAAACACCAAAATAGGAAGAATAGAAAGTAAGCTCACGAGCCCTAAACAAACAGGGATAAAGGTAAACAAGAAAGAGTTATTGATCTGCCCACACTACACATTACTCTGTGTGCAGCGTGAAATGCAGCTAAACCTACCTATCCTCCAATAAAACAGACCATGTGCATAGATCTGGATCAGGGGTGAAATGCATGCGCAGAGGGTAAAAGAACCCAAATGGCAGCGTCCGGGCGGGTGGGCGAAGCCTAGCACTGCCGTTGCTACTGGCTCTCCGATGACCGGCAGGCATGCCCGAACTGGGAGCATTTCACCCCTGATCTGGATACCTTATTAAAGGAACAGGATGGGTGATCTGGGAAAAATAGAAATACATTCAATAAGAACCCAAATACAAAATAAGCAGTGTTGAGTTGCTGGTGAGCATAACAATTAACAAATACGGATAAATCTAAATCTCACCAGCAATGCTGCGTGTATGGGACGTGGATTTTTGTCCTCAGATGAACGTGTGCCATGGATTAGGCTAGATTCTTCCTGGTGCTTCTGTTTCCTCCAAATGCTAAAGGAAAGGAGTCTGGCTTCATTTGGGATGCACTTGTTTTGGGAGTGAGGGTTTATGGGTGGATGGCCCTTAAAGGGCCGGGTCAACTTCCAGATGGGGCCAGAGAACAACAACAGTATAGACACAAATGATATCTGGCAGCATGACAGTTATGCATTGAGGAATTTGGAGTCTCATGGGAAAAAATATTTCAAATTCTTGTAAAAGAAAAATCCATTCGGATTTTGTATGCTACTTTAATGTTATATAGTAACTCCATGAAATTGGATTTTATAGCCAAGAGCAAATCTTTAAAGGAGATAATTTAAATTAAAACTTGTGGAAATGGTCAGCTAGTTTGGTTTAGGGCAGAATATATTATTAATTGGATAACATGGGATTGAAGACAACTGACAACTTCATAAAAGTAAGGTAGAATGAATATAGTTCCTAAAATAAATTTCAGGAATATATTTCCTGAATTTTTTATCATACCTGATTTACATCCATAATATAAAATGTAAACTTTTTTTCCCCTCTTAACCATCAATATTCACATGTGCAGTACATATACTATGGTGAAACCATCTTCTATCATGTTAAAAGCTTGCAAATTGTTTAGGGGTTTTTTTAAGGGAAGTATTCCAGGTTCACGTACGCCTTTCTCCATATCCCAAGCATAGTTCTTGAGCATCCAAGGTCACATTAACACAGGGGTGAAATGCTCCCAGTTCGCTTGTACCTGTCAGTCGCCGTAGAGCCGGTCGCCAAGGTAGCGCGAGGCACCGCCCGGATGCCCAGACGCCATCATTTGGGTTCTTTTACCCTCTGCGCATGCGCAAAGCATTCTGTGCATTCGCAGAGGGTAAAAGAACCCAAATGGCAGCATCCGGGCGGCGTCTGGGCGGGTGGGCGGCGCCTTGCGCTACCTTGGCGACTGGCTCTATGGCGACCGACAGGTACGAGCAAACCGGGAGCATTTCACCCCTGCATTAACACCATTCAAGTGGTACAGGTTGCCCATGTGCTATCCATCTATTGTTTAACTGAAACACAATTTACAGCATGGGTTTCAAACTCGCAGTGTCACGTTGCCATCATGTGACGTTTTGCAACATTTTCCCCCTTCACAGAGCTGGGATGGGTGTGGCTTGTGCGTGATGCATCCAGACGGCGGGCCGCCAGTTTGACACCCCTGGTTTACAGCATGTGAACATTCACATTGAATTAAGTTTAATTAAAGAATAGGTTCCAAACTCTTCTGATATAAAGAAAAGAGCGAAGGACTAGAAAGTCCATTGTCTGCAGCGGTTCATTCATTACACAAGATGGTGATTTCATATGCCATCTAAACTAGGCCATTCTTTACAATCTATTCATTAAATAGCTGAATAATTTTCAGAGAGTATAACTGTTAATACCTCTAACAGCAGTACTGTAACTTCAAGTAATATAATGATATATTACCATTTTTAAATCCACAATATAAATTCATTTTAGGTGCTGCTTTGTTGTTTTGGTATCTTAAGCCAGGGATTTAGAAATGTGAACCATATTTAATAAGAGCTGGGTTTATAATGCACATGTAAACTAGAATCCTCTAGTTTATTACTGTAAATATATTTAATAACTTTATTACAATGAGGGTATATTTTCAAATTATAATTTTTAATGCGCTTCATAAATTTTGTTGTTGGTTTTAAGAACTAAGAAACATGCTGGAACTATGGTACAGTTGCTGTAACAACCCACAAAGATAAGTTAGATTTGCTAATTAATATGCTATCTTTGATTTATGTCAGGCTATTCTGTCTATAAGGCCCCTAAAACAGCTAGCAATTAAAAACATGTAAAAGGCAATGTTTTGTAAGAATGGAGTGAGCACAACCATATTCATGTCAGTCCGGCTGATGATAAGTCAAGAAAGCAGGTAGTTGCAAAAAAATCATTGGTGATTGAAAACCATTTGACTTTCAAAGGAGGTGGTGTCAAGGAGGGATTTATATTGCTGGACCCCCCCTCCCCCATTCAGAGCATATAGCTGGCAACAGGTTCTCTGTACTAGTTTAATAGCATCTTGAAATTAGCCTTGGAATAAATAGGCAACTAATAATAGAAGCTAATGGTATATTATAGAAAGGCTATAGAAAGGGAGTGAAGATAATGATAGGGTATATGCAACAATAGCCAGCTGTTTCTTTTCAAAGAAGAAATGCAGTTGTCACAATAGCTGAGATTGACAGCAAGCTCTCATGGCCAGTGTCTCCACATGAAAATCCTAGATTTCACCTAAATCAAAAAAACTTTAGATCTAGCAGACTCTCCTAGCAAAGAGGTGAACAATTTGTTCACACTAGCGTATTGCAGCATTCTTTTCAAACATTTCTGTATCAGCAAAGTAGAGGAAGAAAAAGGCGTTAAAAGCCAATAAGACCACTGCATATTAAATATGTATAGGATGATGGTGGTATTTTTATTCATCAAGGAATAACACAGGGCGAAGAAATAAACAGAGTAACATCTTTGACTTAACTTGAGATCCATTATAATGTTCCCAGCAAGGTTTACTTTTCCCCCTAAATCCAGTTGATATATAAATCCAGTTGATCTAGTCCTCGCAAAAATGGTTTAATCTCTTTTGTTATTTTGCCTAATGCTCCAATAACCTTGCAAAATCTTTTCCATAAACCGATCTTGATCATTTGATCTCAATATTTTGTATTTTTTCCAATTCTTTTCCCTTGATTCTCCTGCCTCTACAGTAGGTATTGCTGCATGTGGAAAAATTACTTTCTTTTCAATTATTGTTATATGTAGTGATGATGAGGATTTAGTGTAACAGTGGAATTTTCCCAATACAAAACTGCTTCTTTGGAAAAGAGCTTGTTTAATACTCTAAAACTCAGAGAATACATTAGATGAGAATTTTAGAAATATTATTAGAACACTGTTTGTTTTTCCTCCTGACCTAGACATAAAATTGTATATACTGTACTTGTTTCTCCTCAGAGAATTTTGAATTCTTGCTTCTATCCATTGCATCTGTTTATTTATAAAATTTATAGGCCAGCCATCTTACCTCAAGGTAAGCTTAGAATCACAAAAATAAAACTAAAGAAATTAAAAACATAAATAAGTTAATACACAGTCCAAAACACTAAGGTGAATTAAAAGATGAAGAGGGAGGGAGCAGGATGAGGGGGGATCCATTGTTAATTGATCAACCACCTCCACGTGATATCCCCCCCCCAGGCTAACTGGCAGAGCCATGTGTTTAGGCTATTCCAGCAGGTCAGGGGGTTGGAGCCAACCTCATACCGGGTGGGGGGGAGATGTTCCACCGGGCAAGTGCAATGGCAGAGAAGGCCCTTCTCCTAGATCCTGCCAGCCAGAATAGTCGGGCTCACAGGACCCACAGCATGCCTCCTCCTCCAGCATGGGTGGGGTGGGCCAATCCCAGTGGGATGAGGCAGTCTCTCAAGTAGCCTGGACCCATGCCATGAAGGGCTTTAAAGTTAGTTACCAACAATTTGAATTGTACCTGGAAACAAGCTGGCAGCCAATGCAGTTTGTGTAGCAGTGCCATTATATGGGCCATTCTTGGGACCTCAAGAACTGCTGCATTGCCGCACTCTACACCAGCTGTAGCTTCCAAATGCTCTTCAAGGGCAACCCCATGTAGACCGTGTTGTAATAGTCCAATCATGAGATGATTAGGGTGACTGAATGCAGCAACTACTGATCCAAGAAAGGCTACAACCTGGAGTTGTGCAAAGGCTCTCCTAGCTGTGACTGCCACCTGCTCTTTGAGCAGGGGCCGTGATCCAGGAGAAGTCCCAAGTTGTGGACTGGATCCATCTGGCGGAGTGCAACCCCATCCAGACTGAAAGATGACAAAGTCCCAGATCTCAGTGTCCCTTGCACCCAAAGCCATTTGGTCTTGCCAGGGTTCAGTCGAAGCCTGTTGTCCTCCATCCAGGCCCCCACAACCTCCAGGCACCACAGGAGGGCAGCAGCTGCATCACTTGGGTCACCAGGAGTGGAAATATAGAGTTGGGTATTGTCAGCATAATGAAGATACCTCAGCCCATCGTGACAGAGGATCTTACCCAGCAGCTTCATATAGATGTTTAAAAGGAGTGAAGAGAGTACTAAGCCCTGTGGCATGCCACAGAAAAGCGACCGAGGGCTGGACCTCTCACTCCCAAATATCACTGATTGGGACCAGCCATGGAGAAAGGACCCAAACCAGCGCAAGAGTGTGCCACCCAGCCCCAGCCTTGTAGCCACCCCAAAAGAATACCATGGTCGATGGTATTGAAGGCTGCCGAGAAGTCAAGGAGAGTGAGGATGGTTGCATTATCCCCATCCGGCTCTTGCCAAAGATCATCAACAAGTGTGACCAATGCCATTTCTAAATCCTGACTCAAAAGGGTCCAGCTAATTCATTTCATCCAGGACCCTCTGAAGTTGCCAGGCTATCACCTTTTCCACAACCTTCTCTGAAAAGGGGAGGTTGGAAACTGGATGAAAGTTGTCCAGGCAGGTGGGATCCAATGATGCTTTTTTTAAAGGATCGTAAGATGTAGGATATTGCTAGCACATTACAAAGACCTTGATTTCGCGTAGCCTATAGTTGCTCCGTTGCTTGTTTTAAAGATTTCAAACCATATGGCATCATTTCACATTTATTATAATAAGGCACATTTAAATTACAGATGTGACAGATAATCTGTGAATTGTTTTTGATTAATTGCCTTTATTCTTCTTCTTTGATTTGTGTACTAAAATATAGCTAGTTGTTTATTAGCCTTAGAAAAGTGGTACTGGGTTCATCTGCAGATCCTGGTAACCGTGAACAGTCTGCCCTTCCTAGATCTTCCTTCTTCCTTTACTGTAGCAACAAGGTCATTGCTGCAACTGCTCAATTGATCTTCTGCCTTGTGTGTGAATGGATTTACCAAGCATGATACAATAGCTTTTATTGGAGAGTTTTAAGCAACCATCGGCTTCTTTTTCTGCACAGAAATTTGGCTTAATGAGGGACAGCAGCTTTATTATGGGTCTGGGAATTAAGCGATCTCATAGCACATTAGAACACCACTGACAGCAGCAGGCAATCATGCTCATCTACCATTTATTTTAGTGAGGGGATTCCACCAGCTGCAGTGATGCCAGGAGAATCGACTGGGTGTGAACAGCCGCTTAGGTCTTAGTCATTACTGTTCCACTACTAGGTGATTCTTAAGCAACTGTTCCACTGCTAGGTGAGTTTTAAGTAACTGTTCCTCTACTAGGGGATTCTTAGCAACTGTTCCACTACTAGGTGAGTTTTAAGCAACTGTTCCACTACTAGGGGATTCTTAGCAACTGTTCCACTACTAGGTGAGTTTTAAGCAACTGTCCCACTACTAGGGGATTCTTAGCAACTGTTCCACTACTAGGTGAGTTTTAAGCAACTGTCCCACTACTAGGGGATTCTTAGCAACTGTTCCACTACTAGGTGAGTTTTAAGCAACTGTCCCACTACTAGGGGATTCTTAGCAACTGTTCCACTACTAGGTGAGTTTTAAGCAACTGTCCCACTACTAGGGGATTCTTAGCAACTGTTCCACTACTAGGTGAGTTTTAAGCAACTGTCCCACTACTAGGGGATTCTTAGCAACTGTTCCACTACTAGGTGAGTTTTAAGCAACTGTCCCACTACTAGGGGATTCTTAGCAACTGTTCCACTACTAGGTGAGTTTTAAGCAACTGTCCCACTACTAGGGGATTCTTAGCAACTGTTCCACTACTAGGTGAGTTTTAAGCAACTGTCCCACTACTAGGGGATTCTTAGCAACTGTTCCACTACTAGGTGAGTTTTAAGCAACTGTCCAGGAGCCTGATATCTAAACCAGCCACCAGTGAGGCAGGGAGGCCATCAGTTCCAATAATTCTTACTTAGAGCCATTGTTTCAAGGAATGATATTGCACCTGGATAGTACTAATTATAATCAGTGCTATAATCTGACTATTTTAAAGACAAAAATGGCTTGGGCCAGGACCCCTGAAAGAATGCCTCCTTCTGAAAGATTGTTAATGTTCGCTAAGTTAATTTGGGGAGGTCACCTCCAGTGTCAGCCGATTCTGACTTGGGATCAACACTTTTCTCTGGTTTTTTGTGCATTTGTGAAATTCACTGGAGGAAAAAAAAATTCTTTAAGAAAGCTTTAAAGTCATATCTCATTCAGTTGACCTACAATAGCTTCATTGTCTAAAATAATTATCTCACCAAAATGATCTTTTCGTTCTATGTTAATATAAGATTTGATCCTTTTTACAGGATTTCATATGCTTCAAATTGTTATATTTTTGGTGTTTCTGTACACCACCTAGGGACGTGGCCTAAAATTCAAATACTTCTATAAATACAATTAAATAAATAGAGGGACAAAACCGGGCAGTTATCAAAGATATGGAAATGAGGCCCTGACAGCTATAATGCTTTTTCTACGTATCCATGGTGTTTGCCGCATTGCAAAAAGAACAAAAAATGGTTTCAGCGATTCCACAATTAAATGAAGATACATGGATGGCATTTGGAGCCTATAATGATTCCCAGTATTAATGTCTATTGAGTTTAATTAGACACAAAATATTTTACATATTTTTAACAGCAATAACCTTCTGAAATATAATACAGGTGTTTTAGTCCGTAGCATCTAGTTCTATAAATGCTAATTCCAAAGTTATGCGGTGTTTCATTTTGTTTCATGTAACATTGAACAGAGTGAAATAAAAGAGAGAGTCAAAGATCCCAATTTTTACTAATGGAACCAGGAAGATCCAGGTACGTATAGACCAGTCAGCATGATCTGTATTCTGGGCAATTTCTTATCAGCAGTTAACAGAACAAAAGAATAACAGAATAACATAGTTGGAAGGGAACTTGGATGCCTGCTAGTCCAACCCCTTGCTCAAACAGGAGACCGTATATAATTCCAAACAAGTAGTTGTCTCTTCTTAAAAGCCTCCAGTGATGGAGCACCCACAACTCCTGCAGGCAAACCGTTCCACTGGTTAATTGTTCTCACTGTTAGGAAATTTCTCCTTAGTTCTAGGTTGCTCCTGTCCTTGATTAGTTTCCATCCAATGTTTCTTGTCCTGCTTTGGAAAATAGGTTGATCCCCCTCATCTTTGTAAGAGCCCCTCAAATATTGGAACAGTGCTATCATGTTACCCCCTAGTCCTTCTTTTCACTAGATTAGACATACCTAATTCCTGCAACCATTCTTCATATGTTTTGGCCTTCAGCCCTCTAATAATCTTTGTTTCCAGAGTCTCTACATCTTTTTTATAATATGGTGACCAAAACTGGATGCAGTATTCTAAATGTGGTCTAGACTTTATAAAGTCTAAGGCTTTATAAAGCGGTACTAATATTTCAAATGTTCTTGATTCTATTCTATCTCGAGAAAGATAACAGGAACAAAAACAACCAAAGAAAAATCAGTCTGACAAGGTTTCCCATCAAAGATATAACCCATGATTTGGCAACCAAGATTTGGAATAAGAGAACCTATTCTTCTAGTGAATGCTTATAAAATAGAAAGCAAAGAGTAAAGAGAAAGAGAAAATTAAAAAATAGAGTCCTTCAAGGAGCTGTATTGGGAATAGTGCTTTTCAGCTGGTTCATAAATGTTCTTATGAACATCTCTGAGAATGATAAGAATGAGCTAACTAAATTTGTGGATTATTTATTTATTTATTTATTCTCTTCCCCCCCCCCTTATTTTTTTTACAAATAACTGAAGGTAGGGAACATATCCAACACACTTCCTCCTCCAATTTTCCCCACAATGACAAGGTCATTGATGATCCTAAGAAAGTACTTGTTCACAGAGCATAGAATTAACCTGTAAAATTCATCATTATAAATTCTGGTAGTGGTCATACCTTGAAGGAATTTAAAAGATGAGAGGATAAATTCATGGATTAGAGGTTTATGGAAGATTATTAATCATGAAAAAGTCAATGTTAGCTCTGGGTTGGAGAGACTACAGGTAGTCCTCAACATATGTCCATAATTGAGCGCAAAAATAAAGAAATTATTTGGAAAAAAAAATAGTCCAGTATAGATATACAAATTATCTTTCATTGCTATATACAATGAATAAACATTTGAAATTTCATATGATATCTCAGGGTTGCAGAATATCATATAAAGAACAGGCTGTTTCTTGCTTAATGGCAAGACATTTATAAAATATTTACAGAAGACTGGTACTGCCCCACCTTCTTTAGAAATGTTTTATATTTTGAAACCATTATCTTTGCAATGAATTGATTATAGTCATGCTAATCTGTCAAGATAAAATAGCGTAATATGGGGTCAAATATTATGTGCAAAACTGAAAAGTATTATAAACATAGCAGCAATGTGAAGTCTGATTTTTCTGATGTAAAAGTACATAATCTAAGTTCCTAGGGCTGTATAACACTTTTATTCTTCCAAGCCTTTTGCTTTTCCATAATAGTATAAACAAGCCATTTCTATAAGGATCTATCAGTCTAATCTGTAAAACCCAAAGTGATTGTGTCAATTTGATGTCAATGCCTTATTTTACTGTAACAGTCAGAAGTCAATGCTTCTTTTTCTCCCCCCCCCCAGTTATTTCTCTCTTCTCGTCCCCCTTTCCCCCCCACTCTTCTTCTATTTACTTTTTTATTTTTTATTTTTTAAT
>QLTV01001698.1:7933213-7950890 GCA_003457575.1 Thermophis baileyi
GAGTTTGTTGCAGAAAATTATCTCCAGAAACAACACACAGCCAGACTGATGCAGCAGGATTTATTTAAATAAGAAACTTCTTTATAAACATAATAATATATATACAATACCACAAGTAGATTATTTCTTCAATGTAGCAACAGTTAGTTCAGAGTTCAGAGTGGACTGAGAGTACAGAGTGGGCTGAGCCACGCCCAGCCTTCTAGCTTCAGTTTCGATTCTCTGCACAGACTCAGATGTGTTTAGCTCTCATTGGCTGACTTAGTTGCTATGCCTATTCATTGGCTGACCTTGTTAACATGGCTCTCCCAGTTCATGAATATCTTAACATACTCTTTATAAACTCTTTATAACTCAGGGGTGTCAAACTCGCGGCCCGCAGGCCGGATGCATCACATGCTGGCCCCGCCCCCGCCCAATTAATGAAGGGAGAAAAAGCCCCGATCGTCATGTGACACTGCCATGATGACGCGATTTTGAACCCCTGCTATAACTCAATTAAAAAAATGCTTACAGGGAATCTTCCAGAGCCTTGAGTGCAGCCCCAAAAATATCTACTAGGTTGTAATTATTCAATTACTTATTAAATACATGGGAAAATTCCATTAATTGATTATGCATTATAATTAAATCAGAATTATTGCTTTGGTCCTATTGATTTTTGTACTCTGGTCTCATCTACTTTTTCACTAGAATCTAGCCAAGGAATCTATCAAAGTCTATGCTCACAGGTAGTCCTCGACTTATGATCACAATTGAGCCCAGAATTTTTGTTGCTAAAAGTGAGACAGTTGTTCAGAGATTTGCCCCATTTTAGGACCTTTCTTGCCACAGTTGTTAAGTGAATCACTGCAGTTGTTAATAACACAGTGGTTAAATATATCTGGCTTCTCCTTGACTTGAACCCCATTGAAACCACTAAGCAAACTCTTGTAAGTCGAGGACTATCTGTCTGCCCAAACATATTTTGAATTTCTGATAGATTGATCGATATCAATTTACATGGTTTCTTTTCCATTTTTTGTATCATATTAATGCAGTGATGGGCAACTGTATAACATTATGGGGTGCAAATTTACACAGTTAATTCACTTAGAAATTGAGAAAGTCAGCTGATAATATATAATTTCTTTCTACCAAAGTGTGTTCGTTAAGACTACTTTTGGAAAGCAGACCCTCTCCTAACACATTTTAGTGTACTTAATTTTGACAGAAATTGCCAGGATCAGTAAGACGCAAAGGGAGAACAAATAATCAGTTAATATGGAGGGGAAAACAGTTTAATCGTGACATTTTTAGTGTCACATCAGTCATAATATAAACTTCTAGAACGAGGAAAGATCTAGTCTATGTAGATTAGGGTGACAATGAAGCATTTAGAATCTTAGCTGAAATAAGCTTCCTGTTTCTATGGGAACCATCATTCACAAATGTTCTATGCAAAAGCTGTAGCTGAAATGGGTGTGTGTGGTATTGTTTTAAATATGAACCCAATCTGAAGTGTTGGCTTCAGCAGTCAATTTTTCTCTACTTAATAGGAGGCAAATATTGGAAACCAAAATGTTTCTGAGCATATTTGTATTAGAAGTTAGGAAAAATACTTTCTCTACCCATGTAGGGTAGATTTTCTAGCCAGTGAGCATTTATTTGTGGTTTATAATCTGAACCTCCCCTTTTTTAAACTAGTAATTGTAATTGATACCAGCACAAGGAGCTACTTTTCCAGCAAAATAAACTGTAAACTATATAAGTAGTAATATCAAGCCTTATAACTGGTTCTGCAAACTCAGGGCTGTATCTAATAGATATGTTAAGTGCTTCAGAAGTTTAAGGGTATCATAACCTCAACTCCCCCACCCTTTTTTAATTTGCAGACAAAATAAACAATACAAAATAGGAACTTTGGTCTATCAAAGCATTGCATCATATGCTTTATTATTCTTTTTTGGAACAAGTCAACACGTGCTATGAGTCCTTCTGGATCAGACCAAGCAAATCTTGTTAAGCATTTTTGTTCCCATCTAGATGCTTCTGCTTTTCCTTTAGGAGTCCAAGGTGACATTTATAGTGGGCATCCTTTAATTTCCTCAACAAAACAACACTGTAAGATAGATTTGTCTGAGACAGAATGATTGGTCCAAAATTACTAGTGAGTCCTGATTCCACTCCCCAAAACTTTAATCACTATAGTTCATTGATGAGTGTCAGTTATCTAATATTTAGAAGTGTTTGCCTTTCAGTTCTGGTGGCAGTGTAAAACCACTTTGATTAGTAGCTGTTGAGAATCTTCTCCTCCGTGACTATTTAATTCAAGTTGGCTGTCTTCAGGTAACCTCTGATTGCTAGGCTGCACTAAGCTTGGTGAGTCACAGGTAACATCAGTCTATTTCAATTCCTATCATTTTCACATCTGTTCATTCAAAGTTTGTTTCCATTACTGCATTACAAAAGGAAAGTATATTTTTAAATAGGTGGGTTTTTTTCTCACAAAATACACACTTTTACTAGATTCAGTTGCACCTCAAAGTGGTTTAGACTTTGGTCTTAGTGTCTGAGATCATAAAACACTATTTCTGCTTCCAAATACTGTAGAAAGGAAGAAGGAAGCTGACTTTTCTAATCACAGTTCTTTGGGGGCACAACCCCCCCCCCAAAAAAAAGAGAGTCAGGAGTGTTATATTATCCTTAAGAAACCCAAAGGTGCTTTTTCAAAAGGCAACTGTTTAAACAAAGAAAGTCCAGTTGCCTTTTGAAAAAGCACCTTTGGGACAACCATGACCTGGATGACTGAGAACCTCCATAGAGATCCTTAAGAAGTATTTAAATCTATACTTATCCTCAGCTGAAAAGTTGCTTTCATTAAGGAAAGAAAGAAAGAAAGAAAGAAAGAAAGAAAGAAAGAAAGAAAGAAAGAAAGAAAGAAGCTAGAGTGCTGTATTCCACCTCTTATCTGTTAATATTTTGCAAGATTTCTGTCAAATAACTAATATAAACATTACACACCAAATAATAGGACATCCAGGTTTGTAAAGACTCCTTTGTGCTATTCCGTCATCCCTGATGGCCAAACATTTAAGAAGATTTGTTCCCAAAGGAGTGGCAACTATGCTGATAAGTACCATTCATAAGTCCTTTCTCTTTTTTATGTCAAAAATCCATGTTGCAAAATCCTACAATTGTTTTTCTGAAATTGGACAGGCTTCCTTTCCTTCAAACCCTATTATTGCTGCCAAATTTCATCCCGCTGTGTTTAAACACCTGTTTCAACCTTTTGGAGGTGTTAGTTAATAGAAGCAGAAACTTTGGGTTTCTTACTTCTTACTCAAGCCGTGAAACAAATTGGGCAACCTTTGATTTGGTGATTTGGGCTATTTTCTGAAATAGATGCAAACGTAAGCCCGTGTTCAATCTACAAGTCCAATTTTTATTCTAAATATAGGATTTATTTGAAATGCATCTCAATAGGATTATGGGCCTGTGAAATGTATCATAACATTCAGAAAATATGAAATCTTCAGCCAACTTTGTTCCATTGTTACATGGGTTTAAGAGGTAGAGAAAAGGCTGCCTATTGATCTCCAGCTCCACAGTTTGACACAGATTGCAACTATATAGTAGGTGGGTAGTTGCAAATAATTAAATGACAACTACTCCATCATAATTATTTAAAAATATTGTAGATGTTGCAATGATTTCTCTCCTGAGGAACAGACCAGCCTGTTTATAGGACATGCCCTCTTCTTCATTTTGATCTCTGTGATTCATACATGGGACATGTGCCTAGGCCATGCCTATTTGAAATCTTTTAGAGTTGAGAGAATTCATGGCAGAAATCCTTGTTTGCATGGCATAAATTATTAGGGTGCAGCCTCAGTTTATGATTACCTGCCGCATAGATCCCACATTTGTCCTGTGAGCTCATAATTCTTCCTTTTGCCTCATCTGTTTATGTTATCTGTTTTATGTTTTGTGCTTGTCTTTTTACTGGCTTGTGGGTGGCTTTCACTGCCTGAAGAGCTGTGCATAAGGCATTACTTGTCACTCTCTCTCAACTTTCTTTCTCTTAAAGGCTATTCCATAAGTGCAAGCATGTCAAGCACAAAGAATCAGGACCATGCATTAAGTTGCAGTTCAGAATATTTATTGCTTAAGCCTATACACAAGAATGTAATCAACTAAAGTTCAACACTAAATTGGTGCTAGATTAGAGTCAAGGCAATTGAAGAGGGCTTGAACTTAGACCATTTGTGGGAACATAATGATGTAGGCTGATGACTCCTTTAACTCCGCCTCTTAGCTCTGCCATTCTTCTTCCACAAATAATTCGCAAAGGCAAACCACTCACCTCAGAAAACTCAGTCTTTGCCTTTTGTTCCGTAGAGAAGGTCATGCAACACATTCTAGAAGAATTACCAACCATGCAGTATACTTAAAAGTTTCCTCACAGATGTCCAACACAAGCCAGATTTTAGGAGAAAAGTCTTCAAATGGTAGATTCTGAAATTCTTCAAAGTTCCCTTGTCTTTCTCCAAAATTCCTGCTATGAGCCTGAAGTTTCTTGGGGATTTTCTTATCTCTTGTTGGGTGTGCTCAGCCTCCACACCTCTTGTTCTCTTTTGGCATTAGGAATATTGCCCAATTGCCCACTAAAACGCCAGCACTATTCACTCCCAATTAGGACAAAATGAAACAATACATAAATATCAGCCTTTTCATTTCCATTTCAGCCAGTTCCCTCATTGCTGGATTTATTGATTCAGATCATCCAATCTCATTTAGCTCCATATAGATAATAATTCCACATTTAGTTCCATATTTATTACTCTCTGTGTGTGTGTGTGTGTGTGTGTGTGTGTGTGTGTGTGTGTGTTTTATTAAAAAAAACTGTTTGCAAAGTTAAAAGATTTAACACAAAACAATACAAATCATCTTCCTGGCAGTTATAAACCTATAGTATATTTAAAACTGTTTTTCTTCTTTAAATTTATATAATATACAGTAGTTCCCTTCTCCCCATATTTTGCTCCTATTAATCAGTAAATTTTTCAGTTCCTCTTCAAAACCAGAATTTAGTTTTGTAGGCAGAAAATTTACAATATTTTCTATTTTAAGGACTTTTTCTCCAGGCCATCCTGTTGCACAGCTCGATAACTGGGAGCAAAATCCTCCCCATCTCCATTTTAAAATCAAGATTATCCCTTTGCAATTGCTCTGCATTCATAGACCTCCTTTTGCTGATTTCCATTGGTTCTGTGTCTCTTTCAGGATTGATTAAGGCAGCCTCATAGTCTCAAACTTAATCACTAGTTGTACAGTTTGGGGGCCACAGATCACTGCAGATACTGGAAGACTAAGATAAAACACTGGTTTTCCTCCTACATTCTTCTTGCTTTTCCCAGTCAATCTTTCTGAAGACAATAATTAATCAATAAATGCCTTCTCCATTCAACCAGAAATGTCATTTCCATTGAATTCTCATCATTCAAAGTTCAGTATGGAGAACAAGTACCTTGCTTTTCTTCTGAACGATTCCATTCACATGGTAAACAGTTTTGTTGTTGTGAAACTTCAACAATCATCAGAATTCTTGGTGGGGCTAGTGCAAGACACCACTGGTTTTTCAATCTTAATTTTTATGTCAATAGTCACTGAATGCAGAGTTTAGTTCCTAAAGAGTAAATATTTATAGCCATACCTGGGTCAAAATCTGATATGATCACAGTATGATCTTGACAACTCTTGATCTTCCACTCTTACAACAGGAGATATGGCTTTCCAAAATGGTTTCCAATATACCTACTTTAATCTATCTATTCTATTCTACTGTATCTATAATGCCCTACTCCCAGCTTTTTGTTCATTTTATACTGGATGGTTTTCTTTCAGTGGAACAGCTTGTTTTCAGAAGTTGCGGGTTGTCCATCACTGGAGGTTTTTAAGAAGAGATTGGACAACCACTTGTCTGAAAGAGCAATAGCACTTAGACTTATATACAGCTTCACAGTGCTCCACAGCCCTCTCTAAGCAGTTTACATAGCAACCTATTGCCCCCAACAATCTGGGTCCTCATTTTACCCACCTCGGAAGGATGGAAGGCTGAGTCAACCTTGAGCCAGTCAGGATCGAATTCTGGGCTGTGGGCAGAGTTTGACTGCAATACTGCGTTCTACCCATTGCGCCACCACAGCGTCTATGCTGGTAAGTAGCACCTAATTCTGTCCAAATCTCAAAATGTTATTTGAGATCCTTTTCCTTTTTAATGTCAAAAATCCTTGTTACAGAATCCTACAATTGTTTTTCAGAAATTGGACAGGCTTCCTTGCCTTCAGACCATATTGTTGCTGCCAAATTTCCTCACACTCTTTTTAAACACCTATTTCAACTGACCTCAGAAGGATAGAAGGCTGAGTCAAGATTGAGCCCATGGGTGGGCTTCAAAAAATTTAGCAAGGGGTTCTCTGCCCGGTTGCTGGGTGGGCGTGGCCATGGTGGGCACGGCCTAGTCAGCTTCCTGCACCACGGCGGGGGGCATTTTTGCCCTCCCTGGGCCTCAGAGGCTTTCCTCGAGCCTCCGGGAGGGCGAAAACAGCCTCCCCAGGCTCCGGAGGCCCTCTGGAGGCTGGAAATGGGCCCATTTCCAACCTTCCCGAACTTCCGGTAGGCCCGTTTTTCGCCCTCCTGAGCCTCTGTGCGCACCCTGCACTTACCTGCATCCAAAACGGGCCGCGTGGGGACTCCTGGGAGGGGAGGGGAGGGGTGGGCGGGGCCAGCCAGGAGTGGGATTTGGGGGTTCTCCGAACTGCACAGAATCTTAGCTAGAGGTTCTCCCAAACCCCTGCGAACCCCCAGCAGCCCACCTCTGCTTGAGCCCCATCAGGATCGAAATCCAGGTTGCAGGCAGAGTTTGCCTACAATACTGCATTCTAACCACTCAGACACCAAGAAGGGCTTGAGAAGGGGGTTGAACTAGAAGACCGCCAAGGTTCCTTCCAACTTTGTTATTCTATTATTCTGTTTGTCAGTTTTGCCATTTGGTCTTGCCACAGACCTTAGAATTTTTTCTAAGTGTATGACATCTGTGGCAGCATATCTTTATCTTCAAGGTATATCATTGTATCCTTCTCTGGGTGACTGGCTTTTAGTTACACCATCGTTCTTCTCACCCCAGCTGCCAAGGGATACCTTCTTTATCTGAGAAGTCTTCCCTTTTCCCCACACATTTCATTAGGGCAATAGTCAGTGTTAACAAGGGACATTCTGTTTTCCCACTGACACTTTTATGGACAGGATATTTTCCCCAGTATCTATTCCCCATATGGCAACCTCTATCTTGACCATTCACATGGAGTGTGCCCCTTAAAGGACTGATATCTCCCACCCCTTCCCACCTCCAGTTTGAATCTCAGATGGCTCTATTATATCAAGAGTTTTGTCCATTGTTAGCTGATTAAGATAATCACACTGGGGACGACATTGTCATACCTTCTTCTCTAATGCAGTCCTTACCACCAATGTATCTAGAGCCATGGTGGCACAGTGGTTAGAATGCAGTATTGCAGGCTAATTCAGCTCACTGTCAGGAGTTCGATCCTCACCAGCTTAAGGTTGACTCAGTCTTCCATCCTTCCAAGGTCGATAAAATGAGGACCCAGATAGTTGGGGGCAATATGCTGACTCTGTAAACCATTTAGAGTGGGCTGTAAAGCACTGTGAAGTGGTATATATGTCTAAGTGCTATTGCTGTACTGTATTTCCCATAACAACCTCTATGTCCAGAAATGACAATGTGTCTTCGCTGATTAGCTCAGGCATGGTTGGTTGACTATTCATGAATGGAGACCACATAGCTAAGGCTCTAGCTTGTATTGCTCCTATTGAGGCAATTCCAAGATCAATCCTGGGATCCAGTTAAGTTACTGAGCAGGAATGTTCTCTAGCCAACAGCTTCTTGTTTTCTTGGAAACAAGAAACCTATATTATACATTTTATCACCTATTCTGATTTTGGCCAAATCTTACTCAATTATGGTGCAATGAAAAAAAACTTAGAATTAAAGTTGGCCCCAGACACTGGCATTATTTATTGTTTATAATACAACATTGTTTATAATACTGACCATCTTATACCAAATTCTGGGTTGGATCCCAATCAAGAATTAAAACAACATAAAAACCATATTAATGCACTTAAACCATGGGTCCTCAAATTACGGCCCGCGGGCCGCATGCAGCCCACTGAAGCAATTAATCTGGCCCACGCAGGACCACGAGGCTGCCCCGCCCACATCGCCCTGCCCACCCTTTGGCCGAGCATAGGACTTACCTTCAAGAGCCCTGCGGGCTGGAACTGAAAGGTAAGGCCAACAATTTTGGCCTGCAGACACATTCTGGAGGTGGGTGGAGGTGAAAAATGGGCAAAAACGGCCTGTTTATGGCCACAAAATGGGCCGTTTTCACCTGTTTTTGGCCAGCAGAATGCTTCTGGAGGTGGAGGAGGTGAAAAATGGGGCACACAGATGCCCCAGGAGGCCAGAAAATGGGTGTAAATGGCCCATTTTTGGCCAAAAAATGGGCCATTTTAGCCTGTTTTTGGCCTGCAGAGACGTTCTGGAGGCGGGGGAGGTAAAAACGGGCAAAAACGGCCCATTTTTGGCCAAAAAATGGGCCGTTTTTGCCTGTTTTTGGCCAGCAGAATACTTCTGGAGGCGGGGGAGGTGAAAAACGGGATGCATAGACGCCCCGGAGGCCACAAAAATGGGCGAAAACGGCCCATTTTTCACCTCCCCCGCCTCCAGAAGATAGATAGAGAAAGAGAGAGAGACAGAGAGAGAGACAGAGACAGACAGAGAGACAGACAGACAGAGACAGAGAGACAGACAGAGATTTCTCAAGCTCCTTGGGGCTGAGAAGAGTTGCTGCAAAACTGAGTTTCCTGAAGTGGACCACTAGACTCCTAAACAACTGAAAAAACAATCTAGTAAAAAGAAAAGTCAACCAAAAGAGCAACATGCAAACAAAAGCAAATATAACACCCCCAGGAGCAAAACAAATTAAAGTTTAATTTGTATGCATTGTTTAATGGACTGTTAAATTGGCCACACCCATCTAGTCACATGACCTGGCCATGACCACCCACTCACATGACCACCTAGCCACGCCCACCCAGCTGGTCTGGCCCCCCAACAGTCTGAGGGACCGTGAATTGGCCCCGTTTAAAAAGTTTGAGGACCCCTGGCTTAAACTATAAACATTAAAATAACAAAAACTTCCAACATGCAGTCAAACTTCCAACATACAGTCACCTCACATACCATAGTTATCATATCTACTGCTCAGAAAACTGGCATAAATAATTTTGTTATAGAAAATACCAATGTTCACTCTCTTAAAGATTATTTTTTAGAATAATAGCTCTCTGAGACCTTCAGATATATTCTTATAATCTTGAAGACATCAGGTTGATTTTTAAAAAATAGGCCCTCACTTAGGCTTTTCACTTTTATTTCAGTCACCATAGAAACTGCTGTTGAGTTATTTTAGCTTTTGGAATTTTATGTATTTCAGAATGTGGACATGTGTTTAAAGATGGGAAGTCTGTGAAATCCCAATTAAATGATGTTGCCGTATGTACAGCTGGCAAGCTATAATAATGTTGTGAAATGATAAAAATGTACTTCTTAAAAGAAACATATTTCCCTCCTCACTCTGTTTTGTGGTGTGCCCCTCCTCCTCCTCCTCCTCCTCCTCCCTTCTCCCATGAAAGCTGTGCAATAATTTGTGATGAACAGCCTATGTAAAATTTAGTGAGTTCAGGAGTGGGCACGGGGAAAATCCATTATGGGTATAATTACTAATTTTCCACTTTCATCTTTTTCATTTTTTATTTTTTATTTTTTTTTTTTTTATGTTCTTTTAAAATTTTTTTTATTACAATCCTTTTTTTATTTTTTGTAATTTACAGGTTTTTTATTTTTTTTTGCCTCCTAGGATAAAGAGCTGCCAAATATTACATGTTTGGGTTTTTCCTTGTCCAATGGCACTCCCTTCAGTCCTTCATCTTCCTGTATATCATACAGAACCAAATCTTGATTTTTCCTGAAGTTAATTCTAAGAGTTCACAGGAAGTTTCACTAACACTTCAATGGTGTGGAGCCATTGGTATAGCATCAACGTCCCTCTAGTAATAACCAAACCATGGGGGCCGGGAGGAGTAAATTCATCAACAATATGTATATTTCTGCATGTATATTTGCAATCACATTCCCCCAAACTTAACTTCATTGTATGACTAAGAATGTATTCAAATAGTTCACTACATTACAATCACTTATATACATAGCTCTATGGACGTCAGTTTTGGAACGTATGAATGAATTTAAATTGTTCAGCAATTCTAGGTAAGTTTCTTAAAGCACATACAGGTAGGGTTGATTGAGAACTTGTTGTGAAAGGATAATTGATGACAAATAGCAAGGCATATAGTGAAATAATATAAAAAAGAAAATAGGATGCAGAAAGACATTGTTATAAAATCTCAATTTCACAGCATTTTCAGAAACACTTCTTCAGGCGAATAGTTACAGTAGATAAGACATTGAAAGCTTCTGTTGACATTCAAAATGTTGACAATTTTTGTTGCAAGCAGTTAGAAAGTTAGAGGAACTGATTTTATGGGGAAACTACTGAGGTGGTTATTAGTTGGAAAATATTTTCTTAAGCATTAGAAACAGTTGCTAAACACACACAATTTAGGCATAATTGAGCTACCTTAATTTCACATTTAAAAAGTAATGACTTTTTCTCCTTTTTATAAAGTCAAGCTTTTGTTATAATTCCATAGACACTAGGAAAAAAATCTTCAACAATGCCATCAATTTTTCAACTTATGAAATTCTCAAATATTAAGGGGAGTTATTTAAACAGCAATGTAGTTGAAAGTGGAAAATTAGTAATCCAGACAAACACTAGATGTCAACAAGGAGAGTATTCTGCATCAGATTTTGTTATACTCTCTACTGCCATCTAATGGTTATTCATTTCCTTATTTATTAAGCAACCTTATACAGATGGCCCTCTAATCAGCATAATTCTAGGTGGCAAACAATATCAAAATCTATTAAAAGAAAAAAACCTAACTTGTGAAAATTCTATAGCCATATATTGTGCCCAGCCATGTTAAGCACCCTTAACATCCTAGCCCCAGAGTCTGAGGGAAAGGCCAGATCTTCACAGACTTCTGGAAGACCAGCAGTGTCGGGGAGTCCCTATCTCCAGGGGGAAGATGTTCCATGATGGAGAAGGCATGCTTCCCAGGACCCATTAGGTGACACTGCTTCATTGAAGGGACCCAGAGGACATCCATTCTTCCATATCTAATGGGATAGGCATAAACTATTGGGTTCTTCAGATGAAGAGTAATCAGAGTCTTTCCATTTGTATTGGCTGCATCAATCCAGGGAGTGGGATTAGCTTAGCCCTGTGTTCTTGTAGCACTGTTCCAGAGGTGGGTTCCTCCCGGTTCGGACCAGTTCGCCCGAACCAGTAGCAACCTGCTGGTGATGTCACGATGATGTCACGGATCCGGTTGGGTCGGTGCCAGTCCATGGACGCCGCCATTTTTTTTTTAAATGGATTTATTTTTTGGGGGGGATTTTTTTTTTAAAAAATTCCGCCTTTTTTTTTTCCTTCTGCGCATGCACAGAAGCCGAGTTTCCGGCACTGCGCATGCGTCACCATCTTGTTTTTGGCTTTTGGGGGGGGGGGAATTTTTTGGATTTTTCAGCACTGTGCATGTGCGTGCGTGCAAAGCACGCCCACGCCCACGAGGCGTGGCCACACGGCACAGGAGGAAGTCAACCGGCAGCGAGGTAAGTTAGAACCCACCCCTGGTAGCACTGTTCAGACTGGAGGTCTTCTGCAGTTGAGTCAATTACTTTCCACTTTATCTACAGCTCCAGAGAAAATCCTGTAAAGAGGAAATGCCATATTCCTTCAGAAGGTAGGAAGTGGGCTGTTACCCTGAATAGGAACTCATCCTAGCATCTGGAAAACATAATCAGCCCGTCAACCCATCCAGTTTCTGTCTACCTACACTTACACATCTGATGGCCAATTTATTTCATCGTCATATACCTGAGCACAATTTTTTAATTAGACATGCTGTTTTATTATCCTATTACATATTTCCCTCCCCTAAATAAATTATTAATTTATAAATTTATTATATAAATTTATAATAAATAAAATTATAAATTTATTATAAATAAATTTATAAAATTTATAAAATTAGAATTAATTTATAAATTAGAATTAGAATTAGAAAAAATATATAAATTTATTATTATAATTTATAAATATATATATACATACATACATACATACATACATACATACATACATACTGTACATATACTGTATACATACATACATACAGTATCACCTATGCTTTTCTCAGCCTGCCTTGAAGAAGTATTTTGCAAACTAGACTGGGCAAAAGATGGAATAAAAATCAATGGCGCCTATTCAAATCACTTAAGAATTGTGGATGATGTTGTATTCTTCTCACAAGACCCAGAAGAGCTACAAAGACAACAAGAGCTGCGGAAAGCAGAAGAAATATTTGGCTTAAAAATAAAACTGAAAAAGAGCTGAGTTATGTTTAATAAATTCACCAAAGAAAAATATATTTATATAGAAGAACTAATGTAGTAGACCACTACATATACCTTGGCCAATGGATCTCAATGGAAGGTGATACAATAAAGGAAATTGAACAGCCTGTTAAATGCGGTTGGCAGGCATTCAGCAAGCTAAACATAATTTTCAGGAACAACGTCCCCCTATGCCTGAAGAAAATAGTTTTCGATCAGTGTGTGCTACCTGGTCTAACATATGCTGGTGAAACATGGACACTAACCTCACAATCGATGCAAAAGCTACGAGTGGCACAAAGAGCCATGGAAAAATACTCAGCATTACAAGACAAGATAGAAAGACCTGCACATGGATTAGAGAACAAACAAAAGTATACAGTATCATCAAGAGAGTAAAAGAACTGAAATGGAAGCAAGAAGAGACCTAAAACAAGATGGATCGACATCAAGTATTGCAGGCCCAATTGGCAAAAGAAAGCTGAGGACCGTATTGGTTGGAAACATGTGAAAGAGGCCTTCCTCCTCAGTGGATAGACAATGGCTAAAATGTTACTATTACATTGTAAAGGCTTGTCACAGACCATAATAAAAATATTTGACTTGATTTACATATATCAGACTAATGAAATACTTCGGTAAATTTATTCCCTAATCTCTGTGATGTGCCAATTTTAAGTGATGTGTGTGTGTGTCAGGGGTGGGTTCTAACTTACCTCACTGCCGGTTCGCTTCCTCCCGCACCACGTGGCTGCGCCTCGTGGCCGCGCGCATGGTTTGCTCGCGCGCACATGCGCAGTGCAAAAAAATTAAAAAAAATCCCCCCCCAAAAAAGCCAAAAACAAGAAGACACTGCAACTGCAGTGCTGGCAACTCGGCCTCTGCGCGGGCGCAGAAGAAAAAAAACCCAGCGAAAAAATTAAAAAAAAGCCAAAAAAAAAAAATCCAAAAAAAAGTTGCCGGCGTCCACGGACCGGCACCGACCAAACCGGCTCCATGACATCACCAGCGGTTTGCTACCGGTTCTATAGAACCGTTGCAAACCGGGAGGAACCCATCTCTGCTCCCCCCCTCTGGTGTGTGTGTGTGTGTGTGTGTGTGTGAGAGAGAGAGAGAGAGAGAGAATTATCAGCACACAAAATCGCCACGCTGACTGAACTGTTTGTTCTACACACACACACACACACACACACCTGCGACAGGAAATATCTATTTAAGAAATGCCAATTGCTCAGCCAAGCCTCTGGCAAAAGGAACCAAGAGCAAGCGCCTGCCTGCCTGCCTCCCAGCTGCTGATGATTAAAGAGAGAATTTGGGCCAAGCCGTTATATGGCTGAACAAGCAGCTTGCTGATGGTGGAAGGAGGCTGGCAGGGCATCAGCTGGCGGAAGGACAGAAAGGGGGAAATAAATGTGTGATCTCGGGAGGGGAGAGCCCTCTAGAATAATATCTTCCAGATACAGAAGTTATTCGGGACAGAAATAGAAAACAAATACTTATTTCAATAGGGTTGCCAGCTTGTAGTAAAAGCTTCTTTCTCTGGAACAGCTCCCTGGCTACTTCCTTCAAAGTGGATTTAGTCATTGCTGCTTTAGCTGTCCTATCTAAGGGGTTATTTGACTTGGATAGAAATTAAATCCAGATCACTACTAGATAGCATCAAAATGAGAGGGGCAACTCAGCTCTTGGGACATGCTTTTGCCTCGTCCTAAGCTCTACACCAGTAGTGGGTTTCACTTACCTTTGCTACCGGTTCGGGAATGGGAGCGCGTGCAACGCTTCTGCGCATGCGCAAAGCATTTTTGATGATGTCTGGGTGAGTGGGTGGAGCCTCCCGCCGCCACTGCTACCGGTTCGTCCGAACCGGTGTGAACCGGTAGCAACCCACCACTGCTCTACACTTCTTCAGAGCTGTCTTATGGCAGTTGAATGCACCTAAGCTAGCTGAAGAAGCTTCTGAATGAGAAGCAAAGCGTTTTCAAGGAAAATAAAAGCCAAGAAAGTCCAGTTGTCTTTGGGGGAAAAAAGAAAACACCTTTGGGACAAACATGACCTGGATGATTGAGAATCTCCATAGACATTCACCCAAGCTAAAATGAACCTTCCTGGTGTATTGTAGGAACCCAATGGAGTGGAATAATTAGGTTCATCATAGCTGATATACTGGGGAACAGCATCAATATGTTGGGCATGAAGATAGAGGACCAATATGGTTTAGAGTGAGATAAATGAAAGTTAATTATATCTCACAGCCAAAGTGCTATTTCAGAGACAGGGAGGATCTCAACATTGTGATCTAGCCCCCACCCCACCCCCCAAGCTGAATTGACTGCATGTCCTCAAGTAAGGAATGGGCTCATTGTTGCCTTGATACAAAGATAAAGTGCAAGAGTGCAATTACAAAGCCAGTGAAAGCTGATTTCTTATAGCAAATTGGGGGGAAAGGAAAGCTGGAAGATACAGGTGTTTATGCAAAAAGTCTGTTTGAGATATTTCAGGGCTGCCAGATCTGGGCTACGAAAGAGAAGAAGAGGACGAGCAGCAGCAAAGTGGACGTAGAACCTCACGAACGCTTCTGACCACGACCAAATTGGGTTCCGACCAAAAAATTCACAATTTTCCCCCCCGCGGCTGATTTCTCCTTCCACGCCATTTTTTTTAAAGCGCCAAATTTCCAAAATTAGGTTCGGGTCACGACCAAATCGATTTGCGACCAAAGTTATGGAACAAATTATGGTCGTGACCAGAGGTTCTACTGTACTCGGTTACAGCGGTGATGAGTGCACCATTGGGAGATGTGAAAGATCAGGCTAGGGATAGACTATCATGGAGGAAATCTCTTTCAGTGGTTGCTAAGAGTCAAAAATGACTACATGTCACATGATCATCAATCAGATCTGGGCTGCAAAAATTTGGAAGACCAATGGATAGCAGCAAACTGATCCCGAAAACTCTTATTCTTTGCTGCCACAATCTAGATGTTGGCAATTCAGATCTAGTAATCCTAATTACTTTGTTTTGATCTGAAAATATATTTTAAAAATTGTATGCAGTTTATGGATGGATTTTGTACAATCAAGTCAGTGTAGACTGAATAGACTTTTAGTGACCAAATAGAGTTTAGGCAGCATTGTCCACAATTCCTACATTAATAATGAATTTGATACTGAAGTGCATGACTTTCATTTTTTTTTATATATATTCTAATATTTTGGGATATTCGGTGTGCTCTTTTTTGTAGTTTTTGTTTCATGATGGAATTATTAACTTCTTAGAGGTTTGGGTGACATACAATCAGGGGTGGGTTCTAACTTACCTCGCTGCCAGTTCGCTTCCTCCTGCGCTGCGTGGCTTCTCGCTTAAGGAGGGTCTTTGGACGCGGCTTCTCTCCTGCACTAAGGATCCAGCCATCACCTTGCCATGTCCACCCCACCCCCACAGCTCTTCGGCTGAGCGGGGAGGGCATAAGCTCCAGCCCGAAGCGGCAGGAAGCGAAAGCTGCCTTACGCGTAAATGTGGCATGAAGGCAGGTACAGGGCCGCTTCGCTCCTGCACTAAGGCCCCCGTGACCCTCCTCCCCTCCCCCTCCTCTCATGCAGGGGGGGGCATGGCAAGGCGATGGCTGGATCCTTAGGGCAGGAGAGAAGCCGCGTCCAAAGACACTCCTTAAGCAAGAAGCCGCCCGCCCTCCGCGGCTTCTTGCTTCCAGAAGGAGGGTTCTCATGGCTCCCAGAAGGAGGGTCTCCCTGTGCATGTGCACCCTCCTGGCCTTGCCATAGCCAGCCAGGGAGTCGCGAGAGGGGGAGGAGGGTCAGCCGAAGGGAAGCCTCTGCCGGGGGTGGCTATGTTCCTCAATCAGCCCCGGCCGCTTATCCATTCCCACTGTCACCCTTACCTTCTCAGGCCAGGGGAGGGAGGGGAGGGCGAGGCCAGCCAGTGATGGGACAGGGAGCCACAGCAGGGGGCCCAAAGAGCCGCATGCAGCTCCAGTCACGGGTTGCCGACCCCTGGCCTAGATTAATCTCTGCAATTCTCTTGGCAAGGTTTTCAGAAGTGGTTTGCCATTGCCTCCTTCCTAGGGCTGAGTGGGTATGGCTGGCCCAAGGACACCAGCTGGCTTTTTGCCTAAGATGGGACTAGAACACATGATCTCCCAGTTTCTAGTCTGGCGCCTTAACTAGCAAAGTGGTTCTCAAATATGTTTAATTCTATATTAGTACTGTAAGTGTAAATGCAGTACATAAATAATACCATAAAATGTGGTGATTCCTAGAGGCCATTTCCTGTAATGGAAAAGGGAATTCTGAACCACACAGCTAGCTTTGTTAGTAGAAAGCCCAGCAATTTAATACTGCATAACATCTTAAGAAAGACATTGCAATTGGCATGTTGTACATCAAAGAATATCAGCTCACACAGAATGTTATTTCCACTGCTGACACATCATTCTTTTCATCATTACCATTTAAGCAGGACCTAGAACTGGGTTTCATTTTTTAAACAATATTTTCTTACATTACAGCTTAAATATTTATTTTATTTATTTTATTTTATTTATTTGTCAAACATATACAAGATAGCAGGTATAAGTATAAACATGATTATGAATACAGGATAAGGATAGAAATAAATGGGGACAATAGGACAGGGACAGTAGGCACTTTGGTGCGCTTATGCACGCCCCTTAGACCTCTTAGGAATGGGATGATGTCAACAGTAGACAGTCTAAGGTTAAAGTTATGGGGGGTTTGGGGAAGTAACCACAGAGTCAGGTAGTGCATTCCAGGCATTGACCACTCTGTTGCTGAAGTCATGTTTTCTGCAATCGAGTTTTGAGCGGTAAGTTTGGAATTGCTACGGTATAACAAGTTGGGTGTGTGAAGATACCTGGCATTCTAGCACTTAGACTTAGACTTATATACTGCTTTATAGTGCTTTACAGCCCTCTCTAAGCAGTTCACAGAGTCAGCATATTGCCCCCAACAATCTGGGTCCTCATTTTACCCACCTCGGAAGGATGGAAGGCTG
>QLTV01001698.1:7956833-7987328 GCA_003457575.1 Thermophis baileyi
TATATATATATATACATACATACTGTATATATATATATATATGCATTCTAAGATGCTGTCAATTTTAGAGCAGTTAATATTAGCTGTTATATCATTAACTTCATTTTAGCAGCCATGTAGTCTTCAAACAACACTTATTTAGCAAATGAGAGCAATACACTGATTCTTATGATCTCTCAAAATTGTGTGTGTATGTGTGTGTGTGTATACACAACAGTTGTAAGTACAAATATATTTTAACCTCTCCCTAAAGTTACATCGTAACTTTCTTCTTTCTATAATCTATTATATCTAATCATTAAAACCATAAATCTTAAGTTTATTTTTTTCTTTTTTATTCAAGGGGTTTCCAATCACCAATAAATGTAGATACTGCCTTTTCTCTAATTGAACAGGTCAATTTAGCCATTTCAAACAGTTTTTATTCCTGATACCTAAGAGAGACCAGTTAAAAAGATGGAATACACCCTCTGGTAGTTTTTCTTCTGAATGTAGGTCATAAAATTCTTGTCATGTGAGAACAGAACAGATCATTAATACTATTAATTTCTTTATATTTTAAAAGTAGACAACTTCATTGAATGATTCAGCAGGATGTCCTAATATTTATTGTTCCCTTTCAGACAAAAGTCTGCAATCTTTTAATGCTCAAGGAAGCAGATGATCAGAATGAGGAGATGGTTGAAAATTTTCAAAATGATGAAATATTTTGATCTTACCCCCAAACTCACTGATTTCAGATATGAATGCTGAAATCTTTGAAGATTGTTGAAATTACATGATAATCTGTGCATCTGAATTCTTATGAAATTTTATTTATGAAATTTTATTTATACAATTTATGAAATTTTATTTATAAAATTTATGAAATTTTATTTATAAAATTTATGAAATTTTATGAAAATTTCAAGTCTGGTGGCATAAGGTATTTTACCCGCAATAAAATACCTTATGCCACCAGACTTGAAATTTTGGGCTTAGACAACTTAGAACTACGCCGCCTTCACTCTGACCTAAGCGTAGTACATAAAATTATCTGCCACAATGTCCTACCTGTCAATGACTACTTCAGCTTCAACCACAACAATACACGAGCACACAACAGATACAAACTTAAGGTAAACTGCTCCAAACTCGATTGCAGAAAATATGACTTCAGCAACAGAGTGGTCAATGCCTGGAATTCACTACCTGACTCTGTGGTTCTTCCCCAAACCCCCAAAACTTTAACTATAGACTGTCTACTGTTGACCTCACCCCATTATGAATACTTCAGCTTCAACCACAACAATACACGAGCACACAATAGATACAAACTTATGGTAAACCGCTCCAAACTTGATTGCAGAAAATATGACTTCAGTAACAGAATTGTCAATGCCTGGAATGCACTACGTGACTCTGTGGTTTCTTCCCCAAACCCCCAAAACTTTAACTATAGACTGTCTACTGTTGACCTCACCCCATTCCTAAGAGGTCTGTAAGGGGCGTGCATAAGCGCACCAGCATGCCTACCGTCCCTGTCCTAATGTCCCTTTTTATTCGTATCCTTTTCATGTATTCAAAATCATGTTTATACTTTTATCTGTTATATATGCTTGACAAAATAAATAAATAAATAAAAATAAATAAATAAATAAATAAATACTTTGGTCTAGTGGTTAAGGCACCAGACTAGAAGGCAGGGGACTGTGATTTCTAGTCCTATCTTAGGTGTGAAAGGCAGCTGGGTGACTTTGGGCTAATCCCTCGGTCTCTCTGCCCAACTCACCTCATAGGTTTGTTGTTGTGGGGAAAATAAGAGGAGGAAAGGGTATTAGGTATGTTCACTGCCTTGATTTATTTATAAAACTAATAAAGGCAGGATAAAGAATACATAAAAATAATTAAATAAATTATTGAAATCTTGCAAGATTTGTCAGTCTTGCAATGTTTCAGCTATTTAATTTTTTAAATAAATTTAAAGTTTCATGAACGCCATCTATGGAGTTTATGAGAGTGGTAGCACACATACATAACATTTAACAACTCTAGCCCTAAGAAATGTCAAATACCAAGTTGACTTTTCATAAGAATTGATGTATTACTTGTTCTTGGGCTATAAATTATTCATAATTATGTATGCTTTTCTATTTCATTTTTTTTAATTATTTTTATTATACATTTTTCTTTGTTATACATAACATTTCCATTTCTGCAACGGCAATGTGCTGTCTGTATCAAATCAAAAAAAATTCCTGCTGGTGGCAAATGCCATCTGTAGAACATTTTGCAAAGGTTCTCTTTATATGCTGTTGACATCGTTAGTTTGTAGTTTCTTTCCCATAGTTGTTGCCAATTGTCTAATTCTATGGTATATCCAAAATTTTTAGCCCATGCAATCATAGTTTCTTTTACATACTCTTCTTCCATTTTAAAATTCAATAAATAGCTATATATTTTCTTTATTAATTTATCATCTGTCCCCAGAAATATCTGATCTAATTCTAGGGGTTCTTTGTAGAATCCATATATTTCTACATCTTTCTTGTACCTCGTTTGTATTTGAATATATGGCCACCAGTCCAAATCGATTCCTTGATTTTTTAGTTCCTGTCTTGATTTTAAGTCCCCTTGTTTGTTTAGGATATCTTTATACCTTACGATTTTTTCCAGTTCAAGAGCATTTGGATGTATTAACGCTTCCATCCTGGATAGCCAGACCGGTATTTTCAAGTAATGTTTCTGTTTGATTTTTTCCCATACTGAAAGCAGAGCATTCCTGATATGGTGCCTTTGGAAATATCTATGTATTTTACTTTTCCCATACCACGTAAATGCATGCCACCCCAATTGTAAGTCATGTCCTTCTAGAGTCAATATTCTTTTGTTCTTCAAATTTATCCACTCTTTCACCCATGTGAGCGCTGAGGCCTGGTAGTATAGCTCCCAATCCGGTAATCCAAACCCCACCTTATTTTTGGTGTCTTGTAGCATTTTCAGTTTGATTCTTGGTTTTTTGCCTTGCCAGACAAACTTTAAGATCAATTTGTTTAAGTCCTCAAAAAACTTTTTTCCTAGTTTTATCGGAATTGCTTGAAATGAAAATAGCAATTTTGGTAGAATATTCATTTTTTTTGTGGCTATCCTTCCGACCAAGGACAATTGTAGATTTCTCCATTTTTCCAAGTCTGTCTTTATTTGTTGTATTAATTTAATGTAGTTGTCTTCTTTTATGGTTGTACATCTTGCTGTTAACCAGATTCCCAAATATTTAACTTTTTTAGTTATCTGCATGTCCATCTTTTCTGTCAGTTCATTTTTTTTGTTTATTTGTAAGATTCTTTGTCAACATCTTAGTCTTTTCCTTGTTTATTTTTAGTCCTACCACCTCACCAAACTCTTCTATTCTTTTTATTAGTTTGGGTCCCGTTTCTAGGGGTTCCTCCAAAATAAATAGTAAGTCGTCTGCAAATGCTTGAACTTTGTACTTTTCTTTTTTTAATTTCCAAACCTTTTATTTCTGGATCTTGTCTGATCTTTCTGAGCAAGACTTCCAAAGTTAATATGAATAATAAAGGGGATCATGGTTGAGAATAGACATGGCATGGATGTCGTCAAAATGAGAACCAGGAGGTAGATATAGAAGCGAATATATGGGCTGACCACAATCTGTTAAAAATTACATGGAAGGGACAAAGGAAGAAACCGAGATGGACACTGAACCAAACCATTCTACAAGATAAGGAGTTTACACAAATGATGGAAAAAGAAATGGAATTCTTCTTTAAAGAAAATAGAAAAGAAGAAACATCACTGTAAATTGTTTGGGACACGGCAAAAGCATACATGCGAGGATTAGCAATAACATATATAGCAAGAAAAAGTAAGAAAAAGGAACAACAGCAAAATACATTACAAGAAGAACTTAAAAAACTGGAAATAGAATTGCAGAATGATCCGTAAAAAAATAAGATAAAAGAGAAAATTGAACTAATAAAACATAAACTAAACCTAATAATACAAGATGAAATGGTACAAAAAATTAAAATGGTGAAACAAAATTTCTTTGAAAATGCAAATAAGCCAGGTAGATGGCTAGCATACAAGTTGAAAAAAGAGAAAGAGAAGAAAATGATATACAAACTGATAGATGAGAAGGGGACTCTTCACCACCAGAATGAAGATTAAAAAATAAATAATCCAGGAATTTTTCAGGAAATTTTACAGTCAAGAAAAAATGTCAGAAGATACAATAAAACAATATGTGGAAAAAGCTGGTCTACCTAAAATACCGGACAAAGTGAGACTAATGTTAAACAAAAGAATAACGACAATGGAACTAACAGAAGCAATTAAAAGGCAAAAAAAAACAATAAAACACCTGGACCAGATGGGCTTCCGGCAGAACAAAAAAAATTTACAAGAGGTACTAGGGTTGTCAATGCTGGAGGTCTATAATGGAGTGCTATTAGAGGCCAAGCTCCCCAGCACATGGACAGAAGCATACATTACCTTAATATCAAAGGAAGATTCAGATCCTTAACAGATAAAAAACTACAGACCAATATCATTATTAAATGTAGACTATAAAATATATGCCTCTATAATTTCATAGAGATTAAAAAGATTCCTAAATGAATTTATACACCCTGATCAGAATGGTTTCCTACCTAAAAGACAACTGAAAAATAATATGAGGATTATTGTGAACGCATTGGAATATTACGAAGCTCATTCGGAAAAACAGCTAGCGTTGATCTTCTTGGATGCGCAAAAAGCCTTTGATAATATGAACTGGCAATTTATGATACTACAATTAAAATGGATGGACTTTGGCAGAAACTTCGTAAATATGATCCAAACAATATATTCCAAACAAATGGCGAAAGTAATAGTAAATGGGGATATAACAGAAAATTTTAACATAAGTAAGGGCATAAGACAAGGATGCCTTTCTATTTCTTAAGACTCTCTTGACTGTAACGTTATCATTACAGAGAACAGTTGAAGCTTACTAAAAGGATATAATTTCTTGGTAAATCTCATCTGGTTAACTATTTATTTGTCTCTGTGTATATTTATATGTGTATGGTTAGGGAACTATTAGCAAAGCAAAAGAGATGCTTCATGAGCTAGAGATTTAAATTCTGCAACGAAAAGGACCACTGTCCTCCTGTAGATATTTACTGAACAACTTTTGTGGTAGCACAAAAATAATATTGATTAAACTTAATATGCATCTTTGAGTACTGCATGTTTCAGTTCATATTTTAGAAATTCCGCTCCCAAGGCTTTAATTCTGGAAATAATTGCAAAGAATACCTCTAAAAAAGTGAAGAGCATTTACTCTTTTTTTTAATTACCATGATTACAGTCTCTGATTGGCAGTTGCTTATTTGCTAGCAAGTTGTACAACTACTGTGTTCTGCAGTTCTCTGACATTCAGTACAATATAAAGAAAACTTCACAGCTTCTCCATGGCAACCGTTGCATCACTTGATACTCATTCTATTTCCAAGGTGCTGTTGCAAGGCCTCATAGAGGAAAGACAGAATGGCTCCGAACACTACCTGAGAAATGAAAATTCAAGTCCAAACCTTTATTGTCAATGTACAACATGTGTACAATGAAATTGAAAGAGCTTCCCTTGGTGCAGCCCACCCAAGAACACAGAATACATTTCAATAAATCAATAAATAGAAATACCTAAACCCAAATAAGTAATAAACTAGCACACATTTCCACATACGGTGTACAAAAATAAGACCCTGTCTTATATTATTTTGAACCCTGAAATAAGCGCTTGGCCTTATTGCCATGCACTCAAAAAGCCCGATTGGGCTTATTATCAGGGGATGTCTTATTTTGGGGGAAACAGGGTATATATTTGTGTATATAATATTACACCCGTATGTACATGTTGCACGTTACACTGGCACTGTAAGTCTATCACATTAAGCCTGATTGTGGTGTTATGTTGCATTTAAAAGTGACAGCCCATGGATAAAAGCTATTTTTCAACCTATTTGTTCGGCTGGCTATGCTTCTATATCTTCTGCCCAATGGTAGGAGAATAAAGAAATGCTGTCCAGGGTGTGAATCATCCCTAAGGACACAGAAAGGCTGTGGAAGTGTAATGAAATCTATAAAACATTTGTAGTCTGCCACTTCAGATGGTCCTATCCTTTTCTGGAAAGGATTCCACCATTTTTATGGGCTTGCCGTGCAAGCAAAAATAATGCAGTCCAGTTACTTTGTCTGTAAAAAGTGGTTATATTCTTCTAGCATGATGGGGTACATAGAGGCCTACCTAATGCCCCCCTCAAGATTGTTAATAAAATGCCTGAAGATGACACAGAAGTCACTTATGTCACCTATTAAAGTTAAAAGAAGTATTCATCCATTTAAATATACAAACAGTATATTTCTGTATTTCTGAAAAGAGTTTTAAGTTCCTTGGTATTAGAGAAAAATACAGGAGCAAAACTCCTTCACAGAAAATCACATTGTGTAGTTTTCTCAGCAGAGCTGTTGAAGTGCTTTTGATTAATATTAATGATTTTTTGCCATGATTTGGGACATTATTTGCACCTATCTGGTGGCCCAAGGATTTTTGTTATAGCTTTGGTTGGTGAGGAGGAGTGTGTGTGGGAATCTTCCCTCTTCGTCAAATGTAGGAAGTTTCATTCCATCCAAGGCTGCTACAAGAATTGTAAGAGATTCGGAAGAGTTTCCCTTCAACATTGTTCCATATTTCTGGTTTAAACAACTTTTTAAGAGTGTGATAATTTAAATGGAGGTATGTGGAATAATACAAACAAGTTGAAATTGCATGGAGTTCCTTCCTGCATTATTATAAAAGGAAAAGGGATCAGTAAGAGAAAATCTACAACCACACCCTTTAGTTATTCCCCTATGTCCTACATAATGTATGAGTAGAACTACAAGGAAAAATACTCTGAAAATGAACACATGCCAAAAATCAGTGTTTGATTATCAGAAGAACAAATACGACTGAATGTTTGTATGGAACTTAACCATTCCTACATAATATTACGTGGTTTTCTGTTAAAGCTCCTTCTCCTGAATAGCCTATAGTCCAATTCTTCTTCACCCCTCTCACTTTTTCAGCTGCTTGATTTTTGTTAGTAACAGTTGAGTATCACCTGAATCACAGCAGAGAGCTTTTAAACGTAGTGAGAAAAAGCAGGTTATTTAATAGGAGTATTGGTATAAGATAAACACCCATGGTTTCATACATCATAGTTGGTTTTTAGTTACTGCAACAGCAGGAATAAGAAAATTAGTTTTGAAATTGGATGAAATCAAATGGAAATCATTTTGTTCAGTGCAAATGACATGTCATTAGATTATTTTTCAAAATAGTAATACTTTCCTGATTTTGTTATATATAAAATAAAGGGATCACTCAAATTACTTTTCCATTACACTGTAGTAGCATATAAAGCTTCCTAGTGTGTCATAAATGTTTGTATGAATTGAATTCAATTTGACTGGCATTTAGGAAAAGAAAAGTGCTTTGAAGGCTTGTGAATCCTGTTTTCAATAAATTGTGGCCTATTTAACTGTCCTCAAATAAACAGACTAAAATATACGGTAGACAGAAATTATACTTTTATAGTAATAGCATTAAATTGTGCCATTGTTGACATGCTACAGGTACACAGGAATGTTTACAAGCTATGTAAGTGTTCCTGCTATATATTGTTTCCTAAATTACCATAGGTTTAGAATGCTCATAGCAAGACAAGGAAGATGTTCAATCAGTTATTTCTACTTTAACAGGATAAAGGCAATGATTAGCAGTAATATCTAACATTCAGTTATACTCAGAACACATTACTTATCTTTATATGCAGAATTTAATTGGCAATAAAATTGCATCTAAGCATATTTTTCTTTGAATAAAATACTGGAAGATGAAAAAAACACACAGACACAGAGTCATATATACACATGTATATATTCAGAAGATAAATATCAGTTTAAGAGAATATCTAGGAACACCTAATAGCAATATTCATAGAGAAGAACACAACCACGCGAAATTGGCAGTAACTAAAATGAAAGACAATCATGCTGTTATTTAAAAAGTGCATCGACCATCACTTTTTCTAATCTCAATAGCGCTGACAGGTTAAAATGAAATTCTCTTCTAAGGCATTTTTACCAGAGGTGGGTTTCAGCAGGTTCTGACCAGTTCTGGAGAACCGGTAGCAGAAATTTTGAGTAGTTCGGAGAACCCGTAGCGGAAATTTTGAGTAGTTCAGAGAACTGATGAATACCACCTCTGATTGGCCCTGCCCCCATCTATTCTCTGCCTCTGGAGTCCCAGCTGATCGGGAGGAAATGGGGATTTTGCAGTAACCTTCCCCTGGAGTGGGGAGGGAATGGAGATTTTGCAGTATCCTTCCCCTGGAGTGGGGTGGGAATGGAGATTTTATAGCATCCTTTCCCCTGCCATGCCTACCAAGCCATGCCCACCAAGCCACACCATGCCCACAGAACCGGTAGTAAAAAAAAATGAAACCCACCACTGATTTTTACATGTAACTATCAAAAGATTTGCAAGGAAACTAAGGTAATTTCAGTATATAAAAATTATGAACAAGATTTGACACATAGTGGATGAACTTTGGTCATTGCAATAATGGGAGTTCAAGAAAGACTGATTAGGCTAGGGGTGGGCAACTAAGGCCCCTTTAGGACCTTTGTACTTCAACTTCAAGAATTCCTGAACCAGCCATGCTGGGAGTTGAAGTCCAGCTGGCTCAGGAATTCTGGGAGTTGAAGTCCACATGTCATAAAGGAGCAATAGTTACCCAGCCTTGGATTAGGCAGAAGATTAATGACACAGTTCTTGAATGTATTCTTTAATATCAGAAGTGCAAATTTCCTTCCCTCTATGTAGAATAATTCTCTTTGCCAAATAGTAGGCTTGATAGGGCAAATTCCACTTCTTGAGAATCTAATTCAATATTAATTAGGGACAAGAATGTAAATAGTTTTGTGGTTATTTGGAAACCGTTTCTGAACTTTCTGTATGAAAGAGAAAAAAAAGAAACTTTGACTTTGGATTTTGACAATTAAGTGGGTTATTGTTATTGAAATGGCTAATTATTATTGGGCATAACTAAAAAGTTGATGTTATAACTGTACTATGTATCGTACTGCACCGAAAAAGGATGGAAGTCACTGCTTTTTTTTTAAATTTCTTTTCCTCCTTTCCCTCACTATCCACTCTATTCCCTTTCTTTTCCTGTTCTTCCATTTATCATTATTTATTTGTCTTTAATTCTATTTGCATTTTATATTAAGGAAAAAATCCTTTAATAAAAAGAATTACTAGAATCTAATTCAACATCACATTTACATCTTTAATTTCTATATTTTCCCTAACTTTGTATTAATTGTTGTAATGAATTGAAATCAAAACAGAACCATAACTGAACAGGACCAAATCATGTGGAGCAGAGAGCCCTAAATATTGTTATAGTACCAGTACAAAGAAAAATCTAAACTTTGAAGAAATATGCTTTGAAGACTCCACAAAACAAAATGTTCAAAGACTCCTTGATAAAACCTTGAATGCATATATGCTGAAATCATATCTGCGCATGTAGATATATTTAAACAACCTGTGAGTTACCTCAAGACAAATATAGTCCTACATATTTTCCAGTCCAAACAAATGACTGTAATTTTCTTACAATAGTCCAGGGATATTTTTCATCCTAAGCCTAAGGCATGCAAATTACTTACACACACACACACACACACACACACACACACACACACACACACACACACACCAATTTAATAGTATGGCCAGAATATAAAGTACTTTCCTGCCCAGCTTAATAAGCTTTGTACTGATACTGAATAATGATCCCAAATAGGCTAAATATTAGCATCTTTTTTTTAAAAAAAAAGCTTATATTCAGTCTCCATAACTACAACACCCATCATATGTTGTGATTATCTTTAAAAAATGAACTTAAAGGTGCTTAATGTAACTTAATGGAGAGAGACACAAATCCATGTGTGATAACTCTGGCAGTAAAATAGAAATAGCACATCTTAATCCAATATACCAAAGATGAGGGGAAACCAAATCTTTTAAAAACCCACTTCAAAGACTTCACCTGAAAGGTACACAAATGATTCTGGATCCTACATGGACCCCACAGTTGTTAAAAATAAAAACTCATCTAAATTGAGACTAGATTATCTCTAAGAACACACTATGGATCGGAGCAGGGGTAGGATGCAACTTCATTGGTGGACATTTTAGTCAATGCATGTTTGGAGGATCCATTTTGTGAACAGGAGATCTCAGAGTTTTAAATGTCTCATTGGCTGATCATGGTTCATTAGTCTAGTGCAGCGGTTCTCAACCTGTGGGTTGTGACCCCTTTGGGGGTTGAACGACCCTTTCACAGGGGTCGCCTAAGTGCGCGCTAGCCTGCCATCTTGGTGCCACTGTGCAGGGGTGAATGCTCCCGGTTCGGGCGTGCCTGCGGGTTGCCGGACAGCCGATAGCGATGGAAGCAGGAGACTTTGGCCATCTGCCTGGACGCCGCCATTTGGGTTCTTTTACCCTCTGCGCATGCGCAGAACGCTTTGTGCATGTGCAGAGGGTAAAAGAACCCAAATGGCGGCGTCTGGGCGGGTGGGCGAAGTCTCCCGCTTCCGTCGCTACCAGCTGTCCGGCGACCCACAAGCACGCCTGAACTGAGAGCATTTCACCCCTGGTGCCATGCCCCCTTTGTCACCTCATCGCGTGCAGGGAGAGGGCGGGGCAGAGGTCACAGCGGCGGGGTGGGGGTTGCGGCATTAGGAAGGTTGAGAACCACTGGTCTAGTGCAACATTTTTTCTACCTGGGTAACTTTAAGGAGAGTGCTGGCTGGGGAATTCTGGGAGTGGAAGTCCACACTTCTTACCATTAAAAACACTCAAAGACAAAGTGTTTATGGAGGTTCTCAGTCATCCAGGTAGTGGTTGTTGTTGTTTTTTAAACAGCAACTAGACTTTGTTGACTTTTCTTCAAGAAGTTTCACATCTCATCCAAGAAGCTTCTTCAGTTCAAAGTAACTGGTGGGGAGTGGAAGGATATGAATCCCACCCGTTGGTTTGAACTGAAAAAGCTCCTTGGATGAGAAGTGAAACATATTCAAGAAAGTCCAGTTGATGTTTGGGGGGGGGGAAAGGGGGGAAAAGCATATTTTGGGGCTCAAGTGCAAAGTATTCCAAGCTACCCCTTGACAATTAAGAGGCGCTGTTTCACCTAGTTGCTTTAGACATAATTCCATATTGTCCCTCCAGCTTCTTGTTTGCGACTCTGTTTCTTGTCACTTCTCTTTTCTGTCAGACTGAGCTCAAAGCGTAATTTTTTTCTTGCAGCTCTAGGCTTCAAAGTGGAACTGAAAGAGCCTTCATTACATTATATTATATTCTGGTTTCCATTGCTAAGTGAGACAGTTGTTAAGTGAGTTTTGCCCCATTTTACAACCTTTGCCATAGTTGTTAAATGAATCACTGTAGTTGTTCAGTGAATAACACAGTTGTTAAGTGAATCTGGCTTCCCTACTGACTTTGCTTATCAGAAGTTCGCAAAAGGTGATCACATGACCCTGGGACACCGCGACCATCATAAATATAGGCCAATTGCCAATTGTCCGAATTTTGATCATGTGACCATGGGGATGCTGCAATGTAAGTGTGAAAATGGTCATAAGTCACTTTTCCGTGCCATTGTAATTTTGAACGGTCATTAAATGAATGGTTATAAGTCAAGAACTACCTGTACGCATAAGACGCATTTGCACAGAAGCCAGTTAACATTCCTCTCTTTTTCATGATTTTTGGCCAGCCAACTTAGTCTAGTCTGCAAGAATCTGACCTTTGCATGTGCTACTCATCAGACTTTTTGGTGTTCTATGTAATAGCAGAAAGGGGACCCTTTGTTTGATAAAATGGCGGTTCCTAAATCTGCCCTTCGGTTGAATATCAAAGTAGATAAAAGGCGTCAGAAGGTCCTTCTGAGCCTCTCCTTGCAAATCTTTTAACTTGGAACCGATTTGGAGCCTTTGGCCTGAATGAAAGCTGAACAAACCTTCCAAACGTTGAGCGCTGCAAGATGAAGAATAGAAGAATGTAGCGATAGATAGCTGTTTGAAGAATGCTATAGATTTACAGGCATTTGAATGGAGCTATGTGACTCCATTTCTTTTTAATCTAAAGCTAAATTTTTCAGGCCTAATGGTTACTGTGCCGGAGTGACTAAGATGTGTGTGGATAGACTCTAGAAAATCCATTTGCTTCAGGGGTGGGTTCTAACTTACCTCGCCTCTGGTTCGCTTCCTCCCACGCCACGTGGGCACGCCACGTGGGCACGCCACGTCGGCGCACGCGTGCTTGCGCGCGCACATGCGCAGTGCTGAAAATTAAAAAAAATCCCCCCAAAAAAATCCAAAAACAAGATGGCGGCGCATGTGCAGTGCCGGCAACTCGGCTTCGGCGCATGCGCAGAAGAAAAAAACCTGGAAAAAAGGAAAAAACCTTCCCCCCCAAAAAACTTCCCCCCCCAAAAAAAAGTCCCAAAAAAAGATGGCGGCATTCACGGACCGGCACCAACCGAACCAGCTCCGTGATGTCACCAGCGGGTTGCTACCGGTTCAGGCGAACCAGTCCGAACAGGGAGGAACCCACCTCTGATTTGCTTGCCACAAAAGCTATTTCATGAAGATGGAGACATAGCCTCATATTGTGTTTCAGGTTATTTTTCCTCTATTTTTTTCTTGCAAAGAGACCTCTTGTTTGACTTTCTGTTGAAGCTGTTTCTTCTCTTTAAGTTGCTCGGGAGAGGAAACCCAGCCTTTGATAAATTAGTAGAGGGACTGCATTGAAACTGAAGTCTGACTTTTTTTTTTTTGTACTGTACTCAGTAAGGTAATTGTTGTGGTGATCAGCAAATCTGAAGCTAGGGTCTTCCTGCTCTCCCTGGGACAAAATGCCAAGGCCCCAGTGGAAAACTTCAATTTGTAACTCTATGTATGGATTGAAAGCCAACCAATCTGAAATTTTATTTTTTTTTTTTTTGGTTAACAGTTAACTACAACGATGAGTTCCCTAAGGTATAACCTCAACATTTTCACTCTTTGGAAGTAAAAAATAAAGAAACCATCTTTCTATTTTACTTCTGCAGCAGTTAACAGGGGTGATGTAGAAACAAATAGTTCAGATTACAATAGCACGTTGGAGAAGTTTTTTTAATGAGAGAAAAAAAATACTTAATCCTTCTGGTTTATTGTGGGCACATGATAAAAATAATCACGATAATGTCCAAATAGGAATAATAGGAAAACATTCTAGGGTGCAATGGTCTGTGAAAAGCACAATTACTGAAAAGACCAGTAAAATTACCCGTTCCTTTTATTTAAATCTTACATTACAGCAAAGCAAACAGCTGTACTTTTTCTTTCAGCGTAATGATTCTCTTTAAAAAATTGATTTTAATGGCTTAAGTAAAAGCCTGTGTGCATTTTGGGAGCTTGCGTGTACTAACCATAACCATTCATTAAATAGAATGGAATTTGGTAACGTTTGTTGGCCAAGGGAAACTGGGCCTATTTTTATTGCAATTGTTGGATTCTGGCACAGAAGACGCTTGAGACAGGTTGGGTACAACAGCTCTTTATTGTGAGTGTCTCAAGACTCCAGCAATAAGGCATTCTGACAGCCGGCTTTATATACCGAGCTGTCAGTGAGACCAACCAATCAGGGCTCTCCATTCTCCCGCCAGAATGGAGGACCTGACAGTAGACTATTTACATCTTAATATACAACAGCAATAAATATAAAAGATGTTTTCCTTTTAGTAATTGTTATTGTTAAGGAACTGTGAAGTCTTCATTACATTTGTTGAAGAGGGTCCCTGTGAGGTTATTTACTTTTTGTTCTCATTTTAAAAAGAGAGAAGAGAGGCTAAAGTAGCCAATCCATGTCACTGGGCCTCTATCACTTTGCATTTCTCCATATATATTTTTTTTAAAAAAACCTATTTTTCTTTACTTCACTTTAATACTATTTTAAAAGTTCACTTACTTTATGGTATCTTTCTGTTATTGCTGTAATTCACATGAGGAAATAAACTTAGAGACTCTTCTCAGTTTAACATGTAGACAAGCACATGTACTCATCTCTATGGAAACTCTCTGATTTGTGTTTGCATTTAATTGGAATTGTCCAGGGCCTCTCCAATTAGATTTTATTTAAATACACATACCTGTCACTTCTTAGAAAATTCATTATATTTAACAAGTTAGTCTGATTTCTAGGTAGTTACACAATTTATGGTGCACAGTGAATTGAATAGTTTTATATAGAAAAAGTTAAATCTTTTTCTCTGAAAACTTTTCAACTTCGCAAGTTTGGCACAATCTTTCCTACTGTTGCGGTCTTAAGTATGCTAGCTGAGACCTTTAGAATAAGTCTTAGCTAGTATCAAATCTATACGAAGTAGCATTTGTTCTTGTACGTATTATTTAAAACTAGCTATCTGCTAAAAGAAAAAAAAATGAGATTTAGATGGGTAATCTTCCCCAACCTGATCTCCCTATGTGTTGTCGTGTTATATGGAGACTGTGCACCTCATAAACCAACAGATCTCAAGTTTGAGAATAAATTTAATTATCATGACTTTAATCTTGAATATATAATCTGTAAAAATGGAAGCATTGGATCGAAATTTTACAGAAAGTTCTTTATATTTATATTCTCAGCTAAAATTATAATAACTGAAATAAATTAGGTGAAGATAATAATACTAAAATAAATTGTCCCAAAGGTACTTTTTCACAAGGCGACTGGACTTCCTTTGTTTTTCCTTGAAGACGTCTCACTTCTCATCCAAGAAGCTTCTCTTGGATGAGAAGCAAAACATCTTCAAGAAAAAACAAAGAAAGTCCAGTTGCCTTTTGAAAAAGCACCTTTGGGACAACTATATTCATAGTCTACAATATATTGAAAAAATATAAGTTATCAGAACTAAAAAAGGCATCTTTTTATTTTATGAAACTTATAAATGATGAAAAATCCAGGTAAAACAGACTGTTAGTTAATGCAATGAATTTTGTTTTTAAAAATTGTTCTGTAATAAAATAAAACTGGAATTATTGCAGCAGGGAGAAGCCTAGATAACCAGTTCAAAACTTTTATTTAGGTTAAAATAATTGGCATAATGAAGAAGAACAGGTAGTCCTCAACTTACGACCATAAGTGAACCTGCAATTATGGTTGTAAATCATGACAGCCATTAAGGTGAGTGTGTGACCATGCCCAATTTTGCATCATTTTTTGCAGTGGTCATAAGTTTTTTGCAAGCATGATGGTTATAAATTGAATACTGTGGTTGTTAAACAAATGTTGCAGTCGTTAAGTAAACCCATTGATCTCTATGATGTGTTTGTTTGCTGGAAATGCCATTTTCTGGGGAAAACAATCGTAAATTACAGTCACATGACCATAGGATGTTGCAAATAGCCTTAAATGTAGACCAGTTGCCGAGTGCCCAAAATGCAACCATGTGACTGCACTGGTGGGGACCGGCCATCGGAACATCAAATCTGGATCATAAATAGCTTTTTTGAGGTTTGTTGTAACTTTAAACAGTTGCTAAGCAGCAAGTCATAATTCGAGGACTATTAGGAAGGGATATTATCCCACCTTCATCGCCACTGTTAGAGAGTGGGAATGACCACAGGAGACTGACTTCAGAACAGCTTTTTTTATTAGCTCAACTCAAGACAACCAGCAAAACACGGTCTGACAGCTAGCTCTTTTATAGAGGGCTGTCAGACACAACAACCAATAGCGTTTGAGCATTCAAATGCTGGACCTGAGTGAAAACATACAGTTCAGTTAAAGTTCAACTAAAACATAACAAATCAGGGTTCATTCAGAGTTCAGCTAAGCATAACAATTTAGAGTTCATTTAGAGGTCAGTCAGAACACAACAGAAAACCTTCACAGTTTTAAGCAGGAAAATTAAGACTGAAACAAAAAGAAAACACAGTTTCTTCAACCTCAACAACTTTAAGATGTATGGACTTCCAGAACTCCCAGAATGCCCCATCAAACTATTTAAGAGATACTGATTTTTTTGAAAGTGTAATTATCCCCTAATTGTGAGTCTTGAAAATATCTATATTCTTGACCTTTTTCTGTCTTTTCAGAGGAAGACAGTGGTGACCTCCTCAAGACGGGGATCAGTTTTCCTGGCACGCCAGAAGAAGAGCTAGGTACAGACAATATTTTTTAGCTGAACAAAACTTGTCTTGGTCAATCATTATATGCCACTTACTGCTTCAGCTGTTTAAAAGCAACTGTGTGATTGCATACTTTTTGTTTTATTTCATAATTACATGGAATAGGATTTTTAATTTCAGATTTATGATCAACATGTATTTCTCACCTATTTCCTATATTGATTCTACACCATCACCACTTCCAGCTTTTCTCACTGTGTGTATTGGGTATAGAAAAGCCAAAGCATTCAAAAACAGAGCTTTAAAACAAGATGACATATCTATAAAGGTCTAGATGAATTAAATTCTTTGGGAAATCTTATGAGAGTAGTCTAACAGTCCATTTTAAGGGCTGCACTTCCTTATTTAAAAATTTTGGAAAGTATTGAGTTCGTGATCTAGGCTCTTTTCATACAAGAAAAAAAATTCCCACATTGACATAAGAAAAATTATTTTATCTCATACATACATGAGTGGCAGGTATGTGTAAAAATATATACACATATATTATATATATATACATAGACATAGACATAGACATAGACATACACACACACACACACACACACACACACACACACACACACACACACACACACACACACACACACACACACAGAGTCTGGCTCCCAATCCTCCTGGGTTTATTTCTAAGCTCCCGTTCTCTTTGAAAGTACAGTCAACAGAAATTTGGCACAAAGTCTTTCAACTAGATATAGACATACACACACACACACACACATATACATGTATACATGTATACATGTATACATGTATACATGTATACGTATACGTATACGTATACGTATACGTATACGTATACGTATACGTATATGTATATGTATATGTATATGTATATGTATATGTATATGTATATGTATAAATATAATATATATTATATGTATATACTGTATGTATATATGTGTACATATATGTGTGTATGTGTGTACATATATACACAGAGGCAGACACACATTAATTATTTATTAATGTTTTTAACATCACCACAATTTATTCAGTTTAATAATAATATTAAATATCCACAGCAATGCAGCTAAAATGTCCACAGTAAGAAATAAAATAAAAAAATAAATGTCCATGTCATATAGAGGAAGTATAGTGGAACCGCACAATATCTAACACTAAACATAGGTGGAATCCCATCTGTTTCCAAATGCTTTAGAAGTGTTGTATTTATAGTAACTTCCAGAAAAACAACAAAAGGAGAGCAAGTCTGATCATGATAAACCATTTCACCTTATATGTCTTGTTAACAGATTAGATGGTTTTCCTCTGTCTCCAGAAGGCAGTTCCTGAAAGTACCTATATGCCAATCCATGTAGAATTTAATAGATTAAGACCAAACTCTAATTGAACTCAGAAGTCAATGAAAAGTGGATGAAAGTCCTATAGCTGGCATGAGGTATACATGGCAATGAGCACCAGCCAGTGTGTCTCTGCCTTTTATATTAATTGTGGTATCTGAGTGATCTTCTACTGCCTTGTAAGCAGATTGCAGTAATCCAAACGAGATTTTGTGAAGGCATAAATTATTGCAAGGTGCTTCTGCACCAGGTATGGCCACAACTGAGGCAGCAGTGGGAGCTAGGCAAAGGACCCTTGGCCGTAGTCTCAATTTGCCCAATCAACAGAAGCTGCATGTCCAGGAAGAACTCTGCATTCCAGACCTACTTCTGTGCCATCTCATCAAGAGATAACATTAGCGATGATGAGGCATTTTAGTGCACAAACTACAGCTCCATCTTGCTTGCTTTAGCCTGTTTCATCCTACTTAGGCCTCAACATTTTTCAGACACTGGGATGACATTGACAACATGTCCTGCATAGGTTGGGTAGCAATTTAGATTTGAATGACATCATACTGCTGATACCATGAAAGAACACAGGTTCTGTGATGACCTGGGGCGTGGCACGAAAGCAACACAGCCAGAGAACAGGTCTAACTCCCCTTTATTGCTCCAACTTTGCCCCCAAATGTCCCCACATTTACTACAAGTCCTGCAGCAAAGCTCTCACACACACCTTCAACAGCCTCTGGCTGCAAGGAGTCCAGTAAGCAAGGTGAGCAAAGCAGTAACCAGAGCCAGAAGTTCAGCAAAGCAGGCAAACCGGGCAAGCCCCACAAGACAGAGCACAGTAATCTCCAGACGTCGGCAAGTGTACATGAGGCTCCACAGATTCAACACTTGTTCCTGACAAATGCCCCTTCCACCAGCATTTCCTTACATCTAAGTCTCCAGGTTTGCCTTGTAAAGGGGGGTGGGGCACTCTCCTCCCTCGTAGCCAGCTAAGTCTGCATTGTTCTCGCCTTCTCTCTTCTCTTCGTGCTCTAGGATCAGGAGGGGGTGGTCCTTGCTCATTGCCTGAGCTCTATCTCTCATGTTCATCTTGCCCCTGTTCCTCCCTGTCTACAAGCTGTTCTAATCCTGAAATGCCTTGGCCTGACTGGCTCTGCCCTTCCCCAGTTTCCTCCAAAGCCAACGGAGCCGCCTCCTCGATCTCTGTCAGCTCCTGTTCCAGCTCATCTTCCCCCGCAGATTCAGCCTCCAAGGGGGGCATGACAGGTTCTCCATTACCACTCCCACCACAACCATGGGCCCTATCAAAGCCATGAACTCCTGAGCTCTCCCTGATTGAGCTCCTAACACCAAAAAGCAAAGGGACTCTGGCATCAACCCAGAAATCAGATTCAGAAGTTCAGGTAGGGACCCAGCAGTGCAACCAGGTCACCAGAAAGATCCCTACATTGTTCATATTGCCCAGTTCAATATATAAGCTTTTACACCCTATATAAAGACTCTGTTGTCTGGAACAAAGTGTCTAAGTTGCAGTAGTTTACTTTCTAAATGTCACTTATACACAATAAGGAAATCTGTCCAGCCATTGGCAGTTACTTATACAGTATGCTTATATTGTATACGATGCCATTCATACCCTTTAAAGTACTTTACTAAATTAATTTTAATTAGTATCAAAAATCCAAAGTACAACAGCACAAAATGATTATCTTATCTGCCTATCTGTCACAGAAAATGAATGGCTGATTTGCTTTGGTCTTAGGAATCCTTGACTAATTCACCTTAACTGAGTTCATCTAAATCTGAGAATATTGGCTTGTTATTAGCTGGGCCAACCTGAATTGTGAGAAGAAAAAGGAAGGTAGAAGGAGACTTATTGTACCTATGGACTTGATAAGTGAAAGGAAGGGAGAGGGGTAATTCAGCAGAACAGACAACAAGAGCCAGGAATCTGAAGGAAAAAAAAAAGAATGAAGTGGTTTGGATGGGTGGGAGAGGTAAGGAATTTCATATCTGTGAGAGGTACATGTTGTCATTCAAGCAAAATCAATTTGAAATAGCCAAAAGATTAATTGTTTCTGTTCAGACAAAGGTATCCCTATGTTTAACCTTTAACTATAATCAGTGGAATATAAAATACCTACCCGTAATCTAGGCTAGGCAAATTCCAAAGAAATGTATGATGTGTAAAATACTGCTCTTTCACCATAATTTACTCTAGCAGAGATTCTAGTTAACACCTGCTGTCATCTTTGTCACTCATTGTGTAGATATTCGAGGGGGAAAAAAGAGTAGGTGAAAGAGAATCATGTGGCATAAGCTGTCTTCACCTTCAACCTTGTGTTCATGGAAAATATGCAGTTAAGACAATAGTGACTATATAGCTTCCTGCCCAATCATGGTTCAGTTTCATAGAAGCCGATAAATGTGTTGAATTGGATAGTTATATCCTTAAGTGAACACTTACACTGGGTCTTCTGCTTTGAATGAATAATGAGGACAAATAATTTCACACTGATTCTGTTTTATTCTCCTTCCCTTTGTTCTTTTACAGTTAGAAGCCTGTAAGAAAAATAAACTGTTCCAGGTGTTTTCCATTTTATAACAAGTTGGAAAACAATTATAGAACGCTGCATAAATTTAGCACTTTTATACTCACAAACATGTTAGTTTAACCTGCACATTACCGCTAGGTAAACATTATTTAAAACAAAATGATTGAATTTCTAATATACCATATGATGATTAAATTTACATGTTAATTTATTTAAAGCATTTGTATATTCTTTCCATCACAAATATTTTTCACAAAGGGATTTGCAATGCAAATTAAAAGTACCTACTCTCACGTACTTATTTCTACTGAAACTAATTGTGCAAAATGTTTTGATTTTTCTAACATTCAGATAATTTAAAGGACATCTTACACAGAACCTGCCCATATGAATAACTTAATTTGCAGACTTTCCTATTTATTTTATTCACAAAATTAAGTTCTAGCAAATTGCCTTACGTTAATGGGAAGGAAAGAAGAGAAAATGTATGTGGCTATATCAGCAAGAACAAGAGATTTTGATTTAACTATTGTAAAAATATGAGGAGTAAGCAATGTAAAAACTACATTGGATGAATTAGCAACTCAGCACCTTAATTTTAAATGATTATTTGTAGGATTATTCTGAAGACAAATAACTAAAGCCTAAAGGAAAAGGCTGTAGGTGTGATTAATTATGTGTGATCTAGTTGGTGTTGACTCTTAGCAACCACATAGACTTTCTCTAGCCTGCTTCAGGTCCCCAAATGGTGCACCCTTCACCATTGTAATTGAGTCCATTCATTTTGTTGCTGATCATCCTTTTCTTTTTTTCTTTCCACCTTTCTCAACAAGTGGACTTTTCAAGAGAACAAGGCCTTTACAAATGTATGCAAATTATTATTTCTGCCTCCAGTGAGAACTCTAGGTTGATTTATTCTAGGATCCATTTGCTTGGTTTCCTTGCTATCCATGGTATTCTCAAGAATCTTCTCCAGTACCAAAATGCAAACATGTCAGTACTCTTTCTATTCTTCTCCTTCAAGGTTCAACTTTCACTTCCATAGTGTGTCATAGGAAAAACTGTTTCCTGCATGATTCTGATCTTTGCAGGCACAGACATATCATGGCATCTGAATATCTTTTTCAAGGTCTTTATGGCTAGTCTACCAAGTTCTGGTCTATGGCATATTTCTTGACTTGCTGGTTTCTTTATCATTAAAAATCCCCCCAAAACAGAATCTATCAGCCACTTCAGTGTCTTTGTTATCAATTCTGAGACTGGTTTATGTATATATTGTCACTTATTTAGTCTTTTTTATATCTATATGTAATTTTAGGTCCATTTTTTCAATTTCATTACTACAGCTTGCTGATCATTTACAATTTTAGCTATCAGAGTACTATTACCTGTATCAATATAGCACAGATTATTGGTATTTCTTCATCCAGTTTTAAAACCACATTAATCTTTTTCCAGTGCAGTCTCCCTCAATCTATCTATATACCGGTACTACCGGTATTAAAACTCTCATGTCTGTAACCTTTGACTGAGTGAAACAGTGCATCAGAAGGCAAAACTTTATCATCAACAAATGTACCTTAAATGGACTGACTGGGATCCTGGGATCCATTATTCCCAAGGAAATGGAATTTGGGAAAGTTCTAGCTGCTTCAGTGCCACCAGATCACGTAATCCTCATTTTTGCCTCATTCTGTAACAGTTTCCCTTACCTGCGGGAAGGGAAGGGAATTTATGACATCCCCTGTCAGTTTATCACAAGCCAGCAGGAAATCAGAAGTGATTGCTGCACAAAATGATGTTTTGCCAATCATTGGCCATTCTGTTTCTCTGTTTAGGTAAGAGTAAATAGGGAATATACTCTAAGGTATCTTGGATGTTGACACCCCTTACGAGGAGGAGGAGGAGGAGGAGGAGGAGGAGGAGGAGGAGGAGGAGGAGGAGGAGGAGGAGGAGGAGGAGGAGGAGAAGAAGAAGAAGAAGAAGGGGGAGGAGAGGAAGGGAGAAGCAGGAGGAGGAGGAGGAGGAGGAGGAGAAGGAGGAGGAGGAGGAGGAGGAGGAGGAGGAGGAGGAGGAGGAAGAAGAGGCAACTCGNCCGCCACTTCTCCCCCCTTTCTTCCCATGGCAACTCGAGAGCAGACTAGAAATGCTTTGCGAGTTGACACAGATTGCATCCTGTGATGATGCCTTTAACACCTGTAGACACCATCAACCTATCCCAGTAAACATCAGGCTGACTGTGGACAAACCATAATAATATTTCTATTTCTAATTTACAGCCAAAAGACCTGAAAATACTGTATAGAATTTCAGTATACTCTGCCCATTTCTGCTTGATCTTTGAATCAATTACTTTTGTCCATTGGCATCTGTTAGCATGCTAATTCAAGACTGAAACTTCCTCCTGAGTTCAGAGATCTTTCCAGCAAAATAAAACAATCTTTTAAGTATGGTTTATGCATGAAAGATCCAGAGTTTTTTCACATATTGATAAATTCCAGATCTTTGGTATCTCATTCAACATTACCCAAACATGTCCAATATTTATGCCCTGTTCAATCTTACCTTTCTAATAAATGGAATTTGTCAGCCATCCTTATCAAATATCCTTTTAACATCTAAGATGAATGAAGTGCATCTAAAATTAAAATATGAATCTTTAACATTATTTCAATGCCTAGGTATTTAATTGGTTAAAACAAAATATTCCAACACTTTATTCCACATGTTTTATAAATTAGCAAGTTATAATGTACAAGCTTTAATTTAGCTTTAGGACTATCTGTGGAAGATTTGAAAAATCATTATCGTGATTGTCATGACAAATGCAGAATATGTGCTTGTAATATACTGTAGATCTTGGGAATCTGCAATAATTGGATTAGGTTTTTGAGCTATAGAAAGCCATAAAATAAGCAGCTTCAGTGTCAAGTTTATCCTCTAGCTGCAGGAATAAAAGCGCACATATAATTTTTAGGCTGACTTTCCTTAGTGTTGCAGGGAATGTTTAAAAAATGTAAATTATTTATATGAATAATTAAATAGGTGGGTCATCTCATCCTGAGTATTTTTGTTTACTTTAAAACTTATGTCACATCAGTTACAAATTGTGTATTAGTGCTTTCCAGATGAAAAATGGTTCTTTTGTGTGAATGAATTACCAGACTTTTCAGCATTGCCATTTTTTAATATATACTTTTTTTTTACTGATTCATATCCTCAGGTTTCTAAATCAAATTTTCAACTTCATCTGCAAATTATCCATTGCAGTCATTCTAATAGTTGGTATATCAGGGAAGAGAGCTTTTGAAGTTGTGGGTAACTCAGTTTGGTTTTCTTGGTCTTCATTTAAGTGCTGCCTAAATTGAGCCAAAACTGTTTTATTAACTACCCAGTAAGCTGCTCTTCCTCAAGTTAGAGAACATATTTTCTTTTCCTCTGTTTTCCTAGTTTCAGACCCACATTAAATCAAATAAAAGTCAGCAATTCCCAGTTCCTCGGGCAAGATAATTTTTCAGTTTACCAATTAAGCAATAAGGTATCCCAAATTAATGGTGTATATCATTTTGATTTTTCTACCATTCAGATAATTTAAAGGAGACTTCACATAGAACTTGCAGGCTTTCCTATTCACAAAATTAAATTCCAACTAATTGCCTTACACTAATGGGAAGGAAAGAAGAAAAAAATTTATGAGAATGTGTAAACAAGTACAAGAGATTTTGATTTATTTTGATTGTAAAAATTTGAGGATTAGTAGGCAACATGAAAATGCATTGAATGGATTAGCAAGGCAGCAACTTAATTTTAAAGGATCATCTGTAGGATTGTTTTGAAGGCAAATAACTAAAGCCAATGGGAAAAGGCGATAGACATGATTAATTATGTGTCATCAAGTTGGTGTTGACTCTAAGCAATCATCTAGATAGAGTTTCTCCAGCCTGGTTCTTCAGGTCTGCAAATGATGTGCCTACCACCATTGTCATTGAAACTATTCATTTTGCTGCTGAGAATCCTTTTCTTCTTTTCTTGCCACCTTTCTCTACAAATGGACTTTTCAAGGGAACTGGGCTTTTACAAATGTGTCCAAAATATTATTTGTGCCTCCAGCGAGAACTCTCGGTTGATTTGTTCTATCATCCATTTGCTTGTTTCCTTAAAAGTTAAGCAATAAGGCATTCCAAAGAAAAGACAATTACCACTTAACTCAGGAGTTATCCAAAGCCATAATTCAGAATGATGCCTGAAGTATTCCTTATAACGTTATCCATAGATACCTTATATAACCAAGGGAGCATCAGACACCTTTGTCTTACTTCCTGCTCAGTGGCAACCATTTACAAAGCATTCAATTTATTCTTGTGCATGCTTTATGATATATCATTCATATCATATTTGTCAACCAGACGTCAGCTCTATATTGTGCAAAACATTATAATTCATTGTCATTTCTTCAACCTTTTCAAGCAGAATGTTGCCAGACACTTGCTAGCATTCTTAACAAACCAATCCCCCATGTTCTCCTTTGCTTGGGGGAACAATGAACACATTCTTCCAACAACCAAGTACAAGTGCACTGTTCGTTCAAGAAATGAAACAGTCACACTGCCTTTCCATCAGCAAACCACGTCATTTTTCATATTCCTCTGGTTACACTATTTGAGCCTTTTCAAGCTGCTCTTCAATTTCTTCTTGGATACTAAAGTTTATGCCATTTATTGCAACACTATCTTTTGACATATTATTATCATTCTCATACACATCTCTGTTATACTCTTTCCAAGACTCCCTCGCTTCAGTTTTATCACAAATCAGTCCATTACTTTTATTTTTTTAATTCCATTCACTCTGGTGGAGACTCTTTGTTTCAGTCACTTCACCTACTTACAAAACAATATTTTTTTTTACTTCCATTAAAATAACATTGTCTGTTCACTGCCTGTTTTGTTATACAGTATTCATTTTTCATTCATTATGTTAAAAATATTTTTTCCATATAGGTTTTAAAGTTTCTCTTTTTTATAGTCATTCTACTTTCTTTCATAGCTTTTCTTCTGTTACCGTTTTTCACAAGATATTACCAAAAAACAGTCTGTCTCTCTTTAAGAACTTAACTTTGTATCCTTCACTAATTCTCTCAATCTTCCATCATCAACCAGTCATGATTGTAAGTTTATATCCATTTCTTTGCAGAAGTATGTAAACGTAAACCACTTATTTTTTTTAAAAAAATGCTTTTTTCTAAGCAGGTATTTTCTAAACTGTTTGCTATTCTTATTCATTCCTCAGTCTCCAAAAGGTCCAGTCACTTTTTCTATAGCCCCTCATTTCATTCTCATCTGTTAGCAATAGCACTTAGCAATAGCACTTAGACTTATATACCGCTTTACAGTGCTTTACAGCACTCTCTAAGCGGTTCACAGAGTCAGCATATTGCCCCCAACAATCTGGGTCCTCATTTTACCCACCTCGGAAGGATGGAAGGCTGAGTCAACCTTGAGCCGGTGAGATTTGAACCGCTGAACTGCTGAACAGTCAGCTGAAGTAGCCTGCAGTACTGCACTCTAACCACTGCGCCACCTCGGCTCTTATTATTCATTCATACTGTTCATTCATGTCATGGAATGGAATGTATTCCCCAGCTCTCATTAAGTCAGAATGTTGCACACTTTTCCCTGAAACCTATCTCTATCTCTTATCACAATTTACTGGAGCCATAACATGCAGTTATCACCCACTTATAGGTATCTGCTGTCAGGCGCATGCAGAACAGTCGCTAGATCATACCTTTTGCCATATAAGTTAGTCCTTTCATTCATAATTAAATGTATACATCCAGGGCTCTAATTCATTAGTTCTTAACCCACAAGATCAGCATGTTCATTAAGATCTATTCTGTCTTCCTTTCTCTTAGTTTTACAGGCAGACAATTTAAATAACTTTCCTATTCATTTAATTTAATTAATTCACACTGTTTATCATTGACTTCCCTTACATTCCAAATCATTATCTTCTATCCAGGGGTGGGTTCTAACTTACCTCGCTGCCGGTTCGCTTCCTCCCACGCCGCATGGCCGTGCCTCGTGGGCGCACGTGCGCCTCATGGGCGCGCGTGCATGCGCAGTGCAAAAAAATAAAAATAAATTCCCCCCAAAATTTAAAAAGCTGAAAACAAGATGGCGATGCATGCACAGTGCCGGAACCTCGGCTTCTGCGCATGCGCAGAAGAAAATAAAAATAAAAATAAAATTAAAAAAATTAAAAATTAAAAAATTAAAAATCCGAACCGGATCTGTGACATCATCGTGACATCACCAGCAGGTCGCTACCGGTTCGGGCGAACCGGTCCGAACCGGGAGGAACACACCTCTGCTTCCATCAAATAAACAAATGGATTGGCCCTAGCAATTATACCTCCACCATCCCTCATTATTAAGGTTTTAATATCATGTTTGTTAGTAAGATAGAGGACAAGGAAACCAGGTTCTCGGTTTAGTCATACCAATGACACATGTAGCATTTCTCTGCTAATGGTAAGTTCAATACCAGTCATTTAAGGCACATTTTGAACAGTATGCCATAAGTGCAAGCAAAGACTAGTTTACACCCTCAAAATCCTCTTACTATACTTTGCAAGCTAGGATCTCTAATTTAGAGTCTTCTTGAAAACAAGCCAGCATAACATCCCTCAAAACAAAGGACATGTGGTGAATCAGTACATTTAAGATGCAGACTGATCCGGAAATTTCTCTTACACATATGACTTTGATCTAATCATATGCAGTTTTAACAGTTTCAAGCAGCAGACGGGATGCTTAGCAGTTATAAATTAAATAGACTTAGAATCCCATATGTGTGCCAGGGAATCAGTGCCATTTGGAATAAAGGCTAATAATTCCACCATAGGTCCAGTGTATCACATATTCAACTGTTATGGTTGTGGAATTCCCGGACAGGCCCATTTACAGCTGAGAATATTTTTGTAAATAAAGACGATCATAATGGTTCTGGTTCTGTTTAGGAGCATGCCAGCTTTCCATATTTTATTGAAAATGTAAAAGATCGTTTAATAAATGTAGCTGGGGGTCAGGGAGAATGACAGGGATTCTTTTGGGCTTCAAGATAGAGCCTGTTGACATCACACTGCCTAGTCTTTATTTACTTTGCCTTTTGCCCTGAAAGTACGTATGCATAACTGTGAAAGGAACTTAGAAGATATATTAAAATTAAGAATTTTCATTTAGTACATCTTTTCTAAAGAAAAACAGGGTTATGTTTTTGAGACTGGTAACACACTGAGCATATTTAGCATATCTAACCAAATTGTACATACTTTCCTTAAATCTTTTGCTGCTTTTGACAGATGTTATGTGTTGTGGTCCACCAGCAGCCTGCGGAGCTGGCAGCAGTCGGACAGCGAGGAGGTTGGGGAGGAACATGGGCCAGGCCTGGAGTCTGGAGAAGGCTCGGTGCCAGAGGCAGGGATCCAGCCCAGGCCATCTGGAAGGTCTGTCCCGACTCCAGAGCCTCCAGAGGCTGACATGAGTGAGGCAGAGGAACAGGGGGAGCCTGTTCTCAATGCGCACATGCGCAGAGCTGCCAGAAGGCAAGAACAGTTTCAGAGGAGAACGACTACTCGGGAGTAAGGCTTGGAGATAATTGGCCCCTCCCATAGGCTATATAAGTCGAGCACACGGAAGGGCTCATCGCAGGAAGCAACTTCGTTCAACTCATGTCATTCTAGCCCGGACTCTGTGTTTCTGTTTGGCCTTGCCAAGTTTCTTGCTAATTGGTCTTTGGCAGCTTGTCAAGTAAGATCAAGGTTCGTGTACTTATCTTCCTTTCCCCGAAAGACTGTTGTCGGACTTGTTATCATTTGTTTGGGACTCATTACGGCTGGGAATGAAAATAATTACCAGCCGTTAAAATAAAAGAGGTTTTTGGGACGCCGTTTGTGCTGTATCATTTGATCAGGAAGCCTAGGTCAGAACATTATGTTTATCTAAATGTCTTCTACTAAAAGAGGCATACTGCTTGTCAAAGAGACAGATATTGGAGTTAGAAATTCTATGTCTCTGTATATAGAAAATGTAGCTGAATTGACTGTTGATTTTTAAATTGCCATTGTTTCAGTTAGGCTTTTTACCCCTTTTCTGGTTGAAGTTTTTATGTTACTGTTTCTTGAGCAGGTAAAACCCTGCTTGTGACTGAGGAATATCAGAAACTAACAGCAGTCATCCGTTTCCTTTGAAAATATAAATATGTGCCTATACTACTAAAATAATGCAAGGTCTATAAATAACTGTGGTTCAAATAATGGTTAGTTCTGCAGTGAGTAGGTGAGAAAGTCTCTGGAATCATTTAGGGCAAATTGAAATAATAATTTAACTGTCTGTTGTACCATCTATATGGAAGTCTGATCCAGTGGTGGGTTGCTGCCGGTTCGGACCAGTTCTCCCGTACCGGTGGTGGAAATTTGCACCCGCTCGCCGAACAGGCAGCGATGGCCGGCTGTTCATGCCCCCAAACCAGTTCGGTTGCCGCAGCTGGCAAAAAACCCCCTCTGCGCATGCGCAAATGGTCATTTCCCCGACGTGACCAAAATGTGCACTTCCGTCACAATGCAAACTGGTAGGAAAGGTAAGTGGAACCCACCCCTGGTCTGATCCCAAAAGAAGAATTGTTGTTAAAGCTTGGAACATAACAATTAAATATGTTAGGTAAGAAGTAGCTCATCATTCCCAGTTTTAATGTCTAAAATGGTTCTTTTGGAAAGACACCAACTAAATTCACCAAAAGGGGAAGCAAATGATTATATACATAATATTGCATGCGACCTAAATAATAATACTGTCACTTCTTGAGATGGCAGCTATAGAAATCAAAAAATAAAACAAAACAATTAAAAACCATTTTGGCATGCTTAAACCCAGTGAAATTAAGCAAGTATGGTGTTGTTCCATTTATGCTTATGGGTTAAGTAAGCATGAGATGCTGTACAGTATTTATGAAATAGTTAAAGGAAGTGGGAATTTTTCAGCATCTGCACAAAATCTACTTTTGTGGCTAGATACAGCAATTCCTTGACAAAGCAATTTTCTGTGGAGTGAATTATTGACATTTAGCATCAGTCGACATCTGATAAGGAATCGTATAGTTAGGCACTGAAGGCATGGTTTCTTTCAGAAATAGCATGAAAGCTGGACAGCAATCCAACTGGCCTACTAGCCTAGGTAGAGCGGAGTAGGGCTTCTCTTTAATTCTTGTGAGGTAACGTGGCCATTCATTCCATTCTCTCTGTGATTTAAAATTGGGTTTTACTCCCTGGAAGATTTGTAGACAGTAGCTCAGATTTGGGCAACTCAAGGCCCCAAGGATGCATCCAAATCCCTTTGACTTTCAGGCCTCAGAGCCCTTCTGCCCATGTTAGAAATATACCATTTTGATATATTTTTAACACACAATAACTGCACTGTAAACTCACAGTTATGCCTAATTAGTAGTTGAGTTGAAAAGGTTTTAGCTTTAATAACGCAACTCAAATATAATCACCAAAGGCACTCTCCCCCAAAATAGTAAAAATATATATTTTTACTTGACCATCAACTGACGGCTGCTTTTTCACTTTCCTACGGATGTCCTTGCCTTTTCAAAAATGAGAGGAAAGGGACGTATGCCCTGTTGTCTCCAAAATTTTGAAGTTGTGAGACCAGAATTTAGATTTCCTTGTGGAATTTAATCTTATTACAGATTTCTTTTACCCAGATTTACGCTTTTTTTTTTCTAATTTGTGACTGCAAAAGTAGATCGTTGGAGTTAATAAAGGAAGAAATTGTAGCTATTATTTGTTGAATGTTGTAATTTGTATGTTTGGATATGGAAGTTTTGTTTAAGAATAAAATATGCCTTATTATGGTAGATGTTGTAGTTTAGCACTTAAATCACAGGACAGAAAGATAATTTTACATATCTACAAAAGGATTAATCACTTAACTTTTTTCCAATAACTACAGATAAAAGAGAAAGAGACTTACATGCATAAGGATCCAAGCTATATACCCTTTGGGTCATATTTTAAGTCTGATATTATTTATGAAAAATATGATGCCCATGAAATATGACACTATAACATACTGAGTTCCACACAATATATTATATGCTATGTGAAGGGTTTTTTTCGTGTGTGTGTGTGTGTGTGTGTGTGTATGTATATATATATATATGTGTGTAAAATATCATTTAGAGAGAGAGAGAGAGAGAGAGAGAGAGGGGGAGGGTGAGAGAGTTTTATGTTTTGATGATACGGCGAC
>QLTV01001698.1:7987410-8005896 GCA_003457575.1 Thermophis baileyi
TATATATATGTAGGTCTGTGGTTATTCGGGTTTTCTCCCGCGTGAAGTTGGAGATGTCATTGCAACATTTCGACGAAGTCTCATTCGTCATCTTCAGGCTGATTATCAGGCTTGTGTCTTCAGCCTCGTGCTTCTAGGAGCAATGTGAGAATATTCTCAATTTATATATATTCTCAATTCTCAATATATATATATTCTCAATTTCTGTTTAGTCATCCTCAGAATAACAAGTTTATATTAACTGGAATGAGGACTATTTGTGACCAAATTTAATAAAGGATTGGATTCTGCAGTTGTTTTGAGGGGGGTGGGAATCTTTTGAGGTCTATGCTTCTGGGCTGTCATCCAATCTACTTGTCATTGAATAATGCAATATCTGGTCAAAATCCTTTAAATAACTTTCAGAAGAGACTATTAATAGGCACAAACCACCAGGAGCAACCGCTACAAGGTTTCTGGAAATGGAAGTGGGGAACAATTGGACAATTAAATTCCTTCCATTGGAATCTGTGCTGGAAGTGTTCCAGCTGACCAATTCATGTAAATCTAAGAATTTAACATGCAACAAAGTCCATGTACTACTCAGGATGCATATATTATTGATGTGAAGTGTTCATGTGTTCCTACATTAGATAATAGTTTAATTAATTATTTAGTTATAATTTAAATAAAAAAATAAATAGAGAAATGACATGTGAAAAAAATGCTTGTACTAGAAATCATTCTTCTAACAGCCAACTCATGTGGTGACTGCTGACTGAACAGGTCTCCTGGGAAACAAAAGAGAGATACCAGAATGACTTCCAAAACATTCCAACATAAATAAAAACTTTGGGGTATCTGCCCCCTCAAATCAAATAACTTCTAATAAAGACTGAGCATTCTAACAAGCCACAGAATTAAAAAAAGTGAAAAATTATGCCAGTGTTCCAGGAACAGGAATTCAAGAAAAGAGAAAAGCTATGTTTTAGAATCCTACCAAGAAAGCTTTGGTGTAGTGGTTAAGGCAGCAGTCTAGAAACCAGGAGACTGTAGGTTTTAGTCCCATCTTAGACACAAAGCCAGCTGGATGATTTTTGAGCCAGTCATTCTCTTAGCCTTAGGAATAAGGAAGCAATGGAAAACCACTTCTGAAATTTTGCCAAGAAAACTGTAGGAACTAGCCAAGGAAATCACCAGGAGTCAACACTGGTTGAAAGGTGCACATACACAAACACACACTCACACACAAACATACACCCACAAGAAAGAGAGGGGGGAGGGAGAGAGAGAGAGAGATTGTAGTAGACTGATTTTTTAAAAAAATAGCACAATTTTATAAACTTCAGGGAAGATCCCCCCCCCCCGTTAAATATTAGGATTAAACGAGTGTTTTTTCCTGTGTTTTATATTATAAGTAAACAGCGATCAGTATCACCGAAGTGATGATCTTGCCCTTCCCACTAGTAAAATTGGTATGAACATAGATATTCTACCTCATTTGGAACTAACTGAACTTTTTAGCTCACTCCAATGATTTGGGTTGGATTTGTGTCTGTTTTTTAAAGATAAACTTCATCCATGCTCTCTTCACTGTTTGTCATGTCAGTCTTGTTCATGAGCACCATACTATTAAAAACTATTATTTATCCTGTACAAGGCTGTTGGTTGCTTTTACAGTGGAACAACAGGTTGTTTTATAGCTAAATTTCGATGTTCCTTTTTGTGAATGCCTTGACTATAGCTTAATTTTCATCTTCTTAAAACTGTATTTTTAGAATTTCTTTCTCTGGGCAGAAACAGTGCTACTTAACAATTTGTGAGATTGTAGTGGTCAGTACAGAGTTCACCTCAACCCAGAATTCATTTTCTGTCAGCGTTGGGCTCATTTTCATACTCTGCTTGCTGCGGCACAATGGCATTTTACTAATCAGAAGTTCCATAGATCTATCAGCTAGGATTTATTATGTGTCTATATGTGTGTCTGTGTGCACGTGTGCTGGGGGCAGATCATGAGATGGGGAAAATCTCTCTCTCTCTCTCTCTCTCTCTCTCTCTCTCTCTCTCTCTTTTACGTAGGGAGATGAAAGAGACCATTTGTCTAACCAACAGTAATTCATAGAGGAGCTTGTCTTCACCAAGGAGAAAGAGAATGCTCCAAAATATTACATTAAGAGTGCTATAATTTAGGATTCTCTGTTTGCCTTTTAAATTTTATCTTCCAATCGTTCAGGCGGGAGACGAATAGTCTTATGAAATGATTTCATAGATCCTGCCACCGAGAGGTCACCCAGATTAATCAAGAGATTGACAGTCCTATCAGAAGAAGCACACAGTAAAATGTAGAGTCTCTAAATCAATAATACAAATTAGAGATTGAATTCCTACCCACCCGTGTGCTCAGGAAAACAGTAGTGATGCTCTTGTCAGTAGGTGACATGAGTGGGAGGGGAAAGCCCATTGTGAAACTCATCAATTGCTCTCCTGAAATTACTCAGCATTAAATTGCAGAGTAGTTTTGCAGGTTAGGGTTATAACACTGCCCAGTCTCATTCTTGAAAGTGTGGTAAATGTTGGCTATAGGCCAGTGCAGTTCCTCTCATTTTAGGAACTGGACAAAAGCACATGGAAACTAATCAAGGAGAGTTCTAACCTAGAACTAAGAAGAAATTTCCTGACAACAATTAATCAGTGGAACGACTTGCCTCCAGAAGTTGTGGGTGCTCCAATACTGAAGGTTTTTAAGAAGAGTTTGGACAACCACTTGTCTGACATGTTATAATACTTGCTGGTTGAGCAGGGGCTTGGACTACAAGACTTCCAAGGTCCCTTCCAACTTTGTTATTCCAGAAGGATAAGCAATAGCATGCATAAACCTCTTTCACTCATGTGAATTAAAACATCCCTAAAGTTGTCCTGCATTGGAGGCCAGTTTGTGCATACACAAAAAGGCTAACTCAATACCCCATGATTAAATCAGCAATGGTCTAGTTTGGTGTGTTAACCACACACAGCCATTTAAACCAACCCTTAATTGTTCCATTATTTGGATTGTCACATTCTGTATTTATTTTTATACATTTTCTGCTTGTTGTTGTATTTTTTTCACTCAATAGCCTGTTTTATATATTATGAACCTAACTAGATCTGATCTTATTCTTAGTATAAGAAGGTTTTTCAAATAAGGCATCTGAAGCTTTCCTAGGAATAACATGCTGTAACTGTATTAGCATTCATAACAGGTCAGAACTGCAAAAGGAACTGCCCGTGATATATGCAGCATCAGAAATCAAATTAATTGAAATATCACAGCATTTATGAACGGGGCTTGTCCATTCATAAAACTGCTGTTATTCGAGTAACAATTCTCAGCATTTCACACAAAGGCTGTACAATTTTCAGTTACTATGTTCTTGTGAAAACAAACAAGACATGAAGCTGTGTCCAGCAAATTGGCAATTAGATCAAAAAGTCATATTAAAACTTGAACATCTTCAGCACCCCCACCTGAGTTTTCAAAATATTTCTGTAAAATAATTCTGAAGGAAAGACATTTTCTCTTTCTTGTATTTGGAAATAACACATCTTTAAAACATTTGGGAATGCCACTATTAGGACAACAAACAATCAAACAAGGGTTTCCTCATCTGATAAATCCCAGATTTATTGGAATCATAAATTCCAAATTCTCCAGACAACAGAGCTTGTTGTTTCCATGCTGCCTGGGATCATCTAGAGGGATCAGGTTGGAGACTGAAGACTACAGAACAGAATTATTTTTATATAATCATTAGATATACTAAGATTAAATTATTTGCTACAGAGAACATCAAAAGTCTTGCACAATTTTGCTTCTGACATCCAATAATTCAGTTTTTCCTTAACATTTTTGTACTAGTTCAGACATAATTATAAACTGTTGCTTTGGCTTGCACATTCTCCCCTAGCTTGTGCCAGTGTGGGACATTAGAAGCACTTACATCTAATTTTATATCAATGAGTACTGGGAAAAATTTGGCTGTTTCCAGAATCTGGTGAACTAGGTGGCATTTTTTTTTTATTAAAAAAAAATAATAAGTAGAATTTAACTTTGGAATTAAGTAAACCTGGAATTTTGGTTTGATGCTGGCAAATTTACAAAATCCATAATTTAAAAAATGAATTCTGGGTGACTTCTGGTTTACATACAATATTTTTTTTATTTCCTTTACCTCCACATATCAGAGGAAAGGAGAATGTGTATAGCCTAAATATTCAACTTTAGTTTAATGTTATATCTGAACCAGACAATGATGAGGAAAAAAACATCCAGTTTCTTTTTTTTTAGTGTTGAAATATAAATTAATGAAATGTTTAGATGTAGTGTATTAAAAATTGCTAGTCACTATCCAAAGCGCCAAGCATTAAGTATTATTATTACTTTCACAGATTTTGTTGTATTCTATGGAATCCAATTTTTCATGTAAAAATGGAGTTTGGGGGCCTCCTGTTTGAAAAGGTAACATTTCTTCTGTAGTTAAATGTATCATAGCAGTAAGTGCAGTTAGCTTTGTAGACTAATGCCTAGTAACTTTGTCAGCTGTAGGCAGCATTTTGTACTTTTGTGTGTGTGCCAATTTCCTGTAGACTACAGTGCATATTGCATCTTTCAGATTCATAATCATCGCATGTCGATTGTTGGATTTCAAAACAGAACATAAAATATGGAGATTGTGAATCTTCATTTAATTCCTGAATCTGATAGGCCATGTAGGAGTTCCAAAACAAAAAACAAAAAACCCTTCACTCAAATTTCTTGTTTTTCTGATGTATTCACACTTACGGATTGAAATAGGGAGGTCACCTAGCCAGAGCAAGGATTATGTATGATCTTGTTACATTTCATACCAGTATTACTAAACTGGGGGAAATTGGGAACTGTAAAAAGCATGTGTCTCTTCTACTGTGTACTTTCTCATATTGTCAGTGAGATGGATGGCATATAAATTTAATAAATTTAACAAATAAATATGAAACTACCAAACATGTAACACTTAGGGACTAAATAACCTGCACCAGGTGCACTGTCTTTTGACATATCTTGGCTACCATACATAATTGGGAAGAAGTTGTTTAATACCTTTGGGAACATTGACATGCAGATCAATATTTTGGTATGGAAGGGCCATTTTGCTGTAGCCATTAAGGCATTAGGCTAAAAAACCAGCTGGGTGACCTTGGGCCAGTTACTTTCTCTCAGTGCTAGGAAGGAGTCATTGGCAAACCACTTCTGAAAAATTTTGCCAAGAAAACTGCAGAGATTTGTCCAGGCAGGCTCTGAAAATCTGATACGATTGAATGGAAGAAAACAAAAATAGAAGGGATGACCAGGCAGGATTTTTTATGCGGTAGATTGCTGGCATTGAAACTTGGTAAAAAAAATATTTTAGGTGCAAATGAGAGTTGCTTGTTAAAGAACACATGTCTCTATAAATAAAATGTATGGTATACCAGTAAAAGCTTGCCCTTGCTATCATTTGAGGTTATGTATTTACATTGGCAGAAATATATAATTTCCATCATAATTCCACCTCTCACAAAAAGGAGAGATTTTTTTAAAAGGCATTCAAAACATTCTCCTTCTCTGCAAAGTGAAGGACTATTTTCGTTTCATCCATAGCAAGGCTACTTTTAGGCCTTAGTGTCATTCTCCATCTGAGAGCAGCACCCTATATAAAGATGTAGACAAGTTAAATTATAGAATAAAATGTAGTATGGCATTAAGGCTTGCACAGCATATATTGCAAAGAGAAAATAATCACCTTGCTTTCTTAATATGAAAGTCAAGGGGAGGGGAAAACAGTTTGAGCCAGTTGATCCTGAGGAAGGTCCTTGCACAGGGGCCTTGTGGCTGTGAGCTTGGCTTCATGATTTGGTTGGAGGGGGTGTGAGGAATTAGTCTGGTAAAGGCCTACAGAGATCTGGATAATAGGTAAAAGCTGAGGATTGGTGGGTATAAATAGGGAAACATTCATTCATTCAAGTGTTGGATTGGTTTCCATTTCAAAACTGCCCCCAAATTAAAACCGTGTAAAGGGTTATGGGGAAATTTCTGTAATAATTCCCTTGCTACTTTTTTTTTATAGCAGTGAACTCATAATTAAAGAACTATTCTATTGTCATTCATCAGTTGAAATACTGGATACGTATGACTTGCCAGGTTACATTGGCATCGAATACGTTTGTAATCAAGATTACAGTTATTCTGAAAATATTTAACATATGGGTATATTAAATAAGAATACTTTATTCAGTCCCTGTGGTGCAATTAGTTTCTGCTGTAAATGTTCTCCATCCATTGAGAGATAGATTGATTTTAACATTCAGTTTCTAATTGCACACTTGTTTTGAACGGCCTCAGAATTTCCAGCTGGTTTTATGTGATTTCAGTTAGCCAGGAACATCACTATCAATGTTAACACTCTAATTTGGATTCTTCTACCTTTTTGAAGGGGGCACGATGGCTCAGTGGTTAGGAGGCTGAGTTTGTCAACTAGAAAGTTGACAGCCCAGGTTCAAGACCCGAGCATTGTGGGACGGGGCAAGCTCCCGTTCGTGCCCCAGCTCCTGCCCACCTAACAGTTTGAAAGCATGAAAATGTGGGTAGATAAAATAAATTCCACTACAATGGGAAGGTAACAGCATTCCGTGTTTATCTGTATGCTCTGCGCTGCGGTGTGATGTCATGCTGGCTACATGACCCCAGAAACGTGTTTGAACAATACTGGCTCCCTCAGCTAAGTAACAGAGATGAACACTGCCCCCTAGAGTTGGACATGACTGGATACCTATTTTTTTTTAAATTGCAGGTAGCCCTCGACTTACAACAGTTCATTTAGTGACCGTTCGAAGTTACAACATCACTGAAAAAAGTGACATGACCATTTTTCATGCTTACAATAGCAATAGCAATAGCAATAGCAATAAGACTTATATACCACTTTACAGTGCTTTATAGCCCTCTCTAAGCCGTTTTACAGAGTCAGCATATTGCCTCCAACAATCTGGGTCCTCATTTTACCCACCTAGGAAGAATGGAAGGCTGAGTCAACCTTGAGCCTGGTGAGATTTGAACTGCCAAATTGCAGGCAGACGGCAGTCAGCAGAAGTAGCCTGCAGTACTGCACTCTAACCACTGCGACACCACGGCTCACAATCATTACAGCATCCCCATGGCCATGTAATCAAAATTCAGATGCTTGGCAACTTACTCATATTTATCACCATTGCAGTGTCCTGGGGTCATATGATCACCTTTTGCAACTTTCTAACAAGCAAAGTCAATGGGGAATCCAGATTCACTTAACAACCATGTTACTAGTTTAACAAGTGCAGTGATCCACTTAACAACTGTGGCAAGAAAGGTCGTAAAATGGAGCAGAACTCACTTACCAAATGTCTCACTTAGCCATGGAAATTTTGGGCTCAATTGTGGTCGTAAATCGAGGACTACCTGTATTGCTCAGTCCTGGGTTGAACTCTTACCTGAGTGTTTAGCTATCTACAGTGATTGATTTCAGGTACAGCTTCTTTCTCGCTGTTCTTTCACCGATGTTAAGAAACAGACCTGAAAGCAACTGAAAATCAAGCCATGTGAAATATCGACTGCTAGAGATTTTTGGAGTCATGTTTCAAACATTCATAAGATAAGTGACTGTGGATTTCTGAGGTTGTGAAGACAGGATGGAGTAAAAGTTCTAAGAAAGGCAGGATGCCTAGGGAGAGCTGAAGACTTCCTGATGTGAAAAAGTAACCTTGTCAATGAACTCTTCATTAGGCTAGCAAGTTATTTTAGATATCTTACATGGATTACTAAGGAGAGCTAGTTGAAAGTCAATGGGTTTAAAATCTATCTTTCAGCATTCACCACTTCTACTACCTATTGTTATAGCACAATGTACATTATACTGTAAAAGAAAGATTTTAAAGTGAAAATACTGGTGTTTTAATGAGAAGCACAGGGAGCAGTCAGTTCTGCCTTTCTAGAAACATTTCTTGCTCTTTCAAATATGTGTCCCAAGAATCAAGGTAACATAATTTGCAGAAAAGAATATCAATAAACAACACATTAAAACTAACACTTAAAAAACTTGCAAGACACCGTCAACAGGTCAAAGGATGTGATCCAAATATAAATCCAGAAATGGAAGATCATATTCTGGGATCTTTGTTAAGGAAGGCATGCTGTGTATGCCTGTGACATTGTATATGTCTTAAATTGCATCCAACCATCTTTGTTTTACAAACAGGATTTGAACAGATTAAAACAAACATTCCTGGCCGTCCCAAGTAACCCTGGATATGATATAGCCGATATTATGTATAGAAGGGGGGCATTGTGAATTTTAATATCTGTCTATGTACCTGAAGGAACTACCAATCTCTGAAGGTCAAGTTGGAGATTGCTAATGTAAGGCAGCCCTTCCCTTCTATATGGGCAGAGGTGTCCACAGAATCTAGCACTTTCATCAAAATAACAAAAGCAGCATTGCGATGCCAACTCTGACCCTTTCATATCATGGCACGTGTGTGAAAGAGTCAGAGTTTCCCATTTATTTCATACATTCATACCTCTCTATATATACAGATTTCAAGATGTAAGTACTATATAGGTAGGTAATACAACAGGATCAGGGGTGGGTTCCTCCCGGTTTCTACCGGGTCGCCCGAACCGGTAGCGAGCCGCTGGTGATGTCACAATGGCGTCATTGACTCGCTTTGGTCGGTGCCGGTCCGTGGGCGCCACCATTTTTTTCCCGAGGATTTTTGGTGAATTTTTGAAGTTTTGTGCCGTTTGTGCTCTGCTGCTGCTTCGGAAATGGCCCTCCTGCCCGCCCCCGGGTGTATGCTGACCTTTATTCTTCGCCCGAAGCACAGCTGATCAGCTCCTCAGCTGTGTTTCGGGCCGATTATAGTGACTGAGCATGCGCGGAAGAAGAATTGCACCGGGGGAATGCACATGCGCACGCAACGTCGCGATGCACACCGGTGGCGAAGTGGAACCCACCCCTGAGCCATGCCCACAGAGTGGTAGTAGAAATTTTTGGAACCCACCCCTGAACAGGATGGTAGATTCCAGTTGGTAGTCAGGAATACAAATTGGATACAGTAGTTGAATTAAACATCTAGGGCAATGGGTGGGCTTCCCTTTACTGGATATGTTTAAATAGGGATCAAGTAGCCATCTTTCAAGGAAGCTTTAGTTCAGATCCCTTCACTGGACAGGGATTTGCCCATTGGCTTAAATTTTTGCCCATTGGCTTAAATGTTTCCTTCTATGTATACAATACTAGAAAAGCTCTTAATTGGAAACTCTTTCTGAAAGGAATTGAATGTTCCAGCTCCAAGGCAGACACCCTGGCGTCCTTCAGTTGTTTTCAAATAGAGCATCAACACAATTGACCATACAATTATGTATCTGATATTCCAAAAATATCTGGAAAGCACAAGGCTGGGTATCCCTGACGTAAGCAAAACAAATATAATGTCTAATGTAATCAGAACAAATATAGTGCATTCTCCGTTTGATAATTTGTTCTATATACAGTAATCTATAGGATAGTCTTCATGCTTCCAAATTATTTATTAGCTGGCTTAGGAGCAGGAACAAAATGTGCTGAATGTTAGGCATTCAGCAGCCAAGCTGTGGCCTCCAATGCGGAGCTTGCCAGTGTGGAGATATTGTGGTTGAAAAGGCAACAAGAAAAAGGGAGGTTGGGAGACAATCAACATTAGCAGCATAGCTTTGGCTGGAACTAATCCTATGAACGTGTTGTGGCTCGCCCAAGTCCCGCGCAGCTGCCCATGGATCCAGAGGACCAAGAGCCGACTGTGGCGCGGCACTATCATCCTGTGTACCTGGCACCTGAGTCAGATACCAAGGGGGACTCAGTGCCAGAGGATGACAGCCAACCAGGGCCTTCTGCACCTCCTCAGTGGGAGCTGAGTGACTCAGGAGAAGAGGAGGAGCCTCTGCTTGATGCTAGGGCACGCAGGGCAGCTAGCAGGCAGGAGTGGCTCTGTAGATGGAGGTTTCCTTGCGTGTAAATCTGCAGGCTGATTGGACATGCCCTATTGGCTATTTAAGGCTTCAGCACGCTGAAGCTGACTGCTGGAAACAACGTTTTACATTCTTGCTGCTCTTGGGACTTCTACGGCTTGGAATTCTGGACTTTCCTTTTGTTGAATTAATTCATCCCGGGCTTTTTGCCAACATCTGTGAGTCACTGATAACAGAGGAACTAATTGGCTGTTTACTTTGAGGGTTTGAATTCTGGCCAGTTTTATACTGGACTTTTTGGCACGACGGACTTTCTTATGATTTAATGATTTTAACCTCTAGTTACTAAGAAGTTTATTAGTACTAAAGAATCTTATTTGACAAACAGTGTGTGTGCGTCATTTTCCATAGGGCTTGCCGTGCTAGGACACAACAGAGCGTGAGTCAGATTGCATGTACATAGGAAGCCAGAAATGAGACTGAAAGAAAAAAAATGTTCTTTTTATGCAGGAATTCGCTACGTACTAAAGAAAATATAGTTTTATCACCTGTTTCTAAGTAATTTAAATATCTAATTTTGGTTCCTTTTTGTGGCTATTTTAGTGTGATGATGCTTTTATTATGTGTTGATGTGTTGATGTTTGCCTGCATGGTAGTTCTTGACACTAGGTTGTGCTTTGTCCAGAAAAGCAGGTTTATTATTTTAAATAATAAAAACCAAATTTTAAAAAGTTGTTGGCTCAGCAGAAAACTCCCTTTTTCTCAGCCAGAGGCATAAACTGATAGGAAAGATATGAGATCTGTGAAGACTAGTCTTAGAAGAATAAGTGCAATGTAATCTGGGGGCTGAAACGTCCTAGACATTTCAGAGTAACAACCCATTTCCAGGATTATTATTTTTTTAAAGTCAAATCCCTAAAGCCACTTTGCAGTCGACTTCCTAGCTACTGATACAGCAAGGAAAATAATCCAAATAACAAATAGCCTGTATCTGTGAGGGCATCCACTGTAACAATCAATCTCCAAACGCTTCCCAGAACAGCAGCTCTTAGTAGTTTTTCTGAATGCCACAGGATTGGTGCTGACCCATCTTCAAGTGGAGCACTATCCCAAAGAGAAGGCAAGCTTATTCATATCCTGGTTAACCACGGCACATAAATTTGTCAAGGGTAAAGCCAAGGGAAACTCAAAGGGTCACTTGAAGAAAAACAGAATTTCTCCCTTAAGGTATTTCTGCATAAAGAATTTAAATGTGTTTCATTTTGTCCATGTCACTGTTTTTCACATAGATTCCGTTTTGCGATGTTTGTTTTTTAAATGTGGAAAATTCATATTTACTGTTGTTGGCAGCTTTCAGCAGTTGCCACACTTTTCTATGTAACTTTCCTAACGTAGGCTTTTTAATGCAAATCATTCTACCAACTTTATACTCCTTTGTGTGTGTGAATATTTGAATGGCAAAGAGCACACCTTTCAAGTCTCCATTCAAAATTGGCTGTTGTTGGTGTTATCATTTTTGTCTAATGGTGCTATCACACACCCAGTGAAATCCATGCTGGATTTTTTTCTTTCCCTAGCCTTGACAAAACTTTTTACTCATATTTATCTTGTCATGTTTATGTTTATATTAGAGGTGGAGATCCTTTGAGAGCTGTATGCAACGTAATTTCATTTTAATGCATGCCGATTAGTGTACATTCAAAGTGACAATAAAGTATTCTATTCTATTCTATTCTATTCTATTCTATTCTATTCTATTCTATTCTATTCTATTCTATTCTATTCTATTCTATTCTATTCTATTCTATTCATTATAACCCATATGTGTGCATGGACCCGTTCTGATTGAAAATCCAGATATTAGGATTGGATTGGATTCTTCATCATCTCTGCATTTTTGTACACTATAATAGCTTTTTAAAAGAGTGATACAAAGAAGGGAAAGATCATCAAGATATTAGACACCAGATTAGGTTTCTGAAACTCAAAAGTCACAGATTTCTTCATTATAAGCATCTACTCTTCAAAGAAACCAGATAGACACTTGAGAAAAAGAGGGGACTGGACATCAGCCTCTTCTTCTCACCATCATCCTATCTTTATCTGTCTTTATTTGTTTCTATCACTTGTCTCTCCAGCCCCATCAGGCATGGAGAGAAAAGACAGGTCTACTTCCTCCTCATCCATACCCTTTCTTTGGCTTCTTCCTTCCGTTGTCCAACATACACGAAGGCAGGGCAGTATTGACAGAAAGAAAACATGGTTTACAGTTTTTCATTGCTGAGAACAATGAGCAGTGGGGGGGGGGAAGACCTGTCTTCTGATGGTCTCTATCATTCTTTAGAATCCTTTGATGATCAGGAGCTTGAAAACCATTTCACTAGTGTAATAGCTATGTCATTTTGGGTTTTGTGATGCCTCTTCCTCCGTTTTGCTTTCTTTAATAGCTGGTGCTATCCAATACTAATTTGATTGCTTTGTACATGGCTAATCCAAGTGTGTCATTTTGATTTGTATGCTCGTTGTCCCAAATTATGTCATTGGACTTTGGCAATCATTCCTGTTCCGCATCCAGATCTTCACAGGCATTTCCAGGCTTTTGAGAGGAAAAAAAGCGGTGAAGAATATGCGAACATCCCTAACTTTTGAAAAAAAAGACTCGATACAACTTCAACTTTGCATAGACTGATGATTAGGGGGCTTTTCATGCCATCCATTTTTAGATAGATGTTGTGACTTACCAATGAAAAAAGGCAACTTTTTTGAAGTCTGCTAACTCTTAATCACCTGGGGAAAAAGTGAAAAAGCAAGTGTTATAAACCATATCCATTGGGATATAAGAAATGGGAGGGACGGTTCACTTTCATAGAAATTGGGGGGAGGGCACTGAACTGTCACGAATAGGGAGGAAGAAAGGTTCTTTCTCCCCCACACACCAGGCAAGAAGCTCACTGCTGCTGTTTCTCATCTGCCCATAGATCTTCTCACTATCCTCTCATGAGAAACTAGTGTGTGTTGTAGGCTTGAAAAAAGAAAGTTGAAATAGTAGTTGTTCCTTGAAAGGAGAAGCAATAGGAAGTCAGCGGGAGGAACATAATTCTTCTGGAAGGTGGGAGATTCAAATTCTTCCATGGTCCTTTAAGAAATATTGGTGAAGAAAGGGGCAGCCTTTTTCAGCATTATATTTAATGGCATTTTTTTTCTGAATTAAGGTACAATTAAACCAGAGGAATCAAGTTTTCTTTCTTTTAAAAGAACTCACATCGTCATCATTTTCATTTCAACCCAAGGTCCCTATATTTATGAAAAGCTCAAGTTGTAATTTTGCTTTGCTCAAGGAAAGACACCTGAAAGACTCCTGTTCTGCTTTTTGTCATTGCATAATCTAGAGATCCTTCCAAACTCAAACTTGTGAAAAGGATCCAATGACAGTTTAGCAAGTTATGCACTCTTTGAATGCCTTCCAAGGTTTGTTGGCATTTCCACTGTAGCTCAGCAGCTGGTACCATCTTTCATATCAAATTCTATGCATTCGATCAGAAGATATTTCAATATTAAACCATTGACATGATAAAATGACAAGGACAGCATTACAGGGCTTCAATTTCCCTTGAAATTGACTACTTATTTGTATTGTGAATGAGTATTAACTTTCAATAACTATGTTTTCCAGAGCAAATGTTTTAAAAAAATTTTTTTAAAGAAACTAGCATAAGGCATAATTACTGTAATGTATGGCTGATCCTGTAAAGAGCTTCTCTTAACAGCTCAGATGCTCATCTCCTTTTGAAAAAGTGGTAAACTGAATTTGAGGATTCTGAATACCTAAATCAAACTCTTCTCTTCTATTTCTTTGATTTGTTTGCAAAAATTTCCCAGCTGCAAGAGCTTAAATAACATTGAGCAAAGAATTCATCAAGCTATTAACACAATGGTGTTCTATAAGACATTTAATTTGAATCCCCTTCTTTGTTTATTAGACATAATTTACCATGAAAACCATGAAGAAATTTAGCAGAATCTGCAGCTCTGGCAGTATATTTCTGTCTTAGCTAGCAAGAGTGCAAGAATAGATATAATACATATACAACATACTAGAACTATCCTATTTCATTGGGCTCAACATGGATAATAACTGTTGATAGTAATAACATTGCTACCTAACCGTAATTGATAAGAAGCTGGATGTTTGCTGTGTAATGATAGAAATACCTTTCTGGACTTGAACAGACTCAAATTTCTCCTCTTCCTCCTCCTCCTCAGGAATCTTTCAGAGAAAGTATCCACATTTAAATAGCTGATTATTCATCTTTATTTTTTAAAAAATGAACTGACATGAATAGCAATAATTAAATTAGAGAAATGAATGCAATTCATCAGTCTAATCCTTTAAGGATTTGAGATTGTGGTTTATGGAGTTCTAATTCTTCCTCTCTCTAGTTTCCTCCTCCTCCTCCTCTTCCTCTTTATTATTTGCCATGAATGTGGGGTCAACTCTTAAAAACTACGCAGATTCTCTTTGTGACAATCTGTCCCTAACCAGTTCCTTAGACTTCCAATGTTCTTTTTTCCTAATAGGTGAAAGCAAATGTAACACGCATGACATTGTACATGTAGTCCTCAACTTATAACCACAATTGAGCCTAAAATTTCTGTTGCTATGCAAGACAGTGATTAAGTGAGGTTTGCCCCATTTGGTGACTCATTTGATAACCATTCTTACCACAGTTGTTAAGTAAATCACTGCAGTTGTTAGTAAATGTTTAAGTAAATGTGATCTGGCTTCCCCGTTGACTTTCCTTGTCAGGAGGTTGCAAAAGGTGAACCCATGGCCCTGGGACGTCATAAATACATGCTAATTGCCATGTGTCTGAAATTTGACCAGAGGGTTGCTCCAATGGTCGTAAGTGTGAAAAATGGTCATAAGTCACTTTTTTCAATGCTGTTGTAACTTCAAATGGTCACTAAACAATTGTTGTAAGTCAAGAATCACCTGTATAGCAATATACACAGAGTACCGGATTGAACCATTTATTTGTTTGTTTATGTATTAGACTTCTAGAACTGCCTATCTCATGTCATTATAGTGCTGGGCTACTTACAAAGAATCACAAAAGTTTATGGTGCCCCCACCCCCCAAAGCAGCACATCCCCAAACACATTTACTGGGCTCCACCCTCACTCAACCCCAACCAGCCAGATCTTCAAGGTTTCTGGAAGGCTAAGGGGTTATATCTCAGGGGGCAAGGTGTTCCATCTTTTGATAGCCTCCCAAGGTTTTGTCCCATACAGAATGAAACATAAACATATAAACTGTTTGAAGCAATTATCCAAATGAAATCTAATTGTAGATTAAAATATTTGGCAATAAGACCAAATGAATGAATGTGAGAAAGATCCTATTGGATCAGATCAAAGCAGGACATGAACACAGTTATACCATTCTGCTTGTACTATCCAGCAACTGTGGTTTTTCTTTTTCTTTTTTAACACATTGAAATGATTTTGTCTGGGCATGCATACCCTTTTTTATTGTTTTCTTCTATTTTAACTAGGTAAGTGGCCCAGATAATTTTAGTTAAGCAGCCATCTAAATCTAATACAGTAAATAATAAATGTAAGAGATAATATTTAAATATCACAAAAGTAAAGGATGCTAGCGCTAATATTAAATTGCCATAATCATAATATGGTTAAATAGCCATCATCATAATATTTAACCATCAATGAAATATTAGTATTTCTGTGTATTATATATTTAAAGTTATTGTTGAATTTTAATTTCTATTATTAGTTTAAATATATGTTATGCTTGTCCTTGCTGACAGATATATCTCTATCCATCCCCTAACAGATCAGCCGTACTCATGGTCTCCAACTCAGCAGTCCTTCAGTGAGGAAAGATATTCTCCTGTTTCAAGGAACATGAAAGGATTATCTGGCAGTCGTAATCAATCACAATTATGTTCTGCACATACTTGTGGTTTAGCATCCCCTGAAGATTGTGAACACAGCCACGATCATCTTCATCATGGCCAGGAGTCAAGGCAATCTTATCTTCTCAGCCCAACCGAGAGTTGCCCAGTGGATCACCATCGCTGCTCACCACGAAGCTCCATCCATTCAGAATGTATGATGATGCCCATGGTTATGGGTGATCATATGTCCAGTAGCACTTTCCCCAGAATGCACTACACCTCACATTACGATACTAGGGACGATTGCGCCATGTCTCATGCAAACACTAAGATTAACCGGATCCCGGCAAATTTGCTGGATCAATTTGAAAAACAACTTCCTCTCCATAGGGATGGCTTTCACACTTTGCAGTACCAAAGGACATCAACAGCAGCTGAACAACGCAGTGAAAGCCCAGGTAGAATACGTCACCTTGTTCATTCAGTCCAAAAACTGTTCACAAAATCACATTCTTTGGAAGGATCTTCCAAGAGCAATGTAAATGGGGCAAAGGGAGATGGCCGAGGTGATGACCATCAACATGGACATCATTCTAAGCATAGCAAAAGAAGTAAAAGTAAAGAGCGAAAGCCTGAAAGTAAGCATAAAACTGGAATGAGCAGCTGGTGGAGCTCTGATGACAACTTGGACAGTGATAGCACTTACCGAACACCTAGTGTGGTAAACAGGCATCATGTGGACCATATCTCTCATTGCTATCCTGAAGCTCTTCAGGGACATTTTGGGGATCTCTCATTAAAGACTTCAAAAAGTAACAATGATGTGAAATGTTCAGCTTGCGAAGGTCTTGCAATGACCCCTGATGGCAAGTACATGAAAAGGAGCTCTTGGTCTACCCTCACAGTAAGCCAAGCTAAAGAAGCTTATCGGAAGTCGTCTCTTAATCTAGACAAGCCTCTAGTTCATCAGGAAATAAAACCCTCCCTGAGACCATGCCATTACCTTCAGGTAAGTGTGAAATGTTGCTAATATCCTTCATTGAAGAGCAATATACTCTTTTAACATTTGCAAGGCAGTTTTCTAACGGGCGTTCTTTCCCACAATTTTTTGGTTAAAATCCCCTATTGTTTTCCAAGGTTCATCTACACCTAGAAATAAAACACGAAGCAGAGCTCAGAAACTGGTTTTATTTGAGTTATCCATAACAAACTTTAGGTGAAAGTAAAACATAACCATCATAGTCCCATCAATCTTTTATGGCCTTAACCTTTTCTCAGAAGCAGCTCGGATACGTTTCACTGAGCTTCCTCCTTTCCCCCCCCCCCTTTCTTTAACAGCACCTGCATAAGATAGCAGTGATGGTGGCCATAGGTCCTATTCCTGGTCTTTAATTACGTGCTAACCAAACGGGACACAAACACTCTGCTTTTCACTGAGGACTCTGAATGGAGCCTGAGTACCCTCAAGAACATGTGATGTGTGTATTTTCTTTCAGCTATGGCCACCAATCACGCAGGGCTAACTTTGAAAGATGCTGAATGGCTTCACCTAATTCATGCAATGCACATAGAACAAATAATACTATTTCTTAAAAAAAAAAAAAGAAGCAAAAATCATGAGATTGGAAAACCCTACTTTCAGCTTTTTTCCTGTTTTCCTATTTTTTAGATAAAAAAAATAAAAATAGAAAGACTAAAGATAAATGTAGTGGTTGCAGTAGAGATTAGGAGAAAATGAGTAACAGAGACTTTGGAATCAGAGCTCAAGTTGCAATTTGTTTTTGGCTTAGTGTGAAGTATGAACCGGTGGCTTATACTTTAACTGACACTTGCAGCAGATAACCTGGAGTAAAAAGCTTAGTTTTCCCCTTGGCAGCTACTTCAGACAGCCACCATTCCTAATTCTTGTTCTCGTCAGCTGATAGCTAGCTTATTTTCCAATAAGTTCCAAAAATGCGCTCTGCCTCAATCTGATGGAAGAGCATCATGCGGTAGTAGCTGCTGCTGCAGGTCTTGAAAGACTTTTGAATTGCCATGTATCAACTCTAAGAGCTCTTGCAGAGGTCTTAAGGCAGTGATGGCCTTCTGCAAAAGAAGGATGATTCTGGAGGTGAGTGCTTTGCTTTGCAGCATGCCAGCTCCCTTTATTCAATTAGATTTAGGCACCATCCAACTCCCAAATGATTCTGGGTGGCTCACAATATAAAACAAACAATATAAAAACTAGACAAGACTATATATAAGTAAACAAAATAACGCCCACCCAGATAATGGAATCTATCTATCTATCTATCTATCTATCTATCTATCTATCTATCTATCTATCTATCTATCTATCTATCTATCTATCTATCTATCTATCTATCTATCTNTCTGGGTGGCTAAAACAAACAATATAAAAACTAGACAAGACTATATATAAGTAAACAAAATAACGCCCACCCAGATAATGGAATCTATCTATCTATCTATCTATCTATCTATCTATCTATCTATCTATCTATCTATCTATCTATCTATCTATCTATCTATCTATCTATCTATCTATCT
>QLTV01001698.1:8010237-8045784 GCA_003457575.1 Thermophis baileyi
ATCTATCTCTCTATCTATCTATCTATCTATCTATCTATCTATCTATCTATCTATCTATCTATCTATCTATCTATCTATCTATCATCTAAATACATGTAATGGGTGGGGGGAGCACACCCACCCTACCCCAAGGCCAGGAAGAACAGCCAGGTTTGCAAGGCCTTCTGGAATGGCAAGAGGCAACCAAGATTGTTTGAGTACACCACCCGGAGCCATTTTGCTTGGATTGGGTGGCTTTTTAAGTCTAATTGAGAAAGAGAAAGAAGAGAAACTTGATTGTGCACCAAATGAATAAGCTAGGTCAGAGACCTGTTGTGGGGTAATTGGGGACAGGATGGTATGCAATGTCCCATGGTCTTTAAACACATTTCCATATCTTGTTGGAACATGGTGACTGAAATCCTTGTGAAGAAACTGAAACTATTTTCCTGGAGTTCTTCTCAATGTAGTTTGCTTCTCAACAGGACCAAAAATTCTGAACACAGAGTAAATGCATATTGCATGAAAATGTAGAATTAATGCATACAGAGATGGCATGCACACATAAATTACCTATAGAATACAGCTGGTAATTAGCCATACACTTGCAAATAAAGAACGCAACCATACTGATTCAGGTAAATCTTCTTCCAGGTTCTAAATTTAGAATATAAAAATTGCTTGATACATTAAGCAACGTGTGTACAAGGATTAACTATCTGATTCAAGAAAAGGCTTCTTAAAAATATCAACATTTATAATAAGGCATTAGAGTACTGACTCTCAGCCGATACAAACTCTACAGATGGAAAATTCAGGCTTCAGTAATTATTTGAACAAGTAGCAAAAGCATTTCGATGATTTCCTGTGCGTACATATGGGGTTTTACTACCAATTGAAATGACACGGAGAAATAAATCCAAGATGAAAATGCTTCCTTGTGCAACTGGCTATATGAAACGGAGAACCAGGATTTGAGAGAAGCTGGGATTTTTTATTTCCATTTCTGGAACAAAAGTTATCAGAATTAAGCTACAGAAGAAAAGCTACGAACTAAAATGATACATCTTTAACAGCTAAACTGAAATTTCACTTTGAAGAATTGTTTTTCATGCTTTCCAAATGAAAGGTCTTCAGAAAGCAATTCCCTCTTCCCCCTTTTTAGGCCTTTTTGGCATTTCCTCTGTATTTTTCCCGCTGTCTGTTAAACATTCAAGGCAGACTCTGATCAGCTTTTAATCAGGTTGTAAGAAGCCTATTCTACATATCACTCTATTACTTTAAGATGTTACTTAAGCTTGCGGCAATTTTTGTTGTTGTTTTAATTGGATAAGCTTTTTTCCCCCTTTGTATCTTGTCAAAACAAATAGAGGCAGACTTTCTCCATCTGTTCACCTCTGTTCTGAGATAAGTAAGATGATGTGATTTATTTTGTAAACTGACATTGTCTCATGATTTCCCTCCCCCTTTTTTCCTTTACATTCTTTTTCATTCTTACAGATTTTAGAATGCCTTCACCTGTACATATTAACTCGGAATTTTATGTAACACTAGCTGATAACCCAGAGTTGCCTGGGTATTTATAGATGTCGAAGCATTTGTCTGACAGGGAGCCATTGGGAGGGACCTTTCTTCCCCCTACTCGCATGCCCATCATCCCTGCCCTCTCCCTTGCCCCTCCCATGTGCTCCTCTTTCCTGCCCTTTCTACAATCCTGGCACTTTGCCCCAAATCCACCAGAGGGTGCTGTCTGCCTCTGACAGGGAGCCATTGGGAGGGGCCTTTCTTCCCCCTACTCCCATGCCCATCATCCCTGCCATCTCCCTTCCCCTTCCCATGCGCTCCTCTTTCCCACCCTTTCTACGATCCTGGCACTTTGCCCCAAATCCACCAGAGGGCGCCATCTGCCTCTGACAGGGGAGACATTGGGAGGGGCCTTTCTTCCCCCTACTCCCATGCCCATCATCCCTATCCTCTCCCTTCCCCCTCCCATGCACTCTAGGATGCCACACTCGCTCTCCTTAACGGCCCAGGCCTTCCAGAGTTATGCTGGAACACACACACAGAGACACACACACACCGAGGGGTGCTAGAGGTGTCTTACCCCCACAGTATTTGTTTCCAGAGGGTAAGTCATCTGTGTACCAAGTTTGGTTCAAATTGCTCAAGCCATTCCAGAGTTATACTGGAACATACAAATCAAGTAGTTTCTCCTTGGTGAGTGGAGATAGCATCCAGGAATGGGTTAACTCCATCTGTCCTCCTATTGGACTGAGTCTGCAAGCTTAACAACACGCCTCCTCAGGTCGTACTCCCCGCTTTTAGACTCAGTCGATCTTCAGGACTAGATGTGATTTGTGAGTTCCCATTCCTGATTCTATCTTATCTCAGAATTGGCCAGACTAAATTTTTTTTAAAAAGGAAACAAAATATAAAGAAAATGGAGATTTTGATTCTCAGCGTGCACAAGAGCCGCTGAGGGCCGCGTAGCGGCATCTCGCTTCAAAAGCGATTCCGGCACAAAGGGCTTTGGCCTGATCCCGCCGAAAACCACAGGACAGTAAGATGCTTGGTTGCCCTTCTGGGATAACAATTCCGGCGTGAAGGGCTCTGGCCCAATTCCACCGAAGGCCGCAGGGGCAGCAAGAGTCTCCGTTCCTATTCCAGTGAGGAGGGCTTTGGTCTGAGCCCGCCGATGGCCACATGACGGTGTATTTGCTATTCTCTTGCAGATCATTCCGGCGTGAAGGGCTTCTGGCCCGAACCCGCCGAAGACTGCGTGATGGTATTTTTTTACAAATTGCTTGTTCCGGCTTCTGGCCCGAGCCCGCCGAAGACTGTGTGGCGGTTGTTCCAGCTGCAAGGGGGAGCAGCGGAATTAGACAGCCCCTGTCATCTGCTCCGGGCGCTGACCTAATTATTTGGTCTTTGGCAGGCTGTTGGCTGGACCGTGTCTCCGGGATCAGGAGCGGTGGCTTTTCCTGGGCTGTGACCACTAGATTCGTTCTGTGGTGGCCGGATTTCATTGCGTGGTTGCGCGTCATTGCTGCCATTACAGAGAACATGGTGGTGAGTGTTTACCCTACCTCACCTTAATAGAGCAGGCTGCCTTCCCCTTCAAGGGGTGCAAGGTTTCCACAGCCTGATTCCCCCCTCTCTCTTTCAGAGAGACTTTACAGCAGCAGAACCTGGCTGGGTGTGCCTGCCTTCTTAGTCCATTAACCACATAGCGGACGCCATTTTGAATAAGGCTCCCTCAAAGGCAGGAAGGGCTCGACCTGCCCAGGCCTCTCAATATCCACCTGCAGTTCCCTCGGGAGCGAGGGCTGCACAGAAGAGACATTCAAATGAACCCCTGGATAGGGACATTTCAAAAAGGGCTTCTAAAGCCTCAAAGAAGGATGAGGAAAGGAGACAAAGAGCTCTAGACAGGGTCATTGCCAAAGCCCAGAGGGAGGAACAAAGGAGGGAGTGAGGACAAGCATCCAAGACTCAAGGCAGCTCCTTTCCTTTAACTGTCCCAGACCCCTCCCAGACCACCACGGTGGCTGACTCCATTCTACCTGGAGAATCAGGGGACCAATCTACCAGACCATGGTCACCAGATGGCGAAGGGGACCCTTCCTCTACTTCTGCCTCCATCATGCATGGAGTAGCTGAATTTTTTCAAAGCCTGCCAGGCCATGGGGAATCTGACTCTGCCTCACAGCAGATTCCTAGACCCAGGTCAGAGAGACCCGAAGCAACCTTTACACCAATGGCTGCAGGCCTTCGGGCACCTGAACAAGCAGATCCCTCCATCCCTGCCAATCTGGGTGCCTTCATCTCTGATGCCATCAAACAAGGCATTGAGGAGGCCTTACTTCGTATAGGCTACCCAGAGCTCCCTGAGAACCTTGGAATCAGTGATTATCAGCAGATTCTTCAGGAGATTGGGGATATTTACCCTCAAGGGGTTTATCCCACAGGTTCTTCTTCTCATTCCTCTGTCTCAGCAGAGGACGTCCCGAAAGACCAAGAGTGGTCTGATGATGAGGGCCTGATTCCAGACCAGCCAGCCTTCATAGGTCTGTTCCGACCATCAGTCTTTAAATCCTTATTGTTCAAGGCCTTGAAGGCCACTAAACTGGGTTCCTCTCAGGTTTTGCAAGACCAGGGGTCAGACGCTCAGGACGCCCCGGACCCTCCATTTTCTGAACCCACTGTAGAAAAGGAGGTAATCCCTTCCCCCAGACTTTTTCTAGATGTCGTTCAGCAACAGTGGGGTTCACCAGGTGCAGGACCCAATCCCAATAGCCTGGACAGGCGATATTACCAGATGGGACTGGAACTGTCCACAATTTTGGAAGTTCCCTCAATTGATGCCCCAGTAGCGGCTCTTTCCTCCTCCTCTATCTTGTCAGATTCTCCTCTCGACGCCCTTCGGCCGGAGGACAAGAGACTAGAACAGTTGTTAATCAGGGCACATCAGGCAGCCACCTGGGCCATAAAGGCCTCCACTGCAGCCTCATTCTTTAATAGGACCTCCCTTTTGTGGATAAAACAATTGCTAGGGAGGATCCCTCCTGACAACTGCAGAGCCCACCAGGACATTAATAAGGTCCTGCTGCCTTGGAATTTTCAGCGTATGCTACACTGAATGCAGCCCACTTTGCCTCTAGGGCAATTTCTTCCTCGGTGGCTTCCCGTAGACTTCTCTGGCTCCGCCAATGGCAGGCAGATGCCAAACATAAATGGAAATTGGCTTCTGCCCCGTACTCGGGAGACAAATTATTCAGGGCCTCCCTAGATCTGATTTTAATTGAAACAAGGGACAAACATAAAATGTTGCCGTCCCTTTCTAGGCGAGCTTATGTTCGATCACACCCCTTTCGCCGCTCGTCCTTTCGAGGGCAGGAGGGAGGCTCGGTGTTCCCTAGGACCAATAGACCATTTTTCCCGAGACAAGGTCCCTCTCAGGACATAACTGGGAGAGGAGGGCAGCGCTTTCCCCCGAAGAAGTCTTTCCGGGATAGTGGCAATCGGCCCTTCCGTCATCAGAGGTGACTATTTAAGTACTTGTCCCATTGGAGGTCATCTGACCTTCTTTGCCAGCCAATGGGAAGATGTCACCATGGACATGTGGGTCAGGGAGACGGTAAAATTCGGTCTCTCCCTAGAATTCCTCTCCAACCCCCTAAGGTCTTTCATCAGGTGCCCACTGTCGAAAAATCCAGCAAAACGGTTGCTCATGGACTCAGCCATAAGCCATCTCCTGGACATCCAGGCAATCCAGCCGGTCCCGATAGAGCAATGCGGGCAGGGGTTTTATTCCCTCCTGTTTATAGTACCAAAGACCTCGGGGGTCTGCAGGGCGATTCTTGACCTCAAACGATTGAACCGTCATATTGTCTACCGACGGTTCAAAATGCACTTGCTCCTAGGGAGCATACAGAAGGGCGATTTCCTCACCTCGGTGGATCTTATCGAGGCTTATCTGCATGTCCCAATCCATCCCAACCACAGGCAATTCCTCTGCTTTGCTTACACGGGGAAACATTACCAGTACCGGGCGCTCCCATTTGGCCTATCATCCGCACCACGGGTTTTCACCAAATTGCTGGCAGTGATAGCAGCCCATCTTCGATCCATGCCCATCAGAATCCAATGCTACCTGGACGATGTCCTCATCCAGTCTGGGTCGCAGTCCCAGGCAAAACGGGATTTGGCTACCACCATGCAAGTCCTCAAGGACCATGGATTTTCCATCAACCTTCCAAAGAGCCATCTGGTCCCAACAACATGCTTGCTCCACCTGGGGGCGATAATCGATTCGGTACAGGGCATGGTCTTCCTGTCACCAGAGTGTCAGGCCAATCTGACACACATAGTGGGAAGCATTTGGAGAGAACGCAAAGTGTCCCTGCTGCTTTTATCACAACTGCTGGGAAAGATGGTCTCCACGTTCTCCATCGTACCGTGGGCCCAACTCCACAGCAGAGACCTCCAGTGGTTTCTGTTACCACATCAGAGCCGGCACCAGCACCTCAGTGCAGTGACAAAGGTAATACTTCCGCCGGACATGCTTCAGTCTCTAACCTGGTGGCTGTCTCCGGCTATTACCCAAGGATCCCTCTTTTGGGAACCTCTCAGACTGACTTTGACTACTGACGCCAGCCTGTTCGGTTGGGGCACACATCTGCAAAATCAGATGGTGCAAGGGACATGGACTCAACAAGACTTGAGACACAAAATAAATTGGCTCAAGCTCAGAGCAATCCATCTAGCTCTACTGAGCTTCGAGAAGTCTATACTCAACAAACATATTCTTGTCCTTACGGACAATGTGACAGCAAAAGCCCACATAAATCATCAAGGGGGAACCAGATCCCGCTCCCTGATGGAGGAGGAGGCTCAAATCGGGTTTTGGACAGAATCCCATTTACTGTCCATTCGAGCGGAGCACATTTCCAGGGTGGTGAATATATGGGCAGATCTCTTGAGTCGAACTACCATCGATCACTCGGAGTGGCGACTGCATCCCTCCCTCTTTCAGGAGATAACAGAATGTTTCGGTTGTCTGACAGTCGACCTCTTTGCCACCTCAGACAATGCTCACCTTCCCCGATTTTTCACCAGGTTCATTACACCGGGGGCAGAGGGAGTGGATGCTCTCCACAGTCCATGGCCAGTGGGGCTGTTATATGCCTTCCCTCCCCTTCCGCTGATACAGAGAGTCATCCAGAAGCTGCTGACTGAGAGAGCCAAACTCCTACTTCTGGCCCCGTTTTGGCCTAGGAGGCTTTGGTTTGCGGACCTGATGAGCCTCTCAGGGGCTCAGCCCTGGAGGATTCCACAGGACAGGATCTCCCTCTGCCAGGGGGCGCTGGACCACCCGGACCCCCAGTGGTTCCAGCTGACCGCCTGGAGATTGAGCGGAGCATCCTAAGCCGGGACAGATTCTCCTCCAGGGTCATATGGACCATCCAGGCTTCACAGCGGGCTTCCACCACTCGTATATATGATTCCACCTGGAGATCCTTTTGCTCTTGGTGCTCAAAACAGCAGATATCTCCAACAGACATGTCTCTATCGCAGGTGTTAGATTTCTTCCAGGAGGGTTTAGATTGGGGGTTAGCCCCCAATACCATCAAGAGGCAAGTGGCAGCCCTATCTTCGGTGCTGACCATTGGGTCATTTGACTCCCTAGCCCAGCATCCAGTGGTTCATTAGGAGGGCAATTAACATCAAACCTCCAGTAGTACACAGTAGTAGTACCCGACATGGGACCTGTCAAAGGTACTAAACGTGCTTACTGGAGCCCCCTTTGAACCCTTGCAGTCGGCCTGCCTCAGGTATCTTTCCTTTAAAGTGGCCTTTCTGGTAGCAGTCACATCGGCCAGGAGGATATCAGAACTGGCAGCCTTATCTGTTTGTCAGGATCTCCGCATTTTCCACCATGACAGAGTGATCCTCAGACTAGACCCCTCATTCGTACCAAAAATCAATACCTGGTTCCACAGGGCCCAGGAATTAGTCTTACCAAATTTTTGTCCACAACCGGTCCATAGACTAGAACGAAGGTGGCACACGCTAGATGTGAGACGTGCTCTTCGTATATACATACAACGGACTTCTCAAATTTGACGGACAGGATCTCTCTTTGTGTCCTTTCTACCGGGCACGCTGGGCCATAGGGTGACTCCCTCTACCATTGGCAGATGGCTCAAGGCATGTATTGCCAAGACATATGAGGTCCTGTCCTTATGAGCCCATTGCATATTACAGCTCACTCCACCAGGAATGCGGCCATGTCTGCGGCATGGGCAACCCAGGCCTCAATTGAGGAGGTCTGTAGAGCCGCTACCTGGTCGTCTTTGCACCCATTTATCCGGCATTACAAAGTGGGCTCCTTTGCCTTGGCCAAGGCAGCGTTCGGCCGATGTGTCTTACAGAGAGTGCATACAGCAGACATGGCCCAGGACCGGACAACTTCCCACCCATGAGGACTGCCAAGCTTTGGTATGTCCTATTCCTGGATGCTATCTCCACTCACCAAGGAGAAGGGCGTTGGTCTTACCTGAGATGCCTCTTCTCTGGGTGGTGGAGATAGCATCCAGCCCCACCCGGATTTCGGTACGGCCCTGGGGCCGTTAGGGACCATGATTTCAAGGCTTCATGTCAGTCTGCAGTCTGCTTGTCACAAGCGGGGAGTACGACCGGAGGAGGCGTTTCGTTAAGCTTGCAGATTCAGTCCAATAGGAGGACAGACGGAGTTAACCCATTCCTGGATGCTATCTCCACCACCCAGAGAAGAGGCGTCTCAGGTAAGACCAATGCCCCTTCTGAATATATCAGTACAGCTGTATTTTAACAATCTTTATCATGTGCCAGAGTCCACAGACAGTCGTTGCAATATATAATTATCGAGAACAGAACCAGTAAAATCATTGGAAGCCATAACATTTAATTTAGTGAAATTCGGTTCACATCTGGAATTCTTGTTTTATCCAACACTCAGTTTACTTGTCAAGCAATTCACACTTTTTAAAGCTACTCCATTTCTTTCTCACCATCTGCTCCCCCCATCATGCAATCCTTTCAGTAAGAGTCTTATAAAGCACAGTTCTGAATGTTTCTTGTGAGGCTTCCATAAAATAATGATTTGTGAAATGGTTTCTCTGACATTTTTGTATTATTTTGCTTTTTCCTCCATGTACAGGTAGTTCTTGACTTACAACCATTCGTTCAAAGTTGCAAAGGCATTGAAAAAAGTGACTTATGTCTGTTTTTAAAACTTAACAGTGTTGCAGCATCCCCATGGTCATGTGATCAAAATTCAGACACTTAGCAACTGCCTGTTTTTATGACGGTTGCAGTGTCCCGTGGTCACATGATCACCTTTTGACACCTTCTGACAAGCAAAGTCAATGGGGAAGCGAGATTCATGTAACAACCATGTTACTAACTTAACAACTGCAGTGATTCACTTAATAACTGTGGCAAAGAAGGTCATAAACTCACTTAACAACTGCCATACTTAACAATGGAAATCTTGGGTTCAGTTGTGGTCGTAAGTCAAGGACTACCTGTATGTATCATCTCATGGATAGAACAGTTGATCTAGGAAGAGAAAACTCTCAAATGGGAAATGGTTCCAGAAGAGAGCAAGTAGAGAATAAAGGCTTTGCAGAAAGGCCATTTTAAGGAAGATCAAAGGAAGCTATGGTTTCAGGCGGAGTCTTTGTAGAAAAGTAGGATGCTATAAAATAATTGCCTCAATTAATTTGCAACATCAATCCGGCTTCTTCTGCCTTGCTTCATTTTCAGCTGTTTTCTTTGCTTAAAGCACAATAATATCTTGTCAAGTAATATTGTAAGGCTCTGACAATGTTGTAACCTGGGTTTTTCTGCAAGATCTGGGAAAGGATCTAATGTAAGTTAAATGCCTTGCATTTTGATATTTTTGCTCTTTAGTGACCTTAGATTCTTTCTTAATAACTTTTTCGTTACTAGTTCTCAGTATAGTTTTTTATTTTATTATGCTATTTTTGAATTTTAGCCCTTTTATTACCAGAAGAGTATATAAAATGCTCTGCATATAAGCCCCAATAAACAAACAAACAGACATCAGGGGTATCCTTGTATATAACTATTTTTTTTTCCGGGCAGAAGGGTTTGCTTCTAGTCCCTCTTGACTCCTGTGATTGTTACGATGAGTCCCAGCAGTTTTCCTCGCAAAGTTTTTTTTTCCAGAAGTGGTTTACCATTGCCTCCTTCCTTGGACCGAGAGAATGACTGGCCTAAAGTAACCTGGCTGGCTTCATGCCTAAGGTAGGACTAGAACAGTCTCCCAAAGTCTAGCCTGGTGCCTTGACCACTACCCCAAGCTGCCTCTTACATGTCATTTACAACAGGAAATATTTAATACACTGAGGAGAGAGGAAATTAGGTTCATATACCCAAACATACAACATTCAACTTGTGCAGTGCAAACAAAGCCTCTGTAAGCATAAGGTGAAGATGTTTCTGAGCTTCGTTCTTTATTAAAAATCAAAAATACAAAATTTTCAACAGCGGCTACAAAATTTTTATGTGTATGTTTTTTGCATGTGTATGTTCTATATATTTCCAAAACTGATTGTGAGCTTCTCCTCTACGTTCCATATCCAAAACAATCCTAGTTATGAATTAAAAGTAAGACAGGAAAAAGAAAATGTCCATAATTATGAAACAATAGCACTGAAGGCTGAATAATATAATATAAAGCCATATAAACACTTTTTTATTTTGTCTTTTTTGTCACTTTCCACTGTTGTCCTAAATTCAGGATCATATTGTTAATCATACTAATATTGTATAATTCTATAGCTGGGTTTTGTAACTACTGATTTTAGTAATAGTTATATAACTGTGTGTATACAGATAAGGTGGGTGTATGTATGCATGTTAGAAAACAGCAAGTTTTTTAACTGAGGCCAGAACCAGTTAGAGACTACAACTAAGTATTGGATTAAGGACTTGCCAAAATTCAGAGCCAAAAGCTAAGTTGGAACGATTAAACATTAGTCATATGCATGGACAAAGTGTTGTATATAGCAATATAGGTCCATGGTATATTTAATAATATTATTTGATATTTTGTTGTAAAACTTCAATTTATTTGGAGGTGTTATTATCTGAATGATATAAATGTTTTCATTTGATTACCAGGTTGCAAATTTAGATTTCCAGAACTTATGTGGGTTTCTGCTAAGTCAGAGAGGTGTTTCAGAAGTTTCTGTCACGTTGGTCTTTTTTTTCAGCCTGTTGGGTAGAACTAACATCATACCCCATTTTTTAGCAAATACTTCTAGTTATCAAATGATTTTAAGATAGATACAGTATACAACTATAGCTGTTGCCTATCTCAGCTTCAATTTAATCAATTTGATCAGAAATCATCCTCTTTTAAGTCACTTGAAGAATCAGGGTGATAGTTTTTCCTCACTCACTTTGACTATATGCTTGATTCTGATTTGTGTTGGGTGAACCTAGTCATTGCTGTTTATAAAGGTTTATGTCTTGTGGCTAATTGTGCTTTCCTTAATAAATATTAAACAAACAGTGGTACACCACAAAGTGCAAAGCAAGCAATAGCTGCTATAGGTTACCACACCACACCACACCACATCATCGTCTGGTAAACAATCTTCTGCATTTACCCCGGTCAAATATCACTAGAATGTTGTACTTAGTTAATAGCTAAAGTAAAATCTGTCCTTTTGGCAATGTCAAGTACTTAGTTGTTATTTGTAACAGATTGTTTAAAGGGCCCCACAGCAATGTCAGATTTATTTCTGTTTTGTGCTTGTTGTAATACCTGTCCCAGGTACCTCAAGATGAATGGGGAGGTTACCCTGCTGGTGGTAAAGATGAGGAGATTCCCTGCAGAAGGATGAGAAGTGGAAGTTATATTAAAGCCATGGGAGATGAGGAAAGTGGAGATTCTGACACTAGTCCCAAAACATCACCAAAGGTAGCAGTCCATCCGGAATCATTGTTAAAATCTATTGGACAAAGAGCCCTTGGTGACCACCAGAAGTAAGCCTCTCAAAGCTTTTTCCTATTTTATTTTTGTGGGTTTCATTTCTTTCTACTATTTCTTCATCTCCTACTTCAGCTGATAATGTTCTAAAAATAATATTGGTTGGATATACACTTTCTCAGATTAAGCTGATGCTTTTTATTGCTGGCAGGAAAATAATTTCTTACTCTATAACAACTAGCCATTGTGTTTCTAAGGCAAAGGATGAATGTTTAGTCACTATTCAAAGTATAACACCTGAAAGTTGGTCAGTTAGTGTAGAGTACTTTAAAAAATACAAAGAAATGAGGGCATAGTCACCTGACTATGTTAAAATATTATCCACTGTTCCTTGAATTGGCAGAAAAGTGCGCCAGCCTTACTGCAAAACCCTATTCTGTCTCAGTAATGAGGCCAATGAGTAGTGCTGTCCATACTGTTTTAATTCAGAACGAGTTACAGAAAGTGAGTGATGGATTCCCTATCTTGTTCCTCTCTACCAATCATTCTTCTTAATGACATATAAAGTATGGATGGGTGCTTAGTGTTTAGTCACCTTTCAGTTGCATAATTATAGGTTGCAGCCATAGAGACGCTCCGTGCTTGGGTCCCATCAGTTGGGCATTTTTCTGAAAACAGGTCTACTATTTTTCAGGTGTCCAAAAATAGATTGGCTGGCAGGTCATAAGACCGTAAGAGAGGACAAGTGAGAAGTAGTAGAGAACAATCAGTAATGAGCTAAGAGTCCTGAGAGACAGAATCTTTCACATCAAAATTCTATGCACCAATGTATCTAACCATAGATATGGGGTTCACAAAGAATCTTTTGTTGCTTTGAAATCCCATGTCACCATCAGCTTCTTGCTTATATCTCAGAGAACAGTCCTTTGACAAGGAGACTTTTAATCCTCTCCCAAGGCCCTGACCGAACATCCCGTCTTCATCTTGGAATAGAGTCAGAATATTTATTCTGTAAAACATTTGAAAGTTAGATGAAGCAACAAACCAAATTAAGTGGATCAACTGGTTGCTGAGAATGCAAGTGAAGGAAATCCTCTCTTTGCTATGAGGGTTTCCTTGACTAGGAGAAGGGGAAATACACAATCTTAACACGCTTCTTAAGCTTTCATCATTGTTTTTCCACTTCAGTTGAAAGGCAAAATACACATGGTATATTATTACAAGGCTAAATGGAGAGATGGCTCTCCAGTTACATTTTTTTCTCAGAGTTAATCGTACCTCTTAAATGGAAGTCAAATGTGGTCTGTCCTGTACTTTGCAGACTGATACAACTTTGTGTCTTTTTAGAAATAAGAATCAAAAAAATGTATTTACAAGTCCAGCCCTCCCACAAAGAAGCTTGCCAAATACTTAGAGATTCTTCTTTTACCTTTGCCTTGGAAAGGTCCTTCTATTTCTTAGCTGCTCATTGGGGAATACCATCAAAAGCCTTCTGATCTCTGCCTTTCATAGTCCAGGAAGTCCCTGTCATGCACTGTATTTCTGTATCATTCATGACATTTAAAAACCATAGACTTTACTGAAGAGATAAAGTTATTCATTGTTCAAGGAACTTTTGTAAGAAGCTCGGATGAATGGAAGGTATTCATACGTCCACTGAAATCAATTTCAGAGGCAATTTTTCTGAAGACTGCCATTTTAAACGAAACAAATATTAGTCAAATTAGGCAATGCTGTTAGTCCACTAATGAGGAAAAACCTGTCTGTTTGGAGAAGATAAATTGTGCAGTTCCTTTAAATGGATTGAACATCCAAGACAGGGTTGTCAACAGGAAAAATAATTACCAATTTGAAAATTGTGAATCAATTTACCACAAATAAGTCCGATATTCATGTAACAATAGCATCAAAGAAGCTCAGGGAAGAAGTGCATTACAGGTTTGCAGTTTTAAGTTTTACAAAAGTCAAAATATTAACAGGAAAAAGGAAAAGTGTCTGAATTGAAGTAATATCCCATGTGTGGCATTTTGAGAATTACAATACCTGGCACGGCAAGTAAGTTATCATAGTCTAAGAAATCAGATTACCGCTGCTACGCTAAAATATTACATTGCCTCAAAAGTGCCAGGCTTTGCTACATTGCTTCTCAACCTGTATTCTTGAATCAAGTTTTTGCTGTTTGACTATGTCTTTTACATGTAAATCTGCTATGATCATGAGCTGGTGGCAGACAAGTGGTTTAGGAGCTATGTCTGTTACTTGCAGGCCTCGAATTTATCTTTTAAATCCCTTATTTTCATTTTAAATGAAAAGGAACTTTAGGGAGTTGACCAGGTAATCGGTGAAGGAGGGTTAAATGCAGGAGAAAGGATAAAGGGAAATGAAGCCCTCAACCAAGTGTTTTCAGGAGGTGGGAATTATCAGCCACTCTTTATAAATAACATTACATTTTTCGATGCTGAAGAAATCTGAATCCAATTATTAAGCATCACCTGTCCACCTGTTGCCTGCATAATCTCTAAGGCAGCTGGCTGGGGAAATCATGAATAGCCCATTTCTATGTATCCCTCAGCATCTGCTCATTTGCCACCAGCCACATTCCTCCAGAATGGAAGTTAATGAAGTCTTCCATGGCCTTGGTCCTGCGCCAGTCTTCTTTTTCAGTGTTTCAGCTCCTCGTCTTCACAAGTACCTTCACAAAGCCTTTCGCCTCAAATGCTTGTATTGGCCAAAACAATTGTGGCAAAAAGTAATCCTTATAAGAAGTGCATGAATTGACATCGGTCCCTTCAGGGAAATGTGTTATGGAGAAGACCTGTTCCTGGCCAGAAAGAAGGTGCCTCACGTAGGCAGCCCCTTTATGAACTAACTTGTGGCAAAAGCTTAGCATATTTTTCTGTTCCAAATTATTATTTTCTCCAAATGCCTTGGGGAATAAAATTGATATAGAATGTATCATGCAAATGTGCTTAATTTTTCAAAAGTATTAGTTGTACATTTTACCTTGAAAATTTTATTAAACATTTGATCTCTAAAGAGACATTGGTACAATGAAAAAAGTTGTAAAAATAGAAAAATAGAAATGTCAATAAATACAGAGCAAATTTAAATGTACTCTTTTAACCAAGTCTAAATGTATAGTATTCAGTTGTTTACATGCCTCATTGATTTTAAGGAAAATAAGTGACACATCTGTGTTCATCTAATAGTTCATTTTATTGGATTCAAAATCTGACTGACCATAGTATTAGCCCAAAATTAGAGGGGCACAATTTGCCAAAGTTTGGAATATTTATAAATTACTTGCAAAGAAAAGGAAATTAGAAAGAAAATGATGCACGAAGTGTATAAATATCTCCAAATAAAAAGTGCTATTATCCATCTTTTAAGTTAGCTTCTTTGTATGTAAGAATCTGTAGTATAATTTCTCCAGAATATATTTGGATCCTTTCAAGTTCACTTTATTGTATGTGAAGCATTTTTTTTCTACATTTGCCTGCAGCTTTATTTATTTTTCTGATACTTTTAATGGGCACTTAGTGACCAGCCAGTGTTAGAAATTGTGTATAGCCAAGATGCTGAACGTTGGTGTATGACAAAATCATACTAACAGTTTTTTGTGAGCTAATGAGCCTACTGATCAATATAGGTCTGAACCTTCACGTATGCTTGGCATGTTGCTTTAGTGTTGACATGCTCCAAGAAATTCACTGAAATTACAGTTAGCCAGCAGTCCCCAGTTCTTCCAATGAAAATGCTTTGGCCTCCTTAGGGGACTTTAAGGGGGCTCCAGGTTGCAAAACTTTAGATGATCACAAGAGGGCACAAGAGGGCATGGAATAGCTAGGATTTTCTGCAACTCTTTGCTGCCAGCTGTTGTTAGCCCAGATATTTACAATTCAGGTCTGGGTGACCTAGTAAAATAGCAACTTGAGCAAACATCTTCATAGCTTAAATGCTAATGGATCAGTACTCTTCATGCAGCTGCTCTGAATGATAGTTTGTAAAATGGAGAATGTAGTAACTTTCATTCTAATGGGAAACATCTTGCTGGAAACACTTGACTTGAATCTGCTTTACAGCATTCTAGTTGCAGTCCATAATAGCAGTTATGATAACTCATAATTCTTAGTACTGTATTTGGCTTTGAAATTTTAAAGACCAGCTGCTTCTCTGAGACTGGTCAAATCTGTTCTCTTGAGATTATATTATTGATTTTTCCATCTACAAAGGAAAAGGTTATGCAGAGAAGTATTCTCAGTCACTGCTTTTCAGCTGTGGATTTCCCTTCCAAACTATTTCTTGTTGTGTTCTTATGTTTCCCTGGAAAAGGCCAGACCTGATAGTAAATGAAGAAACAATCTGCTGGATTGTATAGTTCTTTCTTTCTATATGACATTCTCTTTGATCTTCCTAAGATCTGTACATATGCATGCATGCGCCATAGAGAAAAAGGAGCAATCCTAAAGTTTTCCAGAGAGATCTGAAGAGTCAGGTGATACTAAAAACTGCATGGAATTAGGTCTCCATTCCAGGTTTAATGACTTCAGTCTGGCAATCAGAGCACACTTCAGTTGCAGAGACACTGCCAAATGATAGGTCCATAACAGGGGTGGGTTCTGGCTTACCTCACTGCCAGTTCGCTTCCTCACGCGCCACGTGGGTGCGTGCACCTTGCGTACCCCACACGCATGTGCAGTGCTAAAAACCAGCTTCTGCGCACGTGCAGAAGCAAAAAACAAAATGGTGCCGCCTATGGCGCTGCTGAGAGAGCCGGTTCAGGGGCGTTTCCAGCCGGTCATCGCTGCCAGTTTGGCGAGCGGGGGGGAATTCCCGTTACCGGTTCTATAGAGCCGGTCCGAACCAGCAGGAACCCACCTCTGGTCCATAATTGGAACACTGTGAATAATATCTTGTGGTTTTACAGGCCTTAGGTTAGACAGAGACTATAACAGAACTTGAACAAGGGTTAGTAAAGGGCAAAATGGACCCAACGGTGATAGGAGCCACTTGAGGCTATGACTCCTAAGCTGGGTAAGTGGCTCCAACAGCTCCCAAGGACAACATCAGAGCTCTCTGTCCAGAAGAGTGCAGTGCTAAGAACAGCTAAGATATTGCAAAAATCCTTCAAACTCCCAGGCCTCTGGTAGAGGACCCGAGATTGAGGGAGACATATAACATTCATAGGGGTGAGAAAGGATTTTGTTTGGGGAGGGTTGTTGTTTTTAATCATAGTTCATATATAGCAGATAGCTCATATATAGTTCGTTAAGTACAGAACACCTGAAGAGTTAAAGATCACTTTCCTCTCAGCTCCTTACATTTCCTTTACTTTGGCCAGTTTGAAAATCTAAGCTTCTTGCCTTGTTAATAATTTTTTCTAACAGAAATTTTCACTGTCTGCAATCCAAGAAGAGAGCCAGAAAATATAGAAATAAGAAAACAAAACAGGGTAAAATCATTATTTTAACCGAAGGTATTCTCTCAAGCAAAGATAACTTTAATCTTTGCCATTTAATGATTTTTTTTTAACTTGCCTCAAGAGTGGATTGTAATTCCTACATACTAATTGACTCCCTTCTTTTATCATATAATACCCAGGTATTTAAATGAAGATTATTTGAGCTGTATTTCTGAGAAAGCCAGAATTTTAAGCTTTGGATTGAATGGCATGGCTGTGCAGAAAAGAGATGGCTTATTTTTCTTATATTCAAACCCAAAGTAGTTTTGAATGAATTTGAAAGTATTTAATCGTTCCAATATAGCTTACATGAATTAGAAAATGCTTAATGTGAACAACTTTTCTTTGTGATGTACACTTTTCCACCTATCCGCCTTGCTTTGTGGAGGGAAACAGGTCACCTCTGTCACACAACGGTTGTAAAATAGATATGGGAAGGGAAATAGCATGATCTTCTGTCTCTTTTTAAGAACAGTTCTTTCTGAATTAGTGTACACCCAGGTGTGACCTGTTTATTTTCACATCAATTTTTTAAGGTACAAGTAAAAGCTCCATCAAAGCACAGTCTTCCTGGGACTGTGGACCTCCTTTCTAGACTAGACTAGCAAATGCTTTATGAATGTTTAAAATCAAAAGGGAGGCCAGATTTGTAAAAGTTCATTTAATAAAGTCTGCTGTGTGTTTTACAAGCATGAAGATCTATTCAGACCTATTCAGTAACAATAGAATTATTAAATAGAATTAACCGTACAAGACAGAATGTTGATATTCTGATTCTATAATTCTATAGCTTGATAGGAGAATGGGAACTCAATTCTCTCATGGCCTTAAGAAATATTATTAATTGAAATAATTGCTAAACCTCTGAGATCACTTTCCCAATGAGAACTTATTAAAAAGAACAAGAAAAGGAGCTAAAATATATTTCAAACACTTAAGTGCTTATAAGTGCGTCCGTCAAGCTAGGTGAGTTTTCCATTCTTAACGTGTTTCTAAAATTACATGTGTTCAATTATACGAAAGGCATTTAAATTCCAGTGGGAAATTTAAGTGTTTTTTAATTTGATTTTGTTGACAAAATTGCTAATGTTTACACAATCAGGTGCATTTTAGATATATAAATAAGGAGGCTGTACCTTCCTTAGTCTAAATTTGAACTCTAGAGATATTAAAGAAACCTGTATGTAACTTATTTCCAGAGCTTGAAATTCAACCTGCCTATAAAATCCTTCGACATATATTAGTTTTACTGCCATTGGCATTTACTGCCATTTATGAAGAGAAGGTGGATCCTTAAAAAATTTCCCTCCTTGTTTCTCCTAGCTTGATTAACATTTATAGCCGCAAAAGCCCTTTTATGGCAGCCTTACCTTATATACCTTGATGTAACACACAGTGTGTCTTACACCAAGGCAAGACTATGAACTAGGTTTTCATATTAAAACACCTAAATATCTCTTTTTACTCTCTCAACAGTCCCTGCCTATTAAGTAAAACACTGTTCACCTGCCACACAAATAATATGGTTAATTGACCTCCAGTATTAACCATCTTATTCCTAAAAAAAGAAGCAAACAAATGAAATATTAATCTTACATTAAGACCTATGTCTATTTAATTTAAAAAAGATGTATTTTCTCACTCTGGGATACATTGTTTCCAAATATAAATCAAATTAGAGTCATGAGAAAACTTTTTTAAAAAATAGATTTATTTGCACCTTATTCTGAATGCAGGGTCATCTTTGATCCACTTTTGGAAAGAGTATACCATTTAAAGACTCCTTCCACAATAATGTGTCTCTTTTAAAATTATTTGATTTTCCAAGTATACATGCTGTAAAACTAATAAATCTCATCCCTATATTTGGGGTATAAGAATTTGCTAGAATAACATTCTTAGAAGTACTGGAACCTCTAAGAAATGAATAAAATGTTTCAGGGTTGCCCATAAGCTTTTCCATTGTTGTTTATTAACTTCCCAACCTTGGCCTCTTACAAATATATGAGCAAAAATGTTTTTAATTAACAGAAGCCAAGGAACTAGCTATGCTTTGTCTACTGTTGACATTAAAAACACAAATCAGTGAGGCATCATTTGGAAAATTCTATTATAAAACGCTTGATGTTTTAGGGAGATGGTATTTAACAAGCCCAAATGTATTTGACAGCTAGGTCTGTTATCCATAAATCCTTTTCTCTGACAATGGTTGCTCAACAATGACTCTTTGAAGTTTCATTTCATGCTGTTCCTTGAAGAAGCAAAAGGCTTCTTGTCCAATTATTTCTGTCCCAATTGGCAAGCTCTTTCATAGTGTTGTCAGTCTCTTTTTCTTGGTTGGTTGACAACATCACTTTTAGATTGCCTTTCCAGGTAAGAGCAGTTTCCAAAGTGGATTTGTCTTTCTGCAGAGAGACATTTATATTCTTTGCTTTCAGTGATACAGATGTTCAGAATATATCGTCTATATTAAGGCTTTGGGAAGCAAAAAGGCAGTTGTAGCCAGACGTGGGCGTCACATACCGTAACAACCGGTTCAACCAGCACCGGAAATGTGAACACTCGCTTCGCGCGTGTACGTGCCATCCGCAACATGCATGCAACATCACAAAACACGAGGATTCGCTCGCGTGCACTGTCCGCGCATGCGTCCAGCGTCACAAAACACGGGGATTCGCTCAGGCATGGATGCAGCGTCAAAAAAACACAGCGATATAGGAGGGGATTGCGCCTGGGCAGGTGGGCGGGCGGGCCCACCCGCAGGTCGCAACTACCGGTTTGCCCGAACCGGTCCGAACCAGCAGCAGCCCAACACTGGTTGTAGCACAGATAAGCATGAATGTAAACTGAAGCCCAGAAATATTTGATAACATTTCTGCTTATTCTTCCCCTTGACAAAGAGCCAAAAGTATTTTCAGATTCGTTTTAAATATTGTGGTAGGCTATGATGTTGGAATCTGTGATTCAAATTCTGAAAATCACATAAAACAGCCCCAGACAGAGTTTGAGAATATTATATATAAAAGATAAATGGTGTGTGAATTTATCCTAATTTAAGATGCTTTCGGTGAAAAGAGAAGCTAAAATGAGATGCTGTAGCTACAGTCAGCAATCTATCTTAGTGAGGAATGTCTACTACTGACTTACATTTTGCATAAACAGAATAAACTAGATAGGACACAATATATTGAAAGAGTTTGCTGGTGATCAAGATGTTTTTAGAGAAGTTTGATACCTTGTTGCAACGATACCAAGAAACTTCATGACGAAGATGTTGCAGCTGTTGTTGTTGTTGATGATGACATAGATATAAAGTTTATATCTTGCCTTTTCTCCAGCAGTTCAAGGTATCTTAATTGGGATTATTCCTTCATTTTATACTCATAACAACCACCCTGTCAGGAAGGGTGACCTGAGAGTGACTCACCTAAAGTCTTCCAGTGAGTTTCCATGGCAGAAGGTTGACTGTAATCAGAATATAGTATATTCCTATCTTAATCAGTATACTGCAGTGACTCTATGCAAGTGGTATTGAGAGACATAATATATTTTAATATATAGCCATCAAGTCTGTTAATGATTGGTAGTCTAATCCCATTTGATAACATCATAGTTGTTGGTCATAAGAGCAGTATTTTTTATTTATTTAACTATGTGCTAATTAAATAAATGCTCCCTTTTTATATCTCTTCCATCTCTCAGTTTCATTGATGAATCTAGTTATCAGAGGAGGAAAAAAAGGAATTCTAATTCTGTTTTATCCATATAATGGGTAATTTTATACATCTCTTATCATATCCAGCCCACTGAATTGTATTTTCTGAATGAAAAGGCACAAAATATCATGGAATCACAAGGCATTACAATATTGGCAGTTTTATTTTCAGTTTCTTTCCTAAAATTCACATCAAGATTTTGGGCTTCATCATAATGATAGAGATGGACTGGTATTCTCATTAAGCTTTCCACGACAACTCTACAATTCTATTTTAGTCAGTCCATTATCATCCCCGATCCCATCAGCCTGTAGGTGAAGGTAGAATATTTTGTCCCCATATGCATTATCCTGACTCATCTTGTTAATATCTGTTCTCTCTGTTTGAATATGTCCATTTGGAATTCATTATTGTTCCTTTTTTTTTTTATTCCAACCACCCTGAATAATTTAGCATCACCAACCTGGTCATTCCTTTTTTTTTTTTATTTCAACCACCCTGAATAATTTAGCATCACCAACCTGGTCATCTCAGTGCTTACTTCTGACTCCAGATCGTTTATGAAAAACATCCACAGCACTAATCCCAATATTGATCTTTGCATCTCTGATTGAGAGAAACATCCATTTATTCCTACTCTCTGCTTTTTGTTCTTTAACCAGTTACCGATCCATAAGAGAGCTTCTTCTTATCACATGACTGCTAACTTTGCTCAGGAGTCTTTGGTGAGGGGTTTTGTCAAAGCCTATTGAAAGTTCAAGTAAGCTATATCTTCTGGATCACCCCTATCTACATGCTTGTTGACACTGACAAAGAACTCTTAAAGGTTAGTGAGAATAGGATTTATCTTTGCAAAAGCTCTTCTTTAGCAAGACTTGTTCTAAATGCTTCTGTTTCTTTTGTGCAGGTGTGCTTCCTTTTTATTGTTATCCTTTGCTGAGAAAACTTTCTTTTCAGTTATAACTTCCATGATAAGGCTCATTAACTGTGCTGGTAACCACTTAGATTTGGTAGCATCTTTCCAAACTGCAGCACATACTCCAACAGAGCGCTTATTATTGTATATTTGAGAAAACTCAAAGATTATAGAAAGCAATTCTAAACTAAACTCAAATTGTATTTAACTTTTAACTTCCTTTTTTAATTTATTTCATTTACTTTCCTCTCTGAAAACAAATGTTAGTAATTTTCTACTTCACAATGTTCTATTTATATATAAGTGGCTTCTTTAAAGTGTTGTCAGTAGATGCAACATACATGCCAGAGCCTCTGGAAGCACATTTCTGGTATTTCATCTAAAGTGCTGCATATCCCTAATTTTCACCTTTAGCTTTTTGGTATGTTTTTTCCTGAAAGATGCTCCGTAGTATTCCCCAGAATTCAGTTTAGCAGTGGCACATGTATGTGCTTGAATGCTAGTACTCTGGGCTCTTTAGGTTAAAGCAGAGCTTATTCTCTTTTCATTCATTCATTCATTCATTCATTCATTCATTCATTCATTCATTCATTCGATTTCAAGGCTATCCAACTCCAAAAGACTCTGAGCAGCTTATAATTTTAAAAGAATATTGTACATAATATAAAAACATCATCACCCAAACCTAGCCATACAAATAACCAAAAATCACCAGTGTCTTCACAAGTACTTTAACCCCAGGCCTGGCAACAGAGTCAAATCTTCACAGACCTACAAAACATTTAAAGGATGAGAACCATATGTATCTCTAAGGGGGTTGCTATTCCAGAGGGTGGCAGCAGCAACAGAGAAGGTATACTTCCTCCGTCCCACAGCATGATAATATTTAATTAAAAAAAACCCAACAACAACCCTAGAATGTACCCATTCTGCCCAATTGTGCTGTAGTAAGAAACTTCCATTACTATCTACACCTCTGCTTTTGGCCCCTGCTGTAGCTCCCGGTTGATCTTCAAGGATAGCCCCATGTGGATCACATTGCAATAGTCCAGTCATGAGGTGACTAGGGTATGAGTGACCATCTGAAGAACCTCCCAGTTGCAGAAAAGGCACAACTTCATATGAGGTGGGCCTGTGCAAAAGCCTTCCTAGCCAAGCTGCAATTTACTCTTCAAGTAATACATTACTCATACAGTAATTACAGATTCAGGAGGTCCCCTAAATTATATGCTAGTCTCAAATAGGGAAGTGCAATCCCTTCCAATCTCAGGTTTGATCCTGATTCTGTTTTTCTCCATCCTAACCCAAATAGTTTCAGACATCACATTAGTACATTGACAGACTCACGTGCACAGTCTGAAGTTTTATACAATTGAGTATTGACCCCAAATTGAGAGGTCTCACCTAGTAGTTTGATGTAGTTGTTAAACAAGAGGAGTGAGAGAGTCTAGTCCTGAGATACTCCCCTCCAATGGGGGGCTGTAGGTTTTACCTCTTCTCCATCCTTAGCGACACTCATCAGAACCAATCAGAAGAAGGCCAAAGACTGTAGCACAATACCCGCAACTCCTGAGCTCTGCATCAAGTCCACAAGGATACCATAGTTGATGGTATTGGAAAATATTGAGATCAATGAACACAATGTTGGATGCATCATCTCCATCCCAGCTCCATCAAAGGTAATTAACAAGCATGACCAATGCTATTTCGATATTGTATCCTGGCCCAAGATCTGTTTGGAATGGATCCAGATAATCCATCTTCTCCAAAACCTCCGGCAGCTGCTATTAAACTACTTTCCCTTTGACCACAAAGGGAAATCCAGGATGAAAGGGTCTAGTGATGGCCTCTTGCAAAGGGATCATACCACTGCCTCCTTCAAGGCCAGAGGAACTTTTTTCAAGAAGCTCAATCACAACCCAATCAGAGGTCACTTCTTGGGCTGCCTTGACCACCCAGAAGGAGCATGGATAGAACAAATAGATAGCCAGAGTCACAGTTCAGAGGACCATATCCATGTGATCACGATTTACAGAATCAAACTTGCTCCAGATAACATCATAGGACTGATGTCCCAGGCAACTCATGTGTACTTACTCAGACTCCCAAGATTGTTTTTTGTCAGAAAGCATGACTATTCCACACCACTGCTCTACAGATGCTCCTCCTATCTGTCTGTCTCTCCTATCTACAAATGCAATAAAGGCTGAGAAATAATGTTTGCTAAGCCCCGCTTGTCCCAAATATCTCCCAGGGCTTAATAGATATAAATTCCTTCTTCTCATACTACCATTTGCTTCATTATCTTGAGATGTCTCATTTCTTCTTTCTAGTGTGCAGAACAATTAGCATTTCAAAGAAAGCTGCATTTTAGCATTTAGACATTTATGAAAGCTTAAATTTGGTTCCCAGGAGTTAATGGCAACATGCTTAAATCATTGTTAGGATGTGCATAATCATATGTTCCAATTTAGCATCATTAGATTTTGATGACTAAGAAATGACTAAGTAATTGACTAAATAAATGAATAAATGACTAAGATTTTGATGACTCTTATACTCCTGGAGCCATATTGATTCACCTCTTATAAAAATGAGCTCTTTGCTCTGAATATTATTATAACCCACAGAATAAAAGAGATGGAAGGGAAATTGGAGGTCTTCTAGTCCAAGTCCCTGCTCAAGCAGGAGACCCTATACCATTTTAGACAAATGGTTGTCCAGTCCCTTCTTAAAAGCCTCCAGTATTTGAAGCACCGACAGCTTCTGAAGGCAAGCCGTTCCACTGATTCATTGTTCTTACTGTCAGAAAATTTCTCCTTAGTTCTAGGTTGCTTCTCTCTTTGTTCAGTTTCCATCCATTGCTTCTTGTCCTACCCTCAGGTGCTTTGGAGAATAGGTTGACCCTCTTCCAGTATTGGAACACTGCTATCATGTCACCCTCTTTTAGGCACAAAGGGGTGACTGTTTATCCCTTTGAAATAGATGACTTCTAAAGGACCATTTCTCTGTTCTTTGCTGATCGTCCTCTTTGCAGCCTTTATTATCCTTCTGGAAACATGACATTATTTACCAAATCCTTGATGTTTCTTTAGGTAACAGTCGTTTAAGAATCTGGCAAGAGTTATTCTTATAAAACCCAAGCTCTATATTTATTGTTTTTACCACTTCACTGTATACTATGCTAAGTGACTCCCTGGTAGCTTCCTTTCCCAGTAAAGCATCTTTCCTATTTACTTTTTCATATAGTTCTATGCATATTGCAACAGAAGAACCTGTCCACTAACTCCTGTATCTTATCTTGAGTAGATGTATATCAGATTGCACTTTATTTATGTTGTGAATTTAAGCAGGTTGCCTGAAGAAGACTTATTTACTATTCAAGATTTTGCCAAGCTACCAAATGAATGGATATAATGAGAGTATAATCTAAGCTAACATTAATAATGTTAAGCTATGCCTGAGGATAAACTGAGGCAATTTAATTTTATTTGAATAATTCATAGTAATGTTTAACTGCAGCATGTATTAGTGGTAGCACTACAACAGGCGTTAAGTGTACATTGTAAAAATAAATAATTTTATCAAGACATGTTGCCTTGGTAAACGTATTGCAGCTCTCAGTTCACATGACTAGCATGTGGTATGTTTCAATGCCAGATTTGGTAATTTGTTTCTCTGACATATTTAACAGAAGATTGCTATTTTTTTCTACCAAATTCCATTCACTATAGAATTCAGCAGTATGCCATTAGTTTCTCTTTCTTTCTTATTCCTATTATATGCCGAAGAGAAATGTATGATTTTAATATGATTCAACTCTTCACTAGATCCAGGCAAATTTATTTCAGTCCTGAAAGTTGTTTTAAGTATAATATATTGAATTTCAGAGACATTTTCCACAAATATTTACAGCACACATCAAATGCTTTAGTAATGAATTAAACATGGAAATGCTAGGATTAAATAAAAGGGTTGAAAGTTATAGCTGTCATTTGGTTGTATGTGTTACTTAAGGTTTTTTTTTTCCTTTTCCCAATGTTCTTTAAAAATTTTCTAGGTGTCTAAAGGCATTTTTAATTTAATATATACCATTCAAAGGAAAAGGTCTTTTACACTGACTGCTGACATTCAAAAAATGCAATAAGACAGTACTGCAAAAGTTTAACAGTTTTAGGTCAGATGGATGTCAGCAGGAAAGCCAGAAGTATTTTGGCACTTAATTCTTCCATTGACAAGAATACCCTCTAAAAGATTATTAGAGCCTAGGAGGGGGTCTTTTACTCTTTTGTTCTCCAATTAGCTTTTGCTAAGTTTGCTATTTTGACTGGTAAGCTTCTGTGTGAACTGGACTCTCTACATTTTTTATGAAATTAAGAATAATAATTACAAGACAATTTCCTAATAAATACATTTAGGTAATTATTTCCTAGAATTATTTAGTATCGAGGTTCGGTTAGGAGTAATAATATATAATGTCATTTACTAGAGATTGTATTTACTTATTGGCTTACTCACTTACATGCTGCTTCAGACACAACTATTATGCAAGTGATGTGCTAATTAAACCCAGAGTTACATGCTAGCTGCTAAGGGTGGCAAAAGTTAAAACTTAACTTTTCAAGCACAGCAAATCTATATTTGATTTACGTGCTGTTTAAATTAGTTTACAGGAAGCCATCCTTTGGGATTGCGTGTAAGCATCAGCCCTGGGCCTGAGAAATAAAGTGAAATTTCTTAATGAAATGGGCAGCACAGCCATCCCAGGGGTTCCACTGCAAATGAATGAGAGGACCGAGCACGAATTAAACAGTGTTTTCAATGTAGCGGAGACTCTACTGAACACAAAATGATCAACATCATTTTTGAAATGGAATATAATACGAAGCCAAGAGAGAAACAAAGATCTCAAACGCTAAGCATAAAGAAAGAAAGAACTAACTGGCAGATCATATTTTGGAGGGAGCTGTTTGTGTTATCTGGCTTGCAGAATGAATTCGAATTACCAGCAAGGGGCCATACAGTACCATTATCAGTTATTGCTGTTATAGGTTATTATTGCAGAATTGTTAAATTATTTAACATAAACTGAATGTTATATACTTCAAAAAAAAAAAACATAGGGGAAATGATCTTTGGGGCTGTTAAGCTTTGGGGAAGATTTGTTCTAAGCCAAAATTGTGAGTATTCCCTGAAGTAGGGTGTCAGCAGGTTTCAGAAGAGCTTCACTGATCCGGCTGTTTCAGAATTCTTAAGTACTTATTATGCTATTGGAGTTTTATAGTAGAATTTAGGTAGGGCTGATCTAATACACGTCCTGTGTTGACCAGATGGTTAGTACTGACAGGGCCAAAACTTTACCTAGCAACAGAAGAGGCCAAATCCGTCATATGTTCTTTTTCCATTGGGACATTACAATTGTCAATGCCATGCCTGCAAATACCCACTATGCAGAAATCACTTATTTTCTTATATTAAGATACGTTATATAGAACACTTTTCAGCTCTTTCGGGAATGTTTTTTGTCATAGTTTTTTCCAACTTTGTTTCTATCTTTCTTTAATAGTCAGAGCTATCTGCAAGCTACAAGTGAAGTGCCTGGTGGCCATACCCTGGATCCTTCGGCAAACTACAATTCCCCTAAGTTTCGATCAAGGAATCAGAGCTATATGAGAGCAGTAAGCACACTCAGTCAGGCCAGCTGCGTTAGCCAGGTTGGATTCTTTTTCCTGTTATGCATTTTACAATAATATTAATAATTGTAGGGTTTTAAAGAACAAATTCAGGAGTCTGACCACATATCCCAGGCTTATAATCAATCATTTCTACTGGTTATTTTCCTAAGCTGAAAGCTTTGTTTATGTGCAATTTAATAAGATTTTGTAACGGAAACCAGAAGAGTTTCAAGCTGCTTACACACTGAAGTTTGTAAATAGTAGTTTTCAATGGTTTTACGCATACACCTAACAAGAACAATTCATAAGTGAAAAAAATAAGTTGTAGATACCAATTATCTGCTCCCTTACTGTATATTTTATGGCAAATACTTTCTTTCTTTGATACCATATATGCGAAATAGCCCACTGAATTAATACATCCTTAAGTCAGTGTTTACATTGCACTAATAGTAATTTGCAATATATTATAAGTACAAATAATTAGATTGCACTCATTGATACCTGCACTTATATCTACAAAGTCACAAATAAGAAACTTTTTTTTTTGTTAACTACTTTAAGAAAAAGCTGAATTGGAAACTTAATGGGAATGGTCGGCCTGTGGGCCATATGTATTTTCAGAGCCCCATTTTTGCAACTATGTTGTCTAAAATCTACCCCAATTTTTGGAAATAATCCATATAGTTTCAGTGGTATAATTTTTCACGTTTTAAAGGAAACCGCAAATTAAAGTGGATTCATCATACCTTTGCAGGCATAAACCACATCCATTGACTTTGTTCCTAGATCCATAAGACATTAGAAAGATCTTTCTCATCCAAGGACACCATCAATATTTCTCCCAAAGCCATATTCCTCCAGTCCTTGTTTGACTTTCAAGAGAATCATGTTCTATAGGACAGGTCTCGGCAATCCAAAGCCACCTAATGTTAAATTTTGGTGCATCTGGTTTTGGTATCCCTTTCATATTTAGGTATAAAAAGTAAACTGGAGTAAGAATTATCTTTTTTTGTAGGGGGTGTGGTGGCCTAGTGGTTAAGACACTGGGCTGTTGACTGGAAGGTTGCCAGTTTGAAATCCAAGTACCATATGACTGAGCGAGCTCCAATTCTTTCCCCAGCTCCTGCCAACCTAGCAGTTCTAAAGCATGCAAACGCGAGTAGATAAATAGGTACCACTTCAGTGGGAAAGTAACAGCAGTCTGTGTGCCTCGGCTTATAGTCATGCTGGCCAGTTGACCACAGAAATGTCTTTGGACAATGCTGGCTCCCTCGGCTAAGAAACGGAGATGAGCACCGCCCCATACAGTCGGACATAACTGGACAGGAGAAACCTTTATCATTTACCTTTTTAAAATATTTTTTTTATTCATTCAATCACTTTCTGTGTAACATTGCTATGCAGCTGTTATAGCTGAATTCCAACAGGTCCAGTTGTGATCACCCACTGTTACTGTAACAGGCTTAATAGTTGAAATAGCTATAGTTAGGAAAATCTGAGCAGCATGGGAGAGAAGGATTCTTACTAACCTTATGCCGCTCTTCTACAAGAGTCCCAGCGGCTAGTGATGGTATAGAGACTATAGTTTTCAGTGCTGCAGATACATACAAAGCTGGTTTGCAGAGCCATGGCAATCCAGCATCCACCTCTTCCTCCTTTCTTTTGCAAGGCTAAACAGAAAATGTAGCCAGCACCGTTCTAGAATCTTATGCTGCATAGAGGGATTACTGCCTTCTGCCCTCTGGGACACCAAGATTTATCCAAGATTTGTTTGCGTCCCCCCCCCAGCCCTGTTTAAACAAGCCCTTGAAACCTGGCTTCCCCACCACCACCACGGATGTGGGTTAAATAGAATGGGAGGTTTCAGCTGGTTGTTGTTGTTGTTTTACTTATTTTCTCTGGGTTCTCTTTTGCTGTTATTTTGATGCTTTGATTGTACTTTGTAAGACAGTCATAAGAAATTGGAGCAGAAATAAATTGATGAATCACAGGTGCTCTTGAGTTATATGACCTCATAACAATTTTGTATTATTAAATATCAGAGGAAAAGGAAGCACAGCCTGATAATTCATTTTCTGTCATATTCCAATTATAGCCCACTGGCTATAATCTATATTCCCCACTTGGTCATGGTTCTGTTTTAAAAATAAGGCTAGTGTCAGATCTACAAGGTAGACCAGACTAGGAAACCAAGACCCTATAGATCAGGACTACTTTGATTGTAACAACTATAGTAATAGAATCTTGCAAGTCTGAATGTAGTTCCCCCTCCCTCACTTTGTCTTCATGAGAACTAGACATGGGCTTGTCTGAGAGGTTTTCTCAAGTTATTTTCTTGTCCCCTACTCAAGCCCTACTTATCTGACTATTGCCTTGGTAGTGACTCTTCCTCTTGTGCTTCAAGGCCGTTCCCTATACCCTCTGGTATGACAAGAGAAATGCTATGTCCACATGGCATTTGGAGTTTGCTAGGTATATCTTCTACCATTTCTGCAGAAGACCAAAAGACAATACAAGCTGAGGGTAATGCAGGTTTGATAGAAACTGTTCTTCCGCAGATGTTCTCCATCGTATGCATTCTTTGTACCTCTATAATAAAGCATCCATCTATACTGCAGAAAAGGGTAATATGCCATTTTTGCTCTCCCCTTCAACAGAAAACAAAGATCCTTTCTGCTAGCAGATTGGGTTTGCAAGTAGGGAAATAAGACATTTCTCTTCATCATACTTATAATTGTGCAAGTCTTTCTTTCTTAATAAATCTTTCTTTGTTTATATCAAACAATTCAAAATAAGAATGTTTGTCTTTCCAGAGTGCCTTTAATACGATTAGAATTTATTTATTTATCAAATTTTTATGCCGCCTGACTCCCTATGGGAGAATTGAAATAATAATTGCAAGCACTGAAAATAATTGTTTTCAGACCAAATTCATTGTGGAGGTGTACTTATGGAGCATGACTATGTATATTCTGTGTGGATAGACACACCTCACTGAAATTATTTAATTAACATGTTCAATCAATTAATACATGTTTAATCAACTTGTCTCCATGCTTCTTCATATTGGCATAGTTCTAGCAATATTACTGGGATGAGGAGCAAAGTGTCAGCAGCTAGAACTGCTGATGGGCATAGCTGCCAATTGGGCTATGGTCAAGAAAAGAAGTGGGAGATCCAAATCTCTTCAGATGTTGCTGATTTCTACATCCAGCAGCCCTATTTGATGGAAATGTTGCTCAAAATATCTAGGTTATCACAAGTGCCCTGCCCTGGTCTAGGATTCTCCCTACCTGACCTTACTGACACTGTTAAATGCAGTACCAAGAGAGAACCTATATGGCATGGGAGCAATCTCTGTTGTACTAATTCTTACTTCTTGTAGTTCCTCCTTTTGCATTTTGCATCTGATGTTGTAACAATGTACTGCTCTCCTGGTAGTAGGATTCAATTCAGTCAGAACTCTTAAAAGGGGGTTATTTTGAATTCATATCTAGAAAAGTCTGGCTGCATCAGATGGTTCTCGATGGTAGTCAGCTTTGCTGATGTCCAATGTTGCTCCTTAGATGTATTTGAGTTCCACTCCCATTTACACCTGTAAGGTACAGAATAAACAGTATTTCCTGGATTGACCATTGAACTATCTGAAAGAAATGACAACTGGTATACATACTTTCCTGGTCAAATATAACAGAAGACAAAAATTTCCATTTATGGTCTGGGGAAACTTCACTTAGTCATGTTGTCCCTTACGTCTTCTGCACCAGGGAATAAAATCTCACTTTGCAGTTTAAAATACAGAATAATTTCCTATTATATCCAAATTTGAGGAAATGATTAGCTGAATCACATGAAGATCAAGTTGGTTCCAGGTCAGAGTTAGCTAACTAATTATAGTTTGAACAAATTAGTGGCCTGTTTGGGGATTTAACCTATTCAGCTTTCCTAGTTCACACAATGAACTAAAGGAAGGAAGGGCAAACTAAATGAAGCAAGCACATGGACCAGAACTCACTGCTGTGCTGTCACAAGAATGGTAACTTGTTGCTGTAAGTTCTAAAGATGAAGAGTTGAGGAATTATTTTGTCATTTTTCCTAAAACTGTTTACTCGTTTAAGATTTGAGAAAGGGGTATTTTAGTTATATTTCTGTTTTATTTTCAGGATGATTCCTTGAGAAAGGCAAAATAGTGGCAAAGGGAATATAGGTTAACAAAAATTAAGACAACAATTAGAATGCCTCAGCTTTAGGACATTCTTCCTGTTTGTTTGTTTAATGTAATGTAATGTAATGAAATTAAAAACCAATGTCTGAAAATGTTCTTTCAGGCTAATACTGGAATTAAAATATAGTCTGTTTAGCTCTCAGATTATAGCAAAGGGAAGCTAATTTCAATTAGGCGGATGTCTACTGCTGCATTATAAACAATCTTGAGGAGGGAGTGGAAGGGGTAAATGGGGTTATTGCATTAATTATATTGAAATAAAGTATTTTTGAGCTCTGATAGTGTATTGTAGCATAATGCATTTCTGCAAAGCCAGTGGGGGAAAAAAAACCACACCAAATGCAATGTTGTTGTTTATCTAGATGAGTGAAGCAGAGGTCAATGGGCAATTTGAATCTGTTTGTGAATCAGTGTTTAGTGAAGTTGAAGCTCAGGCCATGGATGCCCTCGGCTTGCCAGGTTGCTTCCGAACCAGAAGTCACAGTTACCTGCGTGCCATTCAAGCTGGTTACTCTCAAGATGATGAATGTCTCCCTTCAATGGCATCTTCTAACATCACCTCAACAATCAGGTCAACAACGGGTGAGTTCTTTATATATTTCATATAAGAGCCGTGGTGGCGCAGTGGTTAGAAGGCAGTATTGCAGGCTAATTCTGCTGACTGCCGACTGCCAGCATTTCGGCAGTTCGATTCTGACCAGCTCAAGGTTGACTCAGCCTTCCATCCTCCCGAGGTCGGTAAAATGAGGACCCAGATTGTTGGGGCCAATATGCTGACTCTGTAAACTGCTTAGAGAGGGCTGTAAAGCACTGTGAAGCGGTATATAAGTCTAAGTGCTATTGCTATACTTGGTAATCAAACATCTTACATATAAAATGATGGCAATACAAAAGAGGATGGATGAATTAATTGAAAGCTGCATGCGCATCTCAACCCAGTGATGAGCAAAAAAAGAAATTATTTTAGCTCTGATATGATTTTATATTTTGCATACTTTTACTGTATTCTTTTTACATTGTATGTTGATTTAGGTTGATACGCTGATTTTATAAATCAGTTTATATTTTGCATAATTTTAGATAGTTGGGACTGTGTGCGATCTTTTAAGCCTGAGCTTTCTCCATGGTAGGTTTCAAACCCTGCTCATGCCTTTTATCCCTGAAACTGTAATAACATAGGTGTCTGGAGGACACTGAAATGATACCAGTTGCTTTGCTGTCTCATTATTCATAAGATTGCTTAGATATTGATGGAGAAAGTGGCAGAAGGAGTGGAAGGGAAGGACAGAAAGAAAGAGAACACAGTTCCTGCTCTAAGCCAAGTACACAAAGAAACCTGAAAGCACCCTAAAGAAGAGGAAGTACATAAATAATCATGGTCATGACATTTATATTAAGGCTTTTTCGTATGTTTATAGCTTATTAATGATTTTTAAAAAGAATTGTGTTATGTTCAAGCTTAGAGCCTGGGTGAATCTCAGCATTCTCTCTCTCTCTCCACTCTGATTACTCACCAGGGGATTCTGCAGGGACATAGTTTTTCATTGTTTAATCCCTCTGATGCACCACACAGTAATCTTGGATATAATCTGCACACAGTTACAAGACTATTGCATACATCATAAATGCTGCTATACCACTCACTTTTTAGCAGCTTTGGGAGCTCTGGGTTACTGAAGACTGCCCCTAGGAAGTTGTCTCGACTCCTTCAATCCAAAGCCTGCCAAACCTGCCAGAGTCAAAAGTTGTTTCCTAACAGTTTGGTTAAGAGGTCACCAAAGCCTTTAAAATGCCACTCACTCTGTTAATCAAACATGGCCATGCTGCAGACATCCAGATCAAGCGACAGGTTCGTGTAGGTAAAAGGTGTTTTTACTTAAAACAATATTAAGTTAAAATACCGATAAGACTCAATATCCAGATCAGCTGGCTTGAATTAACTTTCTTCTTTATTTAATTCAAGCCAGCGGGTGTGGGTTTTGAATCATATGAACACATTTATGATTTCTTTCATCCTAATACAAATAAGAGGTTTGAGAGGCAAAGAAAGGTGAAAGGAAAGTAGACCAAAGTCCATGGAGAGCCTAACAATGATGTCTGTAGAGATTCTCAGTCATCCAGGTTATGGTTGTCCCAAAAGTGCTTTTTCAGGAGGCAACTGGACTTTCTTGTTTTTTCTTTTGAAGACATTTCGCTTCTCATCCAAGAAGCTTCTTCGGCTCTGGCAGGATAGTGGGGAATGGAAGGATTTATATTCTTTTAGCTATATAATTTGGGATGAACACTCTTTGAATGGTGTGGGAGTAGGAATGGATTTCCCCCCCAAAAAATTGCAGACTACAGGACCAGGAGCACTACTCAGGTGACCCTGAGGACACAGATAAACTTCCAAGTGCTTCAATGACCCTCTAAAATGATGCAAATGACCAGCTGTCTGCAAGGAATATAAATCCTTCCATTACCCACTATCCTGTCAGAACTGAAGAAGCTTCTTGGATGAGAAGTGAAACATCTTCAAAAGAAAAAACAAGAAAGTCCAGTTGCCTCCTGAAAAAGCACCTTTGGGACTAACAATGATGGGGCTCCATCTTTTCCAGAGCATGGTTTCTATACTGCGTGGTTTCTCTCAATTGCGACAAGTTGTCCCTTGAGGACTGTTGACCTTTATTTGGAGCTTATCAATTTTCCTTATCATAGGACTTCTAAAATCAGGCTCATGTGAAGTGGGCAAATCAATAAAGGGAAGTAGAAGCTTCAGGGGCAAGCATGAACAGGGAGGAGAAAGTAGTACCAGTTCTTCTTCAAAGTCGCTTCTCAGATTCTACTATCTTCCCCTTTCAACTTTTCCTCAAATCTCAGTGTATTATAGCTCTTAGATTCACTCCTCTCAATGGATGGAGAACCTCCCCTTCCTTTTAATCTTTTCTATAAATGAATACAAATAGTATTTGAGAAGTTTTTATTTCTATAGTTTAAAGTTTTCTTTCTCTTTCTGATGTTCCTGCATGATTCGCGTTTTTATCATATTTCTTAATGACATTTGGAAATTATAGTTCAGTCGATATGACTGTTGCTTCTTAAAATTAATTAGCATCCCAGTACCTCCCAAGGCTTTATCAGTGATGGGGAAAATTAGAGGACATGTACACTACACACATTTATTTCAAAGTATTGATTCGCCATGATTTTGATTGCTTCTACTTTGACCTACAGCATGTTCTACCATAAGACATGTTTGTAGAGACAACATGGCAGATGCTCTCTCTTGATGTATTGGGTATACCTCCCATAATCCCCAGTCAGCTGGACCATGCTGGTTGCAATTATGGGAATTGTATTCCAATATCGTTGCAAGCAGAGGTGAGTTCCTCCCAGTTTGGACCGGATCGCCCGAACCAGTAGTGACCCGCTGGTGACGTCACTGAAGTGGATCGGCCGGTGCCGGTCCGTGGGCGCCACCATCTTTTTGGGGGATTTTTTTGCGACGTTTTTACTGTTTGGAAGGTTTTTCCTCTTCTGCTGCTTGAAAAAGGGCCCTCCCACCCGCCCCCGGGTTTATACTGACCTTTATTCCTTCGCCCGAAGCACAGCTGATCAGCTCCTCAGCTGTGTTTCGGGCTGATTGCAGCTACTGAGCATGTGCGGAAGCAAAATTGCACGAGGGAAAACGTCGCAATGCGAACCGGTGGGGAAGGTAAGTGGAACCCACCCCTGGTTGCAAGGCTTAAAAATGGAAAGTGTTTGTATTAGATTATATGATTAATAAAGATTTTGAGCTCAAAATTCTTGGGATATACTGGGAGGTGAAGCCAAATCCTAATACCTATATCAAAACTTTTTCTTCTTAAGGATGAAGTAGAAATGTAATAGTCTAGTACCTAATGCATAATTTATATTAAAATTCTGACTAGCTTCAGATATTGGAGACCTTTACATAATTCATATAAACTCTATTCAATTGTTTTAGTTCCATAGCCTCTCCTCTCCTCTCCTCTCCTCTCCTCTCCTCTCCTCTCCTCTCCTCTCCTCTCCTCTCCTCTCCTCTCCTCTCCTCTCCTCATGCCAT
>QLTV01001698.1:8056782-8085422 GCA_003457575.1 Thermophis baileyi
CCCACCTCCAAAACGACCACTGCCTTGCGAAAGAAGCTGAGGGTAAAGGTGATGGACTTGCCAAGCATGTCTCCAGACCTAAACGCTATTGAGAATTTGTGGGGCATCCTGAAACAGAAGGTGGAGGTGCGCAAGGTCTCTAACATCCACCAGCTCCATGATGTCGTCATGGAGGAGTGGAGGAGGACTCCAGTGGCAACCTGTGAAGCTCTGGTGAACTCTATGCCCAAGAGGGTTAAGGCAGTGCTGGAAAATAATGGTGGCCACACAAAATATTGACACTTTGGGCCCCATTTGGACATTATCACTTAGGGGTGTACTCACTTTTGTTGCCAGCAGTTTAGACCTTAATGGCTGTGTGTTGTGTTGTTTTGAGGGGACAGCACATTTACACTGTTATACAAGCTGTATACTCACTACTTTACATTTAAATTGCGAATTGTCCTAAAAATGCAAATTCCAGGTGTAGTTATAGAAGAAACGACAGACATCATTATCTCTGGAACTTTTAAAAATTTATTCACTTAGCTTTCGTTAGCCCCTGCTAACATCGTCAGAGTGTAAAATCACCATTGGAGAGATACTTGCTTTTATCTGTTACCGATCAATTTGGTCATTGCGCGCGTGATGGGCCCACACCCTGGACGAAACAAATGAACTTGGTGGATGCAACGAATGTGCCTGGGAGGGAGAGGAGTAGTGATGTGGGGGAGGGAACCGGGGAAAATGCCTTCAAAGTAATACCTGACAGCTCGGCATCACCCCCTGGGGAGAGGCAGCCCAAGCCATACACAATAGGGAAGGAGGCAACAGAAGCCGCACCTCCATCGGTCAGCATGACTAAGGCAAAAACAACAAAGCTAATTACAGGGGGGAGGCAAGGGTGTGGGCCCATCACGTGTGCAATGACCAAATTGATTGGTAACACATAAAAGCAAGTATCTCTCCAATGGTGATTTTACACTCTATCGATGTTAGCAGGGGCTAACGAAAGCTAAGTGAATAAATTTTTAAAAGTTCCGGAGATCGCTGCCCTCTTACTCTTTTTTTTTTTTAAGAAAATATTATTTCAACATCCCAAATGCTGAGGAACTTCAGATGCATTTGGCAGTTTGTCATTCCTTTGGCAGGCTTTACATGTGAAGCATGCTGTTGCAAATCAAATGCTGTTATAATTACACATTATCAAATTTGTCAGATTAAAAATACTATTATGTGTAAAAATTTAAATTACTGTTAAGCCTTAAGTATTATTCTCTGGCAACTTCAAACCTGAGTGATGGATTAAACTGCCTACCTTCCAATGCCCTGGAAGCTTCTCAAGGATCCTTTCATTGTATTTACGGAGAACTGTCCCTGAATGAAGAATATGTACTGCTACTGATCATCCCCTGCCATATGTGTACCAACAAGAAAGAATGGAGCATGCATCCATAATCCTTTGCAATCCACAGGCTTCCATGACACACAAGGAAAAGCTTTATGGCAGGCTTATAAATGAATGTGGAAAATATTTTTTGAAGGCCAAGTGGATGAAAATCACTATGATGTATGATTAGTGTCAGCTTTCAGTGTTCTCAAATGCTAATCTGTAGCATACTATCAAGTACTGTCCAATATTAACTGCCAGATATCTGATACTGAATTAGTTGCTAGTGACTAATATTTTAATATTTGACAAGTAAATGAACATTCAGAACGCACAAGGAATATCCAGTATTTAATTGCTGATTTTTAATGTATGGGACCCGTGCATTTCTTCTCTACTTTTGAAAATAAAATACACATGCCTCCCACTAGAAAACATTGTTACTTAATAGGTGGAAGAAATACATGGCTTTATTTTGCTGTAAATGCACATGCACGCACACACACACCCTTAACTGGATAGCTGCTATTAAAATTGCTCACATCATAATGATTACCCTGAATAAATACTTCGATGATACAAACATTAATAAAATGAATACAAGCCTTGACCTCTGCTATTATGACTCACATTTGAAGTCTGCTTAATTACAGGAACGCTGCCACGGCTCTGACACTTCAGCCTCTGCAAAAATGCAGTGAGTATATATGGCACAATGTTTACGGATGCTTAAATTGTGCCAGTTTTTAGTGCACTGAACAGTAAATTCTGCTTCCTATCTGACAGCAGGAAAGATTGTCTAGAAAATGGGAGAAAGACAGTACTTCACTGTCTTCAAGACTTCAACTGCTTGATACACTATAATTTATTGCTAATTAACAGAACTAAAATAGAACGTTTTGTGTGTCATCCATTGGCCTCTGTGTAGCTCAAAGCTTTCTAGCTGCAATGCAAGTGTTCAAGTGGAGGTTTGCATGACGTGTGGCTTTTGCAAAAGAACACTGATTACGCTGGGACATGGAACATTGTTTAGTTTGGGAGTCACATTCACATCAGTGTTGACTGCACATGTCAGTGCTGGGAGTGGTCAGTGTCAAAATTTGAAAGGCCAAAGCAATGTTCTCTATTTGCCCTCCGTTTTAATCTTGTTAGTTTTAATCTTTCCTTTTTGCTCGCTCTTTCTCTCTCTAAATCAAAGATACATGGGTTATATACAACTTAAAAGCAGACGGTGCAATCTCTGGAAGATTTAAAGAGAGTCATTAATGCATGGAGAAGGAGGTGTATCACTTTCTTTTAGCAGTTTTAGGCAACAAGGTAGAAGGGGTGGAGAAAGGAACTGGGAAGAAACTGTTCCACTCTTGTTAAACAGGAAAGAGAGATAAAGAAAGAACTCTGAAGTGCCATAGATGGGATAGGGATGGCTTAGGACAGCCACTACTTACATTACTAAGATTAGGATGAGAGGAGAAAGAAAATAGAGGATGCCTCGGAGTAGCACTATCAATGATGGGGAAAAGAGGAGCTACCTGATTTCTGCCCTCAACCATTCCATAAAACACTGCAAATAAAAGTGCTTGATTCCATTTGCCTGGAACACCACACTGACACACTTATCTGCCATCCTGCCTCCTCTCCTCTTCCCTTCTCTTTGGATCATGGAGAGGAATTGGATATGTCTGAGTTAATGAAAAGAAGGATTAGAGATGACATGATACCTTAGTAATGTTCCAAAGAAGAGGGAGTCAAGCTATTCTCCAAAGCACCTTAAGGCAGGACAAGAACCAATGGATGGAAACTAATCGAGGAGAGAAGCAACCTAAAACTAAGGAGAAATTTCCTGACAATTAGAACAATCAGTGAAACGACTTGCCTTCAGAAGTTGTGGGTGCTCCAACACTGGAGGTTTTTAAGAAGAGATTGGACAGCCATTTGTCTGGAATGGTATCGTGTCTCCTGCTTGAACAGGGGGTTGTACTAGAAGACCTCCAAGGTCCCTTCTAACTCTGGTATTCTGTTATTCTAAATGTTATGGCTATAAGAAAAAAATCTCTTTTGGCCCTGGTTGCTCAGAAGAGGTCCACTTCTGAGAACACTGAAGTTTCCTTTCCTATTTCTATTTCTAACTCTTCTTGTTTTCCCATCTCTTATATCTTCTGCTGTATTTTCAATTCACTCCGTATCCTGGTCATGTCTTCTTGCGTTGGTCACCCTGTCTCCTGTGGCAGTTACAGAGTAAGACAAATGAGATGAGCCGACCAGTGAAGGAGGCCATCAAGTTACGGCAAATCCCTGAGCTTTTCAAATGTCATGGTGTGTTTTATAAAACCAGTGAGTGACTCAACAGTGAAATGTTTACCAGGAGCAAAAATGTATCTGGTCTGCATCATAGAAGCAATTTTTTTTTCTTTTTTGAACGAGTGGAGTATGTAGTTTTATTTCAATTAACAATACTACTTTCAAGGAAAATTGTGAATAAACAATGTGACAATGCTGTTCTTATTCAACAAAGTTGAATCTATTTAAAGAAAAATAAATTACAAGGAATTAAACATTTATTCATATTGTGGATAATTTATGCTGGTATAATTTTAATTATTCAGATAGATTGTTGAATTCTATTCAAAAGAATGAAGCAAAGACACACATACTATAGTTCTACCTAAGGTGCAGTTGGGAGGTTTATAGGGAGGGCTAGAATTAGTCATATTTTGGACATGTATATTAAAAAATACAAATGGAAATCAAAAGCCTCATACCCACTCTTATTCTCTATTACCATGGTAATCCTGATGGTAATTTGACCTTGTTATCAACAATTAAGTGGCTGAACAGTCCCTCATTTCCCTTCTCTAATTATATATTTACTTTTTCAATTAGCCGGTGATTTATTAGCAAGGAACAGCATTGCAGAGATATCGTAAGGCCCCTTTCCCTCAACAAATTGCATCTCATCTTTCAAATTAAATTATCAATTACCATATAGCTCATTGAATTTCACATACTCTTCCCATCCCACCCCAAGTTCTGCTTAGCATGTGAGACAAAATTATTTCCAAGTACCGTAGTAATCAGTCATGTACAAATTCCTTTTGACTCAATTCAGTATCTTCTAGACTAAAATTAGTTGGGTTGGTGCCTCTGCAAGCCCAGTTTGTCATTTGAATCGTACCCTGTTCCTTTTCCAAAAGCTGCCAAGAGAAGCTTGGGCATATAATGGCTGCTAAACTGAGTAGCCTGGGCTTGCTTCTCCTTTTCTAACTTGCTTAATCAAGCCTCTCCTTCTGATAGGTTTGCAGAAAGAGCACTCCATGGGCTGTAAGGAACATCCCTTTTGTTATTCTTACACACACACACACACACACACACACACACACACACACCCGCTCGCGCACACACACACACACACCAGCTTGCTAGGGAAAAAGGCTGGAAAATGTGCCTGTTTGAGGGTAGTTGGGGTGTGTGGGGGGGAGGGTGTAGTATGATTCTAAGGGGCAAAATGAATGTCTAATGCTTTGCAAAGTTTTCAGATGCTGTCTTACCACCACACCCAAAATAGATTATTAGAAAATATGGTGGAATCTCTAGCTAGACCGGAGGGAGGTGTAAGAGATCAGGTTTAGAGTCCTTGCACTGGAGAAAGCGGCAAAGGCCTGACCTCCTCTAGAAACTTTGAGACCTCATCTGACTCTACTCAGGGGAATATAGCCAGTCTGGCAAGATTCTTGTAACACAGGTGACTAACAATAAAGCTTCTGTTTGAGACTCTTCACAAGTGATTCTGGTTGCTTGTGCCTGACAAAATTCTAGTTCAATCTGAGGCAGGTTTTCCAAAGAACACAGGACAATTTCTTGAAACAGAGGTGAAGTTTATTCAACAGAAAAATACTCAGTTAATCATCAAAGGCGGCCACGAATTGAAAAGAAAAGCTGGTTTCTTTTATAGAGAGATCTGTCTTTTTGTCCCTAGAAAGCGAGCAAATTTAGCTAGGGATTACCAGAAAGCACTTCAGATCCACCGGAGAGGAAATGTGGTTTCCTGCCTGTTGTGTTCTGACTGACCTCTAAATGAACTCTAAATTGTTATGCTTAGCTGAACTCTGAATGAACCCTGTTTTGCTATGTTTCAGTTGAACTGTAACTGAACTGTATGTTTTCACTCAGGTCCAGCGTTTGAATGCTTAAAGGCTATTGGTTGTTGTGTCTGACAGCCCTCTATAAAAGAGCTAGCTGTCAGACCGTGCTTTGCTGGTTGTCTTGAGTTGAGCTAATAAAAAGAGCTGTTCTGAAGTCAGTCTCCTGTGGTCGTTCCCACTCTCTAACACTGCTCTGCAGGGTTTTGCCATTTGTCATCTTTTGTAAGTTAAGGTGGTGACCTCAAGGTGATGGGTTTGAGTGGGGAAGCCTATTGTGGGCGTGAGGAATTTCCATACCTGGAAGAAATTCTCGTAGTTTTTAATTGAGTTGCCAGTGTTTGCCAATTTTTTAATCTAAGACACGCTTAATGAGTTTCAGCCTAGCTGTCAGAATCAGTGGAAAGGCTTTTAAGGTCTGTGGGTTCACCAGCAGGTCAGGCCAGACAGGGTTGGTAGGTGGCGTGGAGGGCAGAGGGGTGGCATAGCGTTTTTCTAATGACAAGATCAACTCTGCTCTTGGTCTTGCCCATATTCCAACTACATTCTTTATCATATTGCACAAAGCCTGTTGCAGCTCTCAAGCCTTTGTACAGATTCTTTTCTAAGGCATTGCCTCTTGTGTTGAAAAAATGTATATTGTGAATTGAAAACTAGTTGTTAACTAAGAACAATGGACCACAGGTTCTGTGGGAAACTGGTTGAGGAACAAGGCTCTTGTCTCATCACCATTCGCTGAAAGCTCAAACTGTAGAGATGCTGCAGACCACATGGAATGACAAGCCCAGTTCATACAAGTTGCAGCCAAACTGGACAAATGCTAGGAAGAAGGAAAAACATATTTTATGGTTCTCCTACTCTTTTCATTCTTTTAATAAACATCAGATTGTGAAAGTAAATGGCTGCAGCATTTTTATTTAAAAATTGAAATGTTTCAATGGAACATGAGAACAAGACAACCCCCCAAAATTCTTAAACAGGGCTGTTATTTAATTATAAAATGACATATGAAATGAAACTGTCATAATTCAAAATTGATTATGATTCTTAAAGAAAAGAAAGAAAAAATGTCCTATATCTGTTCTAAACAGAACACATTTGGTGATGTAAATCCTATTTACTTCAACTGTCAAAAAATGCTCCCATCATTTTTTCTTCCAGAATACACTAAATTCAGGGGTGGGTTCTAACTTACCTCGCTGCCGATTCGCTTCCTCCTGAGCGCGCATGCGCAGTGCAAAAAAAATAACCCCCCCCCCAAAAAAGCCAAAAACAAGATGGCGATGCATGCTCAGTGCTGGAAACTCAGCTTCTGCGCATGTGCAGAAGAAAAAAACCCCGGAAAAAAATTTAAAAAAATTCAAAAAAAATTCAAAAAAATTCAAAAAAAAAGATGGCGGTGTCCACGGACCGGCACCTACTGAACCGGATCTGTGACATCATCGTGATGTTACCAGCGGGTCGCTACTGGTTCGGGCGAACCGGTCCGAACCGGGAGGAACCCACCTCTGACTAAATTCTATAATTGATTAAATGATGGTAGCAACTGAGACTTTTACTGAGTTTGGGCTTGATTTTCTTACTCCTTTATTTTTCTGAAAAGTAAGTTATATAATATCTTTGAAGATACATATTCCAGGTTGCTATGAACTTTTCCATGGGTCTTTCACTTTTCATTCATACTTGCTAAGAAAATAAGAGTTAATTGAAAACTGATTGTTGACTGTTAATCTTGAGTACAGGAAAAATATGTTCTGACTGAGATACAAATTCTTTAGATCAGATCTTGCCTCATGAAGGATACTTCCTTTATTTTGTCTATCACAGGGCTGTAATATTTTGAAGGCAAGGCACGAGTGCATCTTTGATGAATGAGATTTGTTACACAGAAAATGCAATATGTTTTCATGTCTTTCCAGCAATGGAGAATAAGTGAAATTCAAGTGAAATTTTATCTCCTTCAGCCTAGATATTTTCCACTTAGGCTAGTGTTATATTGATTCATAGGTAGCTCATATTTTCAAACGAGATGGAATTTATGGAGGGACCTGCACTGTGTGCCATTGACTCTTTCATGAATGTGACCTTCACATGACTAACATTCCAATTAAAAGTGCTGTCCCAGAGATTTCCCATCTCATTCATATGCTCTTTGATATATTCAATGTACTATAATTCCTAGTTTAAAGAATATATGCATATAACTTGAGACAAGTAGTCTAATTCTTTCCACACCAACTTAACCAAACAGAAATTAAACACAGGAAATATGTTTATGCTGTATGCTACAAGTACAAGAACAGTCTATCAGATTTTGTGGCCCCATAACATGGTGTGCAAGAGTTAAAAAGGACTCCTGCAAATGATTCTTAGTGTAAGAATACAAGCATATTACATTTACTTTCAGAATTATCACTACTGTAATACAAACATTATTTGGAAAGTATGGTATTCTCGGTCTTCTGTAGCCCTTCAACCTAATCCTGCAAAGTTGGATGAAGGAACATTACACCCCTGACACCTAGGTGTTCTAACTCACATTATCTCCAGAAAGCAGGGTCAATGGGTATGTGGTCTGTCTATGATGGGACCTGTAGTACAATGCCCGAGAGCACTGTACTGGAAGTGCCCACTTCTAAAGCTGTTCTCCACCATCAAACCAGCGGTGGGATGCTCCCGGTTTGGCCCGGTTCTTAGAACCGGTAGCGGCAGTGGCGGGAGGCTCCGCCCACCCGCCCGGGACGCTTCTGCGCATGCGCAGAAGTGTCGCGTGCACATGCGCGAACAGGTAGTAAAGGGTTTTAGAACCCACTACTGCATCAAACTTATTACAAGTCAGTTACCTCTGTTTAGGATCTAACAGATATTCTTTAATATCAAATCATCTAGCTTCTATTTCAGCTGCCTTTCCCTTCCTGTACTAGCTAGTTCCAGTGCAGTAAGAAGATTGTTGTCAACATAGTGGACACTCTCAAGAATCACTGTAAGTATTTTATTTCTTATCTTACACAACTATAGCACAACATGAATTCATCTAAGGTGAACCCATGTTGAACTCAACATGGTTATTCAATATAATTCTTTTAAACTGAACATTTGGTAGCTTACTTAACCAAATTTTGTATCTTAAGCTAACTTAAAATTGGCAAGCTTTTGTTTAAATGTTCTTCACTCTTTCATACACATTGTATTAAAACAATTGTGTCTAGGTAAATAACTGTGCGTTTTGTTCCTTCCTAGAATTTCAACAAAGGAGCCAGGATATTCAAGACAGCAACAGAGAAGGCTATAGCATTGTTCCTACAAAGAAAATTTATATGTATAAAAAGTGCACTGTTTAAAAACTGAATAAAACTGAACTCTGCGGTTGTTTAAAGTAGATGCATATGATTCAGACTGTTTTTTTAATGACAGAAAAATAGTTATTTTGTGGATAGATCATGTTGGTTGAGTGGCCAAGAAGTAGATTGGGACCTATTTGAAGGTCTCCAGGCAACATGCAAAGGTTTCAAATTCCTATTGATCCCTCCGTATCTCATAGCTGAAATTTAAAAAAGAGGTTCACAAGGAATTGTGGTATGAATGAAGTGTGATTTTCTTCTGATTCTGCTATTTTCAATTATGGTTCCCAAAAAACAGCAGTGGAGCAAAATGAAGCCACAGAATTTTTGAAATAATACAATATTTATTATCTTTACTCAAGTGAAAATTCAAGGAGCCTAATCCAGATTGGGGGGCCCATGCAGTGAGAGGGAGAATCTTTCTTTCCCCCAACATTTGTCTGTTAAAAATAATAATTCGTATCAATGGAGAAGAAAAAAGCCACACATTCTAATTTGTGTTGAGTAAATCAAAGTGCAGATAGAAACTATAATATATGGTAATAATTACATATATAAACCTTTAAGCAACGATAATCATATAAAATATTATTGCAAAGTGCTGAATCTAAAAGTTGCAGCTTCACACTTTTTTTGAAATGGGAGAGGATAAGGGGAGGGGACAACAACCAAATCTAAAACAGTTGCACAATTTTGGGTGTCACACAGGAAGAATCCCTTTATATGGAGATGAAGAAGTGGGCTTCTGCGAGTGGGAATTCAAAAAAAGACCTTCTCTTACAGAGGTTAACATCTGTGTAAGATCATAATGACACCACCAGTCCCTCTGATAGCCTTAAAGGTTAAAATTGAAAATTGGACATAATAAGTAGCCTGTTCCAATCTTTTATTCAAGTGTAATGTGATCGTAGTATATTGGTTGGACCATCACAAGAAAAACAGAAATTTCTAACTCCGTGTTCAGCTCCTTGCTTGTTGAAAAAGCCTGATTTCTGCCAGTCTTAGAGTACCATTCACAAAATATCCTCTGATTAAGAAGAGGTCAGAAACGTGCTCCAACTACATAGTACTCTTTAATTCAGTAAACTGCTTAATGGCTACATTCATCTATTGTTAATATACCTATAGATAAGCCTGTCTTTTAAGCACAGCCACTCTCTTGCAATAACAATAGATATGTATTCTTAGTAAATCATTTAAGTAATCAAAGGCAATGTCTCTCCTCACCTTTGAAAGGAAATTAGATGAGTTATCGTTATATTGTTTTCCAGATGGAGCACCACTGTAGTTTCTTCTGAGGTTCCCCCTTCCTTCTCCCAAGAGTTTTCTTTGGTGAGAAACAGCAGCTTCAAGGAAATTTTTAATAAATCATATAGAAATCTTTATTGGAATCAGTAGTCTGCTGTGTTTTCATCCTGGATTATCTTGTAATACTATAAACTAGGTAGAGGCTCATTCAGATAGAGCTCCACTCCTGAAGACTTCATAGGCAAAGCCATTCTCTAGAGTCTAGGCAGCCATTAACATCAGGGATCCCCAACCCCCAGTCCATGGACTGGCACCAGTCCACGGCATGCCGGAAACTGGTCCGCACAAACAAGTGAAGCCCCATCGGTGGGATGCATGCAACACACAAAACCATACCCCCTCCGGTCCATGGAAAAACCTCTCTCCACGGAACTGGTCCCTGGTGCCAAAAGATTGGGGACCGCTGATTAACAATGTCTGAAATAATTCCATATCACACACCTCCATTTTGCTTCTAATTTTGTTCAGGTACAATTCCATTTTGTGCAGGTAAAATAGGAACATGCGGGTTCTGTCTGTCCTATCAATAGAAGACCTTTTCATGAAGAGGCATTTATGGCTTATTTCCCCCCCTTCGATATCAGAATAACTGGCTTGAGAAACTATGCATTTGATTACTGTAGGGGTCAATTCTCCATTCCATCTAATGGGGAAAAAAGGTATATTAGCCCCATTTTGCCCTGTAACTTTCAGTTTTCTAGAGGGAGTCCTCAATTTATGAACATTTGTTTACTGTTTAGCACTGAAAAAAATGATTTATGACCAGTCCTTGTATTTAACAACTATCATAGCATCCCCGCAGTCACATGATCAAAATTGGGGTGCTTGGCAACCAACTATGTTTTTTCAATGGTAGCAATGTTCAAGGGGTCACATGATTGCCCTTTGTGATCTTCCCAGCCAGCTTCCCACAAGCAAAATCAATGGGGGAAGCTGGGTTCACTTAACAACCCTGTGACTCAATGACAGGAATGATTTGCTTAACATAAAATCATAAAATCTGTTGTGACTCACTTAACTACTGCCGTACTTAGCAATAGAAATTCTGGTCCAAATTATGGTCATAATTTGAAGACTATCTGCATTATAATAAACTTTATTGGTTAATATATTTAAATTTAGTAGCTGGGATCAATGGGGTTGTACGATGAGCCAGAACCCACAGTTATGGTTGATTGGTTGGAGAGTGCTGGTTCCTGCGTGAGGCAATCTGTGCTGTGATTGGTTGCTGCAGGTGTGGAGAAAAAGGGGGAGTTTCCCTTTTTCCCCGCCTTTTTCTTCTTTGTGCCCTGTGTGCTCTGAGATTTACCTCATGATGCTCCTGTTTGCCTGACTCTCTTGCTTGCTGTAATGTAGATGTAAAATATATTTATTTATATAAAACTACAAATTCGCGTCAGCGTCTCTCTGACTTCATTTGGACACCTGCTGCGCAATTCCCTGACATTTTTTCCTCTTAATAAAGCTACAGTCAGAAGTCTTGTTCTGAGTTATTGATTAGGCAATATACTATTATGACTCGGGTGGAAGGAAAGGGCAACAGGCCAGTTCTGAATAAAGACAATAGCAATAGATACACATTGTTAGGTTTTTTAAGATGGTAGCACTTGACCAACCCTATTTGGAAAGTCCAAAAATCCCAAAAAGGGTTAACTGCCAACTACCTCTATATTCACACGAGACAGCTGCATGTCTTTGTAGTTAACAGGAATTCCTAGAAAGTGAAAATTGCTCCCTGAGGGGCAGGGGTGGGTTTCAATTTTTTTTACTACCGGTTCTGTGGGCGTGGCTTTGTGGGCGTGGTGTGGCTTGGTGGGCATGGCTTGGTGGGCGTAGCAGGGGAAGGATACTGTAAAATCTCCATTCCCTCCCCACTCCAGGGGAAGGTTACTGCAAAATCCCCATTTCCTCCCAATCAGCTGGGACTCTGGAGGCAGAGAATAGATGGGGGCAGGGCCAGTCAGAGGTGGTATTTACTGGTTCTCCGAACTACTCAAAATTTCCACTACCGGTTCTCCGAACTACTCAAAATTTCCGCTACCGGTTCTCCAGAACTGGTCAGAACCTGCTGAAACCCACCTCTGCTGAGGGGGGAAAAAACCACCCCATTGCTTTGCAGTTCTGCATAACCAGCCTTCAGCAGACCCATCAGCTGGCTGGTAGTGAATCCTTGTAAACTTCGTGAGGGGAAGAGAAATTAGTAGAATTGAGGGAGAAAGTTGACTTTAACTTTCTTTTTTTTTCTCTCAACCTCCAATGCTTCTTACAAAAAGAGAAATTTTACTGGAGCTGTGCAAGATTTGACTGTAATCATGGTATGATCGCCTACAATCTTTTACAGGCACCTTATTCTACAGTTGGGAACGACTAGCACATATGTGCGAGGGGAACCTTTACCTTTACCTATTCTGCCTAAATGGGATACCGTAATTAAAACAGGGAAGGGGTGAAACTGGCTTCTTTACTAGGACAGCAGATCATTTCATAGCATAAGAAGAAATGCTGCCTCAGATGATTCTCCAATTTCGGAAAACATCGTCTGGCTTTTTATTCAGCATATTTTCAATCCTTTCTCTTCATCATCACCTAAATAGCTGCTGTAACTGAAAAAGACACAGGACCTGTTGTTCAGTTATTTGCTTGCTACAATATCACTCACAACTTCCGTTTGGCAGACTAGGCCATGCAGAATCTTAGCAGCCTTTTCATGCAGCCCAAACTCCAAGGAGTCTCCCTCCTTAAGTGTGTGGTTGAGACCCTTTTTATTGATCCTCCCGTCCCCACCCAAGCCTATGCATGGGGGAAAAAAATCTCCTTTAACTTGTTAATGGCTGAGGATGCTCCCCGCCATTGTTGCTTGGGGTTTGAAATGCAATGAATGTGTTGCTATAGCAACCTGTTCTTTATTTGAGGGAGATTTTATGCTAATTCTGAGGAGACCCACAGATGCATATATTAAAGAAGGCCCTCCAGTTTTTAAGTAGTAGAGTCAAGTTTGATGCCTTTGTTTCCTTGCAATGCCTTTTACTAACCCTGTTTTCTCTCCTTTTCTGCGTTCCTTTCCCAGCTGTAACTTACACAAGTTACAAAAAGACCCCTCCACCTGTACCCCCGCGAACCACCTCAAAGCCACTCATTTCCGTTACAGCACAGAGCAGCACAGAATCCACCCAGGATGCCTATCAGGATAGCCGGACTCAGGGGATTTCCCCGTGGCCTCAGGATGGCCTCAGGATGTACAACTCCACGGACAGTTTGGATAGCAACAAGGCTATGAATCTGGCCATGGAAACAGCAGCTGCACAACGCCACATGTCGGACAGTCAAATCAGCTCTGTGAGAACCAGCGACAAAGCCATCCTCGTGACAAAGGCTGAGGAGTTCTTGAAGAGTCGGCGCTCCTCTATAGGGATCCAGGTAGCCTGTCCTTAACACCTGTTCTGGGATGAGCTGCTCACCTGAGCTCCGTAAAGAATATCAGATGAGTCATTCAGCCCAGAGGCCCCTAATAACTTGAACAACAATCCCTGTGTGCAGCAATTATCATTAATTACAATTCACATCCTGGCTACATGACCATGCAGAGCAGAGTTGAGCCAGTGTGCAGTGCCCGGAAATAAAATGAATGAATATATCTCTGAGCAGGGTAGCTGCCACTAATGCTGCAGATGAAAATTATCCTGCCCAGTCACAAGTGAACAGCATGTTCATCTTTCTCTCTTTCCCTGGAGAGATCATGAAATTACGGCTGAGCAGCTGTCAAACAGGGAACTGTAGTCAGATATTTCTTTTTTTTCCCCTCCCTCCTGCTTTGTGCTACCCTGTTTTTCCTTCATGGCTGTGTTTTAATTACATAGCAATGGAGACTAATATAGAAGAGTGAGTTTGAAGCTATAAGAAAATATCTTATAAAGAATATAGAACTAGTAACAGTTTTTTCCCTTTGGTGTTTCTTTGATATTATGCCACTAGTGTAAGAAGAAGTATTTCTAAGCACATACTACAACAGAAAGTATCAATAAAAGCTAAAGCATGCCTACAGGTCTGATCTGCAACACAACTTTTACAGATCTTGAGGTTCCGCAGAACCTGCTTATACCTCTATTTTAGAAACACCACAGGTATTTCTAAAATCACATTTACATTTGGTGATAAGAAATAGAAAGAAGAATTCCTGGTAATAAGCAAGTACCATGGAAGTGATGCTTCATTGGTCAGAATAATCAGTTTTAAGCTAGCTATAAAGTCCACTGCTTCAACTAACCCATTTATTGGAACAGCATTGTTTGTTTTTATTTTAATTAAAAAAAATCAATCTATCTAAGGAGATACAGTATGTTAATTCATGAAACCAAGGGGTTTCCATGGAAATGGGAGTCCCAATAGTGCGCAGGTCTACATGGTTTGAAGCCTTGCCACTTTTCTAGATTTGTGCTGTGCATGCATTGCACATCAAAGAGGGTGGGGCTTTGATCACACCTGCCATCTTAACTTTTCTGACACTCCACTTCACTGACACTCCTGTTGATGCTTCACAATAATAGCTGGATTGATCCATAAATGTTTGTTGCACAAGCCATAAAATCATGGGTTCCCATAGTACTAGGCTGTAATGAGTAGGTTCATACATCATAATAAACTAACCACATGAGCCTAGAATGGCTGCTTTGTTTGGTTTGGTTTAGTTGGATTGGTTTATATGGCTGTCAGGTTTCCATTCTCTGATGCTGAAAAGCTCTTAGAAAGACAACAATTAATTTAGATTTAATTTACATTATATTTAAGGGTTGAGGATTCTCAGAAGCAGTTAAAGGTAATCTTGGATGTTGTGTAGGCATCCTCCCTAATTAGGTTCAGTTCTGTGTTACTGTTGCATTTTTCACCTTTCCCTTCCTGGCAATATGGCAGCTGTTCCCTTTAAATAAAAACTATTCTATTGATAATAATGCTGAATTAAATAGATACCATGAAGTGTTTCTTGATTAGATATGTCTCATTTAAAAGAGCTCTTCCAAAAGCATTTCTGCAGCTATGAGCAATTGGACTCAAGGGCCTATGCCTATGAAATGCCATGGGGCTTGGATAAAAATCCATCTATTTCGTTCTGTCCAATGGCTTTGCTACAGTCTAATGGAAAGGATGCAGTTTAGCATAAATGCAAAATGTTCAGGTCATCTATTCCCTATAGGCTTACGCAGTAATTAAGCACAGGGGTGAAACAATTCACACTGCAGTATACTGCAGTGAGGTTTTTCTTGTTCTCATAAGGATGTGCATGCAGCTTTAGTAAATGATAATGAATGGCTTAAAAGATTGTTCGCTAGTTTGGGTTTCTAAATACCACTTTCCTATTGAATCTATTCAGTCAAAAAGTGTGAAGGGCTTTTTTTCATCTATTATGTATAGTGCTTGTGACTGGGTCCAAAGCTGTGATCATATCAAATACTTAGATTCATCTATTTTCTATACAATTAATCATAACATTCTCATTCCATCATTCAAATATTTCTTTTCCTTGTTCCTTTTAATGCCCTTTACGAGAACAGTATCTTTTTATTCACTGATTTGGAATTGTGTAGGTACAGAATCCTATTATATATTTGTCTAGCAATTTACACAGACACCCAACAAATCTCTATAGCAACAAGGCATTTGGTGTTCATTCTCCATTCTTTACTTTCAAGTGCAGTAAATGACAAACATTATTTGTCAAAGGTATAGTCTCCTTTTAAAAAAATTAAGCTGATTAAGATAAAGACTTCCTGCAGCCATTTCTTCAGCAAATCCCACTGAGGCTATAGAGCCCATAAAACTGGAAGCACAAAATCAGCCAAATTTATTTGTTTACAAGTAAATCATTTATGTGGCCACTGGCAAACCCTCAGCAGTAGTGCAATCTGTGGAAGAAAAGATAGAACAGTTATGGCTGCCAAAAATACAAGTAGCAGGATCTTGTTTACAATACACAAATCATGTGTTTCATAAACCTTTTTTGGTTTCCCAGTCAAACCTGCATTTAGAACATCTGAGAATTTTATTTCCATATTGACTTGATTAAAGACACAGCAAGCACGCTTATTAGATGACTATGCACTAATTTTGCAGTACATCTATATTTTCATTCACAGCGGGATTGTTTATTTTAGACGTTATTTGATTTATAAAGCAGTTTTATATAATTTGTAAACCAGTAGTAATATGAAGGAATGCAGCTTAATGTAAACCAATAAGCCAGTGTGACATTCTTCATTTTAGCCTTTTTGACATCTGCAGGTAAAAAATCAACTACTGTCTTTACCAGAAATTGCCTATAGAGCAGATTAAAAAAAATTTAAAAAAAAAATAAAATTCAAAGTAGATGTACAGTCTTCAGACCAATGGCTTAGCTAAGCCATTGTCATCATCAGTATTTGGAATCAAAATATTATTTCACTTTTAAATATTTCCTCTTACTAGAAATATCTGGAGCACTATAATTCAGATGATCTTCCCCTCATCAAATATTCATTTTAGTTTAATGTTGCATTTTGTTTAAAACCCACTTCATACTTAGCACATGGCAGCCAGATTTTGTTACTGTTTTCCACAATGGGCATATAAAATATAAAGAGGGCCAAACATTTTGGATCATGTGTAGAAAAGATATATGCATTCTGAAATCCTTGGGATTTATTACTTAATGGCTGCATATCTTTCCTTATCCTTTATGTATTTATTACAGAAATCATTGCTGTGGATGTTAGCCAAATGCTTTAGTTTGTTTGCAATTACGGTCTCTGACCAAAATATTTCATAAAATGCCAAATGTATCCTGTTTATAGTGTTTGTATAGCAATTTGCTTTGTGCAAGCTGCAAAAACATTCTCAGAGGCCTCATCTCTGTTCTGCCACAAATGCTCTGGTTGCTGCTCTTCCCCACACAAAAGATATATGACTAAACACTAACGTTGCTAATTCTCCTGCACTGCCATGCCTTTCCTGGAAAGGCAAAGGCAAAGGGATGGCTCAGCCATTAGGGTTTTTTTTTCCCCATCAGCATATCGGTACAGACTGGGAGAGTTTAGTCTGCCTTTTCCAGCAATCATAATCACTGTGGGTAGAAATGATCTCCAACTGTCATGTTCACTTCAAAACATTTCTCCTTTGTCTTGAACTAGGTGGAAGCAGCAACTGATTCAGATAACGATAGCAAAGGCTTACGGGAGTATCATTCGGTTGGAGTGCAAGTGGAAGATGATAAACGGTAGGTTGGGCCATTTCTGTATATGTTTTTGTCTGCTCGATGTATAGTATAGATGTCAGACTCAAAACCAAGAATGGCACATGGTAATTCTTCCAAGCTGAGTTCTTTATTGTTCCACACCTGTAGACAAAAATCTTGCCAGATGTGCTGCCCTGCTCCCTACACACACACACACACACACACACACACACGTGGCAAGAGTTCTACAGGTGTTTATTCAACCCCCCCCCCAATCAGGTCCTTGGAAAGCAGTCCTGTTGCGCAGGTCTGGATTCCAAGGTCAGCACAGCAAGAGTCACTGGGTAACCGAGTCCAATGGGCACACACAAAGTCCAGGAAAGCAGTCCAGGAATCAAACACGCTAGGATACATGGCACGAGCACACAAGGCACAGAACTCGGCACGTTGCTCCAGCAACACTCAAGTCTTCAGGGTGGGGTTAAGTAAATGATGCCGGTGCAGCCCTTCACGAGAGGCGAGGTAGACTACCTAGCTGACCGGAGTTGTGCCTGTCTCCTCTCTGCTCTACATGTTCTTGGATCAGGAGGAAGTGTGGACTCCACCTCCTCTTCATTGCTAAGGGGCGGCAGCTGCTCTCGGTCCTCACCTGGAGCCTCCTGGCCAACTTGCTGCAGCTGTGGTTCGCCTCTCTCAGCCTCAGCCTGTCGCTAGTCTGATCAACCCAGCTGAGGCTGCTCCATCAGGCTAGCCTTCTCTGAGCCCCAATCCTGACCAATATTCAGCTCCACGCTTTCCTCTGCAGACTCAAAACTCACCCTCCTCCTCTGAACTTGCATCTGGAGAGGGGTCCGGGAGTGGATCCATGATACCAGACTGAAGACTCATCTACAATATACTCTAGGAAGAAGAGGCTGTCTTCACCCTCTTTCTCTCATACATAATATCTCGGATGCATTGCCTCTTACTCCTCTGGAATTCACTCCCTCCCTCCTGGGAATTCATCTCCTCACTACACTACATCCCATAAGATCAGAATTTCTCACCCTTGGCAACTTGAAGATCTGTGGATTTCAACTTCATGCTGGGAATTCTGAGAATTGAAGTCCACATATCTTCAAGTTGTCAAAGTTGAGAAACACACAGATATAGTCATGTGCTCACAGATCTCTATTGTTTCCAAATAACAATGACTATCTTTTCTCAAACCCCATCATCTGCACCCTCTGTTTTAAACTTCATGGTTTTTAACTCATTTATTTCTGTTTAGTTTAGTGATAATGTGTCACTGTAGCATTTACAAAACACTTCTAGTTTCTACTGTGAGAATAAATCATTTGCTTTCCAAATGAAGTTTGAGTAATATTGATTTGTATCTTGCTTTGGGTCATTAATAACCATTTATCCTATAAAGACTGCAGTCCATTCATGTTGTGCCTTTCAATCTTTATATTCATTGTTATTAATATTTCTAAAGCTTTTCTTAAAACCCTGAAAATAGTAGAATGTAGATGGTGCCTTCTTTTTATAAACAGAACATTGTCAATATATGGATCAGTGTGTTGTTTTTCCATTTTACTCCAGCCATGGACGATTTAAGCGCTCAAACAGTGTAACGGCAGCTGTTCAAGCCGATTTAGAACTTGAAGGCTTTCCTGGACACATAACAATGGAGGACAAGGGACTTCAGTTTGGTGGCTCTTTTCAGCGACATTCAGAGCCAAGCACTCCTACTCAGTATGGTGCAGTAAGAACTGTACGGACACAAGGCCTCTTTAGTTATAGAGAAGATTATAGGACCCAGGTTGACACCTCCAATCTCCCACCACCTGAACCCTGGTTGGAACCATCCATTGAGACCATTGAAACAGGACGAATGTCTCCATGTCGACGGGATGGGTCATGGTTTATGAAGCTGCTACACACCGAGACTAAAAGGATGGAAGGATGGTGTAAAGAGATGGAGAGGGAAGCAGAAGAAAATGATCTTTCTGAAGAAAGTAAGAACATATCTTTCCGTGCTTATTTTTATCTTATAGTTTTTAATCTATTCACTTCTGTACTGTGGCTGTTATCACTGTGCATTTTGGAGTTGGACAAAATAGGGAAATTTTGATGGACCATGCACCCTGCCACTGCACTGCAGAGTGACTTCCCTAGTGTACTTCCTTTGCTTGTAAAAGCTGAAACTTCTACATTTCTATATAAAATGAATATGTTTCCTTGTAAGTACTGACTTCCAGGTATGAAAGAGAATTCAGATGGGATTCCAAACATAAAACACAATACACTAAGCTTTTAGAGAGAGGACGAATTAGATTAGGAAGTATTTGACTCTTGCCTTCATTATATATTACTAGCTAAAGAAAAATAGATCAAATTAATACCAGAAGCCCAGTAGAAATATATATCGTTTCGAAGCTTAACATATTTTATGGATTCCATTATTTTTAAGTTCTTATTAAAAGCTTACTAGCTTTTCGTACGCTGCTTAATAGTAATTCTGAATAAAATTGTCCACCAATCACAGTTTTGCCATCCGGATAAGTTACTCATGCGCTGATCACCTCATGATTGCATTAGTGCAATGTGCCCTCAAAGACCACCTAGAAGCTATGGCTGGTTCAGAAAGCAGCTGTGCAAGCAGTAGCCGATGCCTCTTGGTGTGCCCATGTGTCACCACTGCTACACCAGCTGCACTGGCTTCCAGTCAGCTTCAGAGTGGAATTCAAGGTGCTGATTTTTACCTATAAAGCTCTGTTTGGCATATGACCTGGATATCTAAGATAATGCATTTGAGTCTCCAATCGTTTCTGCCCATCCACTACATTCTGGCAGAGTGGGTGTGGTCCAGGTCCCCAGTTATAAACACCATCTTGCGGGACTGAGGAAGTGAATCTTCCACCCTCTGGAACAGCATCCCCCTTAGAGACAAGGAAGTTTTTTCTGGAGTTCCTGAAAGCTTCGAAAACCTGGCTTTGGTCCCAGGCTCAAGGTTGATATTTATTATTTAATAAACAATAAACAAATATTTATTATTTGTTCAATAACCCTGTTTTGTTTTGTTTTGTTTGATTTTGCTTTGTATATGATTATTTTAATCTGGACTGTCCATCTGATATGATGTTTTTATTTTATTTGATATTTTTTCTAGTTTTGTACACTGTCCAGAGTCCATTGGAATTGGGCAGATAGTAAATTCAAATAGATAAATATAAATAGTTTAGTATAATGTTAGTAAAATATGAGCAAAGCATGTTATGTAAATCATACTTAGAACTAGTATCAATAATAGGAGTGATTGATTGATTGATGCATTTCCAGTTCTGAACAGTACACACATTCTTAGAAATTGGAAACACTGTTTTAGAAACTGGTGTTTTATCAGTTATATTAGAGAAGTAAGCACACTATATTCTATCTTGATTATTGTATATTATTTTCTATAGGTAAGGGCTTGTCTGTCTTTCATTCAGTTATCAACAGCAGTCCAAACTCCTGTCAATAGAAACAAACATTGAATAAGAAGATTGAGGAAATAAATGTTTCATCAATCAATCAATTGATGAAAGAAACTTCATCAAGCAAGCAAGCAAGCAAATGAAGGGATGGTTTTTCAACAGAAGTCCTTCAATGCTAGTCCATTCGTTAGCTAGCAAACTTAGTTGAATTCTATATCAGATAAAATAGATTGTATACTTCCATTTTAAACCAAGATACACATATTCAAAGCTAAACATTTATTAAACTCTTTTTAATGTTGCACAAATAGAAATTATTTAAATTACGCTTTGTTTCCTGAAAGGACTGAATTTCTTCAAACATGTTTTTAATGTAATTAAACAAACAGTAATATATATTTCTCTTTTTAGTTCTAACATGAAATCAATTGAACTATTAGCATTCCAAATTCTTTGAAGACGAACAAAAACGTGTCCCAAAAATATTTTAAAAGAGCTATATAAATCTCCATAAACCTGCTCATCTTAATCTACTTAGAGTATATGTTTTGTTTTATTCCAATATTCGATATTCAAAAATATAATAATTCTGCAATACAAAAAAAGAAAATCTTGTCATGAGTAGTTACAGTACTTCAGTTCAGTAAAGCATGCAAGAAATAACCAGCTAAGATAGGAATTCTTTTCCTTTTTTGCAATGCTGTCCCATGCATAAGTATTACTGAATACTGAACACTATTATGTTCAGTCGGGCTCATTACCAACTGTAGCCTAAATATAATGTACATATAAAAATATGCTTACAGAAATGGTGATCACTTCAGCAAGGAAAGACATTGGTGCAGTGTGTCAACCAGCGGTGGGTTGCTCCCGGTTCGGCCTGGTTCTTAGAACCGGTAGCGGCGGCGGCGGGAGGCTCCGCCCATCCGCCCAAGATGCTTCTGCGCATGCGCAGAAGCGTCACGCATGCGAGCATGAACCGGTAGTAAAGGGTTTTAGAACCCACTACTGGTGTCAACCCATGTAAGCTTATTCAATCTTCCAGTGAACATTCTCTTCCATGCTTTTTCACCACACATAATCAGGTATTTGTGGTAGGGTATGGTAATAACATTATGTGAAATAACAAAGAGTTTGGTGGCATCTTAAAGGCTAGCCAACATATTGTTGTTCTCTTTATCTGCTATGACAAATTTTGGAATTTGTCACAATTTGAAAAGCATGTTGAACAACAGATGAACAAGGTGAATTCAGGAGCCGACGTTATGACCTTCAGGCAGCTCAAGTCAGATACCATTATATGGTGAAATTGGGTGCTTAGTAGATTTTGTAGGAAAATTTGTGCATTTGAAATGTCCGTGTAGACACTTGTGTGTCTATTAATTTAGTTCTTCTTTGAGGTATAACTGGATGGCATTTATCAAATACTGTAGTTCAGTTATGCTTCTTGTTCTTCTCTGTGATATATTCCTCCCAATAAAAGTTTGCAGTAGTCAAAGCAGAGATGCATCTTGAAAGTCAGCAGTTTTTTGTGAGTGCAAATTTCATTAAGATCCATGCCAGTGGGATTCCAGGACTTGTGTCCATGTACCCCTATTAATTATACATCTGCAATGTGCAGTTAATTAACTTGTGTGTGTGTGTGCTGTTTCAAGAGAATACTTTTGAAGCTGCTGCTTATATATATAGCCCACTACTACAATACTGCTTCATTATTCCCCACTGCAGATTCAATGGATGTGTCAGGTTGCTTTTACAGAATATGGCCAACCTGTAGTCCTTTGATTAAAAGATGTGTGCTTGTAATGTATACCTGGGATAGTGAAAATACCAGTCTCAAAGCATCAGCAATTCTTACCTTCGGACCAACAACCCTGATGACTGTTTTGATGGTGCTGATAAAATATCCCTTTTAGACCATGAAAGGAGATGTTAGATTTTCACAGAAATGATGGTAATTGCCACCCTATAATTCTCTTTGTGAATGATTAACTATAAGGGATAGCCATTCATGGATAACATCTAATTTTTGTCAAAGCCATGACAGCACTCTTCTTTTAATATTGTGTGAACGGAGAAGACATATATGAAATGTTTGTGTCACCAGTAGTATATTTTTGTAATTCATTCTCAGGAGTGGTTACATAGAAATGTGATACTGATTTTTGTACAAGGAGAGGGGCTTTGAAACTTGGCAAACCCCCCCCCACACACACACACACCTTCATAGTACAGTAGCATCACCTGTTACTCAGCTATATGTGACAGGAAACTTTCTTTTACAGTATAGGGTTCCCAACGACATGGAGAAAATTTAGATTCCAAATTGAAATTGTTTAGACCTTTCCTGAATATGGTTTCCTTTACCAATCTGTGGCAAAACTAAAAAGGAATGGGAGAAGAAGGGTGGTTATTGGTTGAAGAACAATGGACTTCCCTTGCTTTGGTGATTGTTGTACAGTTTTCAAAATGCAATTTATAAGTTTAAGATTATTTTTTTATCCATAATTAATGTTGAAGCTAGGTGCTCAGTAATAAAGAATGGTGTATTCTACATATATGTGTACCTGTGCGCGCACACACTACTCAAACATCATGTATTGCATAAGTCGTATTTCAAAATTAATTATATGTTAATTTTAACATGTAATTAATTAATTTAATTAGATTTGGGCAAACAACTTTTTAAAAAACACTTCTGAGAATAATACTTTTGAAAATAAGCGATAAATTAAATATATAACAAGATCTCAAAATGTGGCATAAGAATTGGGAAAAATGGATTCTCAATGTTCTTTTCCTGTGCAACTGTGCAACAGTCATCCCAGTGGATCCATTTTGCAGTTTGTCTTAGTAATCATTTGCCATCCAGGTATCACTTCCAGTGATGAACAGATAAGAAATCACTGAAATGCAAAGCCATAAACAATCCTGTAAAATTTCAGTGTAAGTTTCAAACCTTTAATCACCTTCACCTCTCCCCTGTTTACTAATTTCTGAAATATTTATCTGTTTTGCTTTTTAATTAATAAGAAAAAAAAAGAGCAAAACCCAAATATAATAGGGATGGTAATATACTGTGTACATAAAAGTGTTTTAACAAAAAAATGAAAGATGACTAAGAACAAAGAAAATATATGTCATTATAATAATAGTTACAATTCTATATATACTTGTGTAACAAAAATATTATTCAAGTATGTATATATTTCTAATACATTTACATAAATATATTTGTTTTTAATCTACTGTATTTCATTATATTTATGTATGCAAAGTCTAAGTGTATAGTCAATCCGCTCAGAAGAGGCAAGTGCCATAAGGTCTCCAATCCTTTTAATTAGTGGGGCCATACATTTATCTTTCCAATGGTGCAATATCAGTCTTTTGGCTATAATAAAGGCATGGAGAATCCATTTACTATGTCCAATTGTGAAATTTAATGTGCTAGGTACAGTATATAATTCAAAAGAATATTATCCTCTGAAAATTTTACCTTTTGTCTCACATTTATATTTACATATTCCACTACTTTCTCCCAAAATTTGATGAGACATTGTAGAAACATGTTTTTAAAAAAGGGTTGTTCCTATTGCCTTTCCAAGAAAATGCTGTTTCTGACAGTCCTTTTTTATACAAATATAATGGAGTCCAATAAATTCTAAATATTATTTTCTTGTTGTTGTATAAGTTATAATTTGAGGTCCATCGACACTCTTGCTATAGAAATTAAGACACTCTCCCTTTTTCTAGACAATATACAAACCTCTAATTCTTTATTCCACCCTTTTCTTAATATCTGCATATCAAATTGATGTATAAGTAACAATTATCTAGAAAAATTCAGCAGGTTTTCTTAGTTTTAAAGACTAGTTTCTGGAATATAAAAATGTGGTCCATACCATCCCTGCAAATGCTAGATGTCCTGCATGTGATACAACATATAGAATCCACTGGGCTAAAAAAATCTAGGAACCTATTAAGGATCCAGTGGATCAGAGTTAGGAGGAAAGCTGTTAATGACTTTGGTAGAGTTTTGCCCATCCTACTCTCTACACTGGGATTGGAACTGCAGTTATATTTTGCATGTATTTTTTTTTTAAAGTCAGCAGAAAACATGAATATCAGGTAAATACTGAACTTGACAGGTTAGTGACAGAAACATCTGGTTGTTCCATAAAAAGTAGATCCGCAGAGAATAGGGATTCTAGTCAATACAGCCAGGATTTTTACATTATTTTCTGAGGGGATGAAATGAAACAGTATACAGTAAGATTTGATCATATGCTTTCACCTTGATTCCTTTGCAACTTGAGAAAATAATTTCTTTTCTCAAGCTTCTTGTGTGGTTTTTTCCAATATTGTTTAAGCTGAGCTGATCTCTGATTTTCTTTCTCAAATACAGTTTGAAAAGCCTGCGCACCTAATTGAATTCATAACCAAAGAGCAAGAATAATATTTTTTTTCTAGATTAAGCCTTGGTTATACAAATATATTGGTTGTTTCCTTGCTTCAGATCTAAATTGATATTCACCCTTCATCTTCAGTTCTAGGTAAGATTCGAAGTGCTGTAGGAAGTGCACAGTTGCTAATGTCGCAAAAATTCCAGCAATTCTATTGGCTTTGTCAACAGAATTTGGTAAGTTCACATTTTTAAACATTGCATAGTATATCTGAAATTACTTATTATTTTTCTTCAAACTTTAAATGCTACTATTTTATTATTCATCTGGAGATTAATTTCCATCAGAGGACATTTAATTCCACATCTGCTAAGCAGACAATTGCACACATAACTTGTGCATAGAAGCTTCATTATTTGTTTATCTTGTTGTGCAGTACCTACTGCCGGAGCTTTAAAGAGGAAGGCTCCAGTTCTCCTATGAGCATTTCAAAGTCATCTGGGAATTCACTGCATCTCAGCATGATCTGCATTAACGCCTTGGTCTGGGCATAAGTGAGAAGGATTGCGATGAGATTGCATTGAAATAATGTTTGGTATCTTTTTTATATTTGATGATATACATTTTTATATTAGAAATCACCTTGTGAGGGCATGACTTAGAAACTGCACTCCATTATTTTATAAATACATTAATAATGTTTGAAAACTTGTTCTATCAAAATAAAAGGAATCAGGAATTCCACCCTGGATGGTGGAGCATGAATCTTCAGTACATTGAATAAACCATAATTTCTCCAAAACCATTTAAGGACTCAAGGGGGCATCAAAGGTTATCTTATAAAGCTCTATCAATTTTTGTCTTGCAGTACAGTCAACCCAAAACAGATTGTTTTGGTCTATAAAATATTAAAAATAGTAATCTATCTTATTCATCTATCCATCCTGCGATAGATTCCCCATTCTTTCCAGCGCAAAGAATATACTGGGGAAATATACTGGACCAAGGGGATTTTGAAAGTGATTGTTCAAAGGAGAGGAACAAGAATTCCCATTCCTTGACCAAAAGGGTCTTGTATATATAAAGTCTGCTTTCGCCTACCTTTGAAGCTCTGGAAATCCATTGCTGTTGTTTTAAACTTTAGTCAAGAGACAATAAATTTGTAGTTAAAAACTGTAAGCAAAGAATGAGATCTCAAGGGATATTAGCAGGTGGGTAAATGTACATCTACAGTAATTATATTGTATTATTTTGTTGATGATATCACTAACTATTTTAATAACCAAAATCCTTTTGGAAATGAGAACTAATTGTGCATTCTCTTGGCTTCAGTCAGTAACTTTATTTCTCTGGCATAAATACCAAGTTCACATGGATTATGATAATCATGAGCCAATGGTTGCTAATCTAAAAGGTTGACAGACTACAAGAATTAATCAAATGTTCTACTGTCCAAACTATTGAGCAAAATTGCCATGATACCTTTCCCATCAATTTGGGGCAAAATACCCACAATACCTTTTACAATTAGCTTTGTTTCATTGCTAAATTAGATATGAGGAAGGCTTCTGCTGGGCAATATTGCCAGCAAAGAACAACATTACTGTTACATTGGCTTTTCCTAGAACTAAATAAAATTTTGAGGGGGCATCACAGGATGTGACCTATAAGTCTGTATTATTTAAAATCAATCATTCTGTAATATTTGCAATTTCACCTTTACCAGCATGAGAAAGCATTTTTTCTGTCTATGTCTATTTGAAATTTGCTATCCAGTAAGATTAAACCAAACCAAGGTTTCAAGAAAACATATATATGAAATGCAACTGGATATAGTCTTTAGTTACAATTGCTGGATTTTGATTCATAGAATTAATATTATTGGCACCCATGCCAGATTGTTCTTGTTGTTGTGTCTCCTTCTCCTTCTCCTCATTCTTCTTTTCTTCCACATCTGTGGGTGGAGGGAAGCAATGGCACTAGCACTTAGACTTATATACTGCTCCACAGTGCTTTACAGCCCTCTCTAAGCAGTTTACAGAGTCAGCATATTGCCCCCAACAACCTGGGTCCGCAAGTGATTATATGTGCATCATAATGGCAGAACATAAGCCCTGCATCCAAAGTCAGGATAAAAGTTCAATTGGGTGGCTTTAGGTCATGTTGAAATCATACCCGATTTCACTTTTTCCTAATTATAGCTAGTTGTGGCTGCTAAGCCTTAGTGTATCCCAGAGAGTTCCACCACATCCATTGAGAGTATCAAAATACAGTATCTGGCCCAAACAAGTAGAGGCACTTTTTATGAAAGCAAAGCTTCCACTGGATTTAACCCTTTCTTTTTGCTTCTCCACATTTTTTCTATGCATGTTCTTCACTACTTACCTAAAATGACCAGTGGAAACTGTAAGTTTTCCATACACATTAGAATTGTAAAGTGCTTTGAACCACATGCCTACCAACACTGGCAGGGCAAGGTACTGCATACAAAAAGGGAGTAAATTCCCCACTCAGTAGCACTGATAAAGTTACCTGGTTGGGTAATGAAATGTCTGCAAGCATGTCAGTTTTGTTAAGTCACATAGTAGTAGTAGTAACCCAACTCACTGAGTTGACTCTGAGCCAATTATTCTTTTTCAGTTCAACAGACCTCACAAAAAAAAAAAATAGTGGAGGGAGCACTGTGAAGGCTACCTTGAGCTCCTAAATAAAAGGAATAGGATTAGAATTTAAAAACAACAGAAAGGGTGCAAATGCATAAGAGGATCATTTTTGGTAATGAGATGTTGTTGTGAGTTGTGCTATCTCCCCCAGTGGCACAGTGGTTAAAGTGCAGTATTGCAGGCAAACTATGCCAATAGCCTGGGGTTTGATCTTGATGGGCTCGAGGTTGACTTGGCCTTACATCCTTCCGAGGTCAGTAAAATGAGGACCTAGATTGTTGGGGGCAATATGCTGACACTGTAAACCGCCCAAAAGATGTTGTATATAAGCCTAAATGCTATTGCTGTTGCTAAATGCTATTGCTATCTAAGGCTGGTAATTGCCAACAGGAGTCTCAGATGGCGGATATGAAGATACATCATGATAACATATACGTGCATTTACAGTATGTCACAGAAGTGAGTACACCCCCTCACATTTTGTAAATATTTAAGTATATCTTTTCATGTGACAACACTGAAGAAATGACACTTGGCTACAATGTAAAGTAGTGAGTATACAGCTTGTATAACAGTGTAAATGTGCTGTCCCCTCAAAATAACGCAACACACAGCCATTAATGTCTAAACTGCTGGCAACAAAAGTGAGTACACACCTAAGTGATAATGTCCAAATGGGGCCCAAGTAGCCGTTTTCCCTCCCTGGTGTCATGTGACGCGTTAGTGGTACAAGGTCTCAGGTGTGAAGGGGGAGCAGG
>QLTV01001698.1:8085445-8232806 GCA_003457575.1 Thermophis baileyi
TGTCGTCCCAGAAGGAAGCCTCTTCTAAAGATGATGCACAAGAAAGCCCGCAAACGGTTTGCTGCAGACAAGCAGACTAAGGACATGGATTTCTGGAACCATGTCCTGTGGTCCGATGAGACCAAGATAAACTTATTTGGTTCAGATGGTGTCAAGCGTGTGTGGCGGCAACCAGGTGAAGAGTACAAAGACAAGTGTGTTTTGCCTACAGTCAAGCATGGTCGTGGGAATGTCATGGTCTGGGGCTGCATGAGTGCTGCCAGCACTGGGGAGCTACAGTTCATTGAGGGAACCATGAATGCCAACATGTACTGTGACATACTGAAGCAGAGCATAGCAATAGCAATAGCACTTAGACTTATATACCACTTTATAGTGCTTTACAGCCCTCTCTAAGCGGTCCACAGAGTCAGCATATTGCCCCCAACAATCTGGGTCCTCATTTTACCCACCTCGGAAGGATGGAAGGCTGAGTCAACCTTGAGCCGGTGAGATTTGAACCGCTGAACTGCAGCTAGCAGTCAGCTGAAGTAGCCTGCAGTACTGCACTGTAACCACTGCGCCACCTCGGCTCTGAGCATGATCCCCTCCCTTCGGAGACTGGGCAGCAGGGCAGTATTCCAACATGATAACGACCCCAAACACACCTCCAAAACATTGCCTTGCTAAAGAAGCTGAAAGAGTAAAGCTGATGGACTGGCCAAGCGTGTCTCCAGACCTAAACCCTATTGAGCATCTGTGGGGCATCCTGAAACGGAAGGTGGAGGTGCGCAAGGTCTCTAACATCCACCAGCTCCGTGATGTCATCATGAAGGAGTGGAAGAGGACTCCAGTGGCAACCTGTGAAGCTCTGGTGAACTCTATGCCCAAGAGGGTTAAGGCAGTGCTGGAAAATAATGGTGGCCACACAAAATATTGACACTTTGGGCCCCATTTGGACATTATCATTTAGGGATGTACTCACTTTTGTTGACAGCAGTTTAGACATTAGTGTGTTGTGTTATTTTGAGGGGACAGCACATTTACACTGTTGTACAACTGTATACTCACTATTTTGCATTGTAGCCAAGTGTCATTTCTTCAGTGTTGTCACATGAAAAGATATACTTAAATATTTACAAAATGTGAGGGGCTGTACTCACTTCTGTGACATACTGTATCTTTAAAACACGGAAAAGGCCCAGTGCTGCCACATAACCGTGTCAACTACTATTCAGAAATTAAAGGAAATAAGGAGAATGTAAATGATAGAAGTTATTTGTCCAGATTGTTATAGACAGTCAACATAAACATTTCAACTCCTTTTAAGTAGATGATGCATCATTCTTGAATAAGCTGAGGCACACATGGTTCGTTTAACAATAATTTTCTTGAAACCAGACCATTGAAAAAAGAAATACAGAAGTCAACTTTTTTAAACTTGTCCAAAGGAAGAGAGTTTGGGACACAGTACAAGTTGTAGACTCTTAATATAATTTGCCTGTGGATTCATATGAGGGGTGTTCTATAAATCTCTAGACAATGCCAAACATGGTATTTTTAGCCCATTTAATAGAATTATAGAACATATTATCCTGAGTTACATTCATAGACCAAGACCAAAAAAATAAATTTAGCTAATAAATTTAATAAATAAATAAAGGAATTCCAGCCAACCAAAACTGATCATTTGTGTATTAAACAGCAGCCCTCTGTATTATATGCCTGTTCTGAAACTGGGGGATGTTCTAAAAGAATCCAGAACAAATTAAAAAACAACAACAACCAAATGCAGACCAGTGCTCAAGCTTTGCTCTTTCAGAAATCAAAAACTGGTATAACCTAACGCTTACATTAATTACCATCTATTAATGTCAATGCTAAGTTAATGATAAATTGCCAAACTTCCTTTCATTCACAAATTTGTAATGCTAGCACAGACATGTTCACACACAAATGCACATCTACACACACACTGCTGAAGCGGTGTCTCCCTGCCTGATGACCTTTAGGCATGTGCAAATCCCATTATTTCAGTTAGAGTGACAAGTAATGTCTTTGAAATCCATCATGCCTTGAGGTTGCTGGGTGGGGAAAGATGGCCTAAGTACCTTTTATATCACATTTTGCCGAAACAAGATTTTTCTACATGCGCCAAGCTACTAGAGATTAATGCTGCCATTGTAATGAGATCAGAGCTCAAAGCACTGTGTAAGTCAATACAGATGTGCTAACGTGATCCAGGCCCTTTCTGTTAGCTGTCTTCCTCTGGACCTAATCCGTTTATTTAGGTCTACTGTAATTATTATTATTATTTTAAGATACATAACTTCCTGAGTAAGATTACATTTAAGGATGCCTCAAGATGAAGCATCTCTCATATTATGTATGCCTTTTGAGGAAATTGTATTAGTCTGGAGCCATACATGTTGTTATAGATACATTTAGTTCAGCAGCACGAGACCGCCCTCTTGTGGCCGAAAGCAGATAAAGCAAGCTTCGTTTAAGGAAACAACTAGGCTGAAAAATTAGGTAGTTGTGCTACAGATTGTTTCAACAGAATACCAGATCTTTGTTCAGAAATAGCCAAGAATAGAGGTCATAAATAGAGGACTTCTGTACATTCTAACTGATAGGTGCTTAAACTTATTCAAGGCAGGCAATCATCAATGGGAGGTGAAGTGATGTTCAGGAGAAATTCATCAGTCGCTTTCCTTATCTTGAGTAAGGTTATGATAAAACTTGCCAAGAACTGAAGGAATTCTCACAACCCAAGGCCACAGAATAATGGATTTAAGTTACATTTGTAGAACAAACTTTGTAACGTTAAGACTAATTCAACAGCCGAACTAATTACCAAGTGAGGTTGAGAGAAGTCCCCCTTTCCTGGATGTTTTCAAGCAAAAAGTAAAGTATTAGGTATGTTTTAATCTGGATTTCTGCATTCAGCAAGGGGTCGAACTTTGATGGCTTGAGTCTTCCATCCAACATTTGACCATTTATATAATGCCAAACATGTTCTACACCCTAGTTTTCAAACAAATGACATTTGGTTTTGTTTTTTATTTGTTTGTTTGGTGAATCTGGTAGGATCCCAGTGCTATGCCCCGACCAACTTCACAGGACCTGGCAGGATTCTGGGACTTGTTACAACTCTCAATTGAAGACGTCAGTATGAAGTTTGATGAACTGCATCAGATGAAACTGAATGAATGGAAAATAATAGAATCACCCGAAAAAAAGGTAAGCACAATCTAGTTGCTTGTGGTGCATTTCTTTGACTTTTAAGCCTGAAATTATTTTTTCTTGTGAAATCATTAGTGGACAACACTCTCCAGAAGTGCAGGGAACACAGCAAGTACCATGGCAGGTTTTTCTTGGCATGCTGGCATACATAATACCATAGTAAAGTCCTTCCTTCCTTCCTTCCTTCCTTCCTTCCTTCCTTCCTTCCTTCCTTCCTTCCTTCCTTCCTTCCTTCCTCTAGAATTTATGTGCTACTCAGACCAAAGCTCAAAGCAGCTTACAAAATAAAAAAAACATATTAAAATACAACTATAAAAAAACAATAGAGACACACATACCCTTTCAACTCAGTATTTCAAGGAACAACTTTAACAACCAAACCTACAGGCAGGTTCTTCTCATGGCTTAACTATTTCCCTCATGAGGTGAACTATTCACCTCATCTCTTGTTTAGCCCAGGAACAACATATACAACTATCATCTGTATACTGATGATACTTGACCTTTTGACAGAGGATGAGGATGACCTTACACAACAGCTTACCATAGATATGAAATAATTTTCAACTTTGGGCCACCCTGTAATAGAGAGGTCTAGGGCATGACCTCTTCCTTCCACTACTATTGACGGGAAATTCTCTTTCAAAAAGCAGGCAAGTGACTGCACAATAATGGCCCCGACTCCAAATCCCCAGAAGTGGTCCTGTAAGATAATTGGTAATATCAAACGTTCCAGCAAGATCAGATCAGCTGTAGTCCCACTGACCTGCAGTTGCCACAGGTTGCCCAAAGGAGTGATCAGTGATAATTGTGCTGACTGAGGACTGCCAGCAGTTTGGCAGTTCGATTCTCATCGGCTCACAGTTGACTCAGCCTTCCATCCTTCCGAGGTCGGTAAAATAAGGACCCATATTATTGGGGACAATAGGCTGACTCTGTAAACCGCTTAGAGAGGGCGGTAAAATACTGTGAAGCGGTATATAATCTAAGTGCTATTGCTATTAACCATATCTTTGGTAAAATTACCTGGTCCAATTATGCCCTGAAATCCCACAAAACTGCAAAATTTTCATGAGTTCTCATATTGTCATCTTGACTTCATGTTAAGATGCATATTTTGCAGAACCATCTAATAAGATCTTGGCTAATGTTTGATGACTTTGCAACATTTTGAGCATTATTGTAATTTAATTTGGAGAATTGTCAGCTCTTTGTTAAAGTTAAAGCAATCTCCCTATACTAAGCAAAATGAATCCTGAATATTAAAAGGAACACGATCTTATTAGCTCCTTTTTGAATACTTGTTCAGTCAATAGCCTGGCCAGGATTTTAGTAAAGAAGGAGCATAGAAATGTGCACACAGCTGCTACCTCATTTGTAGCGAAGAAACACATTAGTATATAAAACTTGTCTTTATACGGTTTTCACCTCACCTCTAAGGCTGAGAATTCTTAATAAAGCCAGTTAAATATTAGCCCCGTTGACTTCAGTGTGAGAGTTTAAAATTCAGTTTTCTCTTCCATGAAAGTTAAATACTTCAAATTTGTATTTCTAGCTGCATCCACTCGTCAGATGGATTTAGTTATTTATTTATTTATTTTGTTTATTTTATTTATTTATTTATTTAATAGATTTCTATGCCGCCCAACTCCCGAGGGACTCTGGGCGGCTTACAACAAAAACAGGAAAAAAACTTATTAAAATATAAAAAACGTATTTAAAAAATACATTATATAAAAAACAATTTAAAAACGTCAACAACAATTAAAAAACCCATACACACATCTTTTTTTTTTGCTGGATCTCGCCAGATTTTAATAGCGAGATCAACGGCCCCAAGCCTGCTGGAACAGCCAGGTCTTCACCGCTTTCCGGAAGGCCAGCAGGGTGGGAGTGGTCCGGATCTCAGGAGGTAACTGGTTCCAGAGGGCTGGGGCAGCTACCGAGAATGCCCTCCCCCGTGGGCCTGCCAGCCGGCACTGTTTAGCCAACGGGACCCGGAGGAGACCAACCCTGTGGGATCCTTACCGGTCGCTGGGAGCTATGCGGTAGAAGACGGTCTCGAAGATAACCTGGCCCTGAGCTGAGATGGATTTAGTTATTTTGGCGGGGCTAAATAAAAAGTGCTCAGGACACTAGTGCTCCATTCTGTTCACTGGTAGGGAGTACAAGGAGATCACATGTTTATTTATCTCTACTTGTCCTAGAAGATCTAGTAGAAACAGAAATTCATTCCAGGAAACAATGGTACCTAATGGGACATAGGAAGTGTGCCTATTCTGTTGTAGCATCTGCCCTATGGGATAGTATTTCTCCTACATGAAGGGAGAGAAGGAGAGAGGGAGGGAGGAAGAAAGGAAAAATATAGAGATGATAGATGATGGATAGATGAGATAGATGATAGATAGATAGATAGATAGATGATAGATAGATTAGAGAGATAGAGAGAGAGATAGATAGATAGATAGATAGATAGATAGATAGATAGATAGATAGATAGATAGATAGAAAGATAGATAGATAGATGATAAAGAGGGGGGAGATTAATAAAATTGTTTTCTGGACTTCCATTACACCCATTAATTAATTAATGGTCCATTAATACCTAATGCATATTTGTATTTGGAACAGAGATAAGAGAACATACTTGAGTGTTGCAAATAAAGGAGAGAATGCTCCAATCTGTAGGGCAATGCAGACCAAAAAACCATGATGATATCAAAATGATGAAACAGAGACCATGACAGGTCTCATCATTGCACATAAATACATGAGGGGCAGAACTTGTGTGGCAATGCACATTTTTGTCCCTCGTCCTCATGAACTCAGCTAACATTGATCAGTGGCTACCGTGCTTGGGACAGTCACTACTGTCATGGATGCCTCACAGGGAGGCACCTGCAGCTTCCAGGGAAAGTCCCTGAATGAGGCCCATACTGTACCTTCTTTAGGCTCCCTTCCTTCCATGCTTCATTTCTTTTTTCCTCCCCTGCATCTTAGGAAGAGAGAAAGGTTCCTCCGCCTGTACCAAAGAAGCCCCCTAAAGGAAAATTCCCCATCACCCGAGAGAAGTCTTTGGATCTGCCCGACCGACAGCGCCAAGAAGCTCGAAGACGCCTCATGGCTGCTAAGCGGGCAGCCTCTTTCCGGCAAAACTCCGCTACGGAGCGTGCAGACAGCATTGAGATCTATATTCCAGAAGCCCAAACGAGGCTTTAAAAGACCCAGATGCTGCATCGTTGCTTCCTCTTTTTTAAACAAACGAAGGAACCAAGCAAGTGCTTGTACAGCTGGTCTCCTCTTCCCTGCTCTTTTTTTTCCTCCCTGTTCCCGGCCCCCTCCCCGCCCTGTTGTTGTCTCCTTTGTGCCAGACGCACAACAGAATGCTGTTTATGTCCTCAGAATTTGCCAAGCCCATTGCAAGAATCCCTGCTCTTTTCTTTTTTGTATTATTGGGATCGGACTACACCAGTCAGCTCCAACGCATAGGGCTTGTTGAGACCTTACTTATAAAAATTACGTTCTCAGAGGACAACAGGAAACACCTCTTGAGATGGAACCCAGCTTACTTTTTTGGTTATTTATATTTTTATAAATGATGCGATAACTAGGAATAAGAAAAAAACAAACACAAACTTTGAATTGGGTGCATCTCTCCATTCACCAGAGGCATTAGCTAATTCAAGTAGAAGGTGCTACAAATGTAAAGTGCAAGAAAAGAAGGAATCCATTTCTCTCCTCCCTTCCCTTCCCTTCCCTTCCCTTCCCGCTTCAGTTTCTTTGCCTTGAACCCGATTAGATTTTCTGCCCACGTGCTCGGCAATTCTGCTTCTCTTGGTTACTGCAAACTCGCACCAGGTCTCTCCTCACATCTCACACTGAGTTTTTTGAGATGAACAGAAATATCCAGCCATGAAAACTCCAACATTCATCCAGAACAGAAAAGCATAGGAATCATTTCCAATTGGGAAAATCTGTCCCTGAAAGAAAGTGTCCTCCTGGGACACCCATCCAGAAATCTGAAGGAAAAATGCAAAGGAACTTGAAGAAAGAGGAACAAAGGAAAGCCTTAAGAATTTCGATCATCTGTAGCAAGATGTGAAAGCTCTATTTACTCTTTGAGAACATTCATTACATTTTAAACAGTTCTTTTATGTTGTACTTCTTTCATTTGTGAACACTATTTTTTTTTAATTTGAAAAGCGATGCTACGCGTAATATTTGAAGTTTCAAAATGCTAGATCAATTGAGTTTCCAGGGTATCCTTTCAAACAAAAAACAAAACACAAAAAAAGTTTGCTTGTTTAAAATACCAGTTGTGATGTTGTAACCAGTTTAAGAAATATGAATGTGAGTGGTAAGTATATCTCAGTTTCAATGGTAATCTTAAGGTAAAAAAAAGGTGAACTGTGGTTTACATTTGTATTTTTTTTCCAGAATTCTTTTTTCCTATGCAGTATGAATTAAAGATAAGAAAAAGTTTCTTGATTGTTTCAGACATAAAGAACATGTTTTAAAAGACATGTGGTTTCTAACAGTGGAATGTAAGAAAGGTAGCATGTTTCTAAGTTCTTGATCAACATCACAGCAAAAGCTAGAAATTACACAGAAGTTTAACGAATTCTGAGAATAATGCGTTATTGTTTTTGCCTTCTCAAAGGCTGTGATCCAAGTTTTTGAATCTTTTCAGGTGAAGATACAAGAAAACATATCCCGCCACTATTGAAGTCAGAATTCTGAGTCACACAAAATATTAAAAGAGAGTCAAGTTTCTGTTATCAGTCTGTTAAACAAAATGTATTTAGCCATAGACAGAACCTCTATTTAAACTAGCCTACAGCACTTTGATTCTTCACCTTGATGAGCACTTTAAATATGTACTTTGCGAGCCCTTCAGCTTGTCACATGACTGAAAAATGCTAGACATTTTAACAGCAATCTCCAACCAGGTGCCCTCCATAGATGTTGAACTACATCTCCCATCATGCTAGTTTGCATGAACAATAGCAGTGTTATATAAGAATTGTACAAACGATGGGGAAGTTTAGTCCTAATGTATCTCAAGAGCACATGTTGGAGATTGCTGTTGTAGGAAGTAAAGAAGACATTAGGGTTTCCATCCGTCATCCCCCTTTCTTCCAATATATTTTGTTAAGCATGCATTCTGTTTTAGGACAAAGCTGATATAAGCATGTTTAGCTTCAAGATACGAATCTTTAGAGTTGAATGTTTGAGAAGGAGGGAACACTGTAAATTGAGCCTGATCTCTTATGTAGAATTTACCAAATAGCCTTAAATTGCATTTGGAAGCAAAAAAAAAAAAAAAAAAAAAAAAAAAAAAAAAAAAAAAAAAAAAAAAAAAAAAAAAAAAAAAAAAAAAAAAAAAAAAAAAAAAAGAAAGAAAGAAAGAAAGAAAGAAAGAAAGAAAGAAAGAAAGAAAGAAAGAAAACGACAACAACGATAACAATAATAATGAAATATTAATATTCCTGAACTATTAGTCTGTGATGATTAAGATATTCCCATCCACAGAGTATTCAAAGAATTTCTGCACTTGGAAATAAATTGATTTTGGGGTAGTGTACAATATTAATGCTGCTTATAGTTTTGTTTTAAATGCAAGAATATCTGCAGGGATAAGGCATCTTTAAAGATAACTTTATTTCAAATGGAGCTGTTAATTAGAAATAACTACATGGAAATAAATGAATAAAATATGCATTTCTTTGAGACAGCAGATTTGAAATATATCTTTCTCTCCTTCTGCTACATCCCTATTATGCTGCTATGTTTTAATTTCATTTCATTTTATAAATATTGCCGAATCACATGTGCTTTTCTTCCTTCCTTCCCTTATGTAGATAAGGGACTGATGGTGATAAAATGATCTGCATTTGATTCGCAACCATAGCATACCCAGAGACAAAAAAAAGTTCCTAGCTATGAAATAGAAAGCTAAGAACAGCTAACTATATTTGCACATCAATGCCCTCCAATATTGTTTGCACAAAAATTTCATTAAATTTTAAACTGTTTTTGCTGGAGCTGTAATTAGTGATTGCACAGTTAGGTGCTTCTGTATTCAATATTTGGTTTGCTATTTGCAACGTATGTTAGTGTACCAGCAATGACAACAAAAAATATATATGCTAGATTGAAAAAGCACTTATAAACACCCACAGCTCCAGCAAATATACATTTTTTTTAAAAAAAAGGTGTATATCCAATTAACATACAATTAATATAATATATAGTTTGATCCTTTCCCTAAGAATTTAAGAGAGGTTCCCAAAGGAAAAATTCACTTCCGGGACAAACAAAATGTTATTCAAAATAGTCTGAAGTTCTTTTGTGGTTTTTTTTTTACATAAAATCATTTTTTAAAAGCATACTCTCATTGAAAAGGAAGGCAAAATATACGAAGGGTAAATTTGGCTCTTTTGAAAGTTCTACGCTAAATTGTATGTTGCTCACGCAGTGATGGGAATATGTTGAAGGAATGCCTTTGCCACTGTATGTCCCCGTTTGTTCCACTTCTGTTCCAAAGAAAAATCTTTAAAATGTAAACCAGATGCCTTCTGCCCATTCCAATGAAATGTTACCTGTTCACAAGTTGAGTTTTTAAGTGCAATATATTTAATCTCTTTTATATAGGAAAGATTAAAACAATAATGGCAAATAATAAGCCATGCTTCTTATGTATTATATTTTTAATTTGGGAGAGGGAGATAAAAATTAGTGTTTCTATTACGTGTGTCACAAGTCATTCGGCCCTGTCTAGAATGAATGTGAAAAGTAATATATTTGAGAATGACTTGCAGTGCTTTTGATTTAAAGACTCTTTCAACAGTATAAAATACAACTGTATATTGCAGGACCATTGAAAATTAATCACTTCCATTTCAAATATGACTATATTCCTGTTTCAAGACACAGCAAAGACGTTAACGAGTTTGGGAAATAAAATGCTCTAATTCTAATAACAATAGACAAAATAATAGTAAAACTTGCAAAATAGTGTCTCACATGCGTACAATATCTGTTTAGAAGTAAGGGCCATTAAAATGCAGATGGTTTATTCTCAAGCCATGTGGGCATGGAGTTGCAACCTGGTTTTGTTTTGTTTTAATAAAAATGTACATGTAATTACTAGAATCGTGTACATTATCGCATTTGGTTAAGAACACTGTCCTTCATATATTTATTCAGAAATAAGCACTATATTTCATGGCATTTACTTCCAGACTGTTTTCTAATACTAAATCCACATTCAAGATAGTGAGCCCTGATGAATTCTGTAAGCCTTAATAATGTATAGTTTTAGAGCTTGATGGCAAACACCAGTCCTTATGCTGGCATATCTCAAATAGCCTCATTAAAGTTATTGCATCTTGTTTTCAAGTAAACATGCAAAGAATTAGCTTGAATGGAACAAATGTCTAAATGAAAGTGGAAACTATTCTGGACTTCCTTTTCCAGGAGTCTGGACTATGGTTTATATCACCCGTCTTCCATTTTATGTCAGCCATTTATTATCACCTTTATTAACGTTCTTTATGAGTTACATCCCATCATTTAAAACATCATTAGAGCCAATTACAACAAAATATTTTGTCAGTACATTGTGATTTTACTACATAATTGATCCAAAAGGACTTTCTTGGAATAATATGCAAGGATGAAAATATCATTATGGATAAAACCAAAATGGTATTTGGTAGCTTTTAGCTCATTATCAACAAACTAATTTTTCTCTTACCTACTTTACTTACAGCACATATATGTTGAATTCAGAAAAAAGGATGTGGTTTTTATATAAAACATTCATCGAAAGCATTTTGAAAGACAGGAATTTGCTGTTTTGTTATTATACACACAGTCACACACAAGCACTTAAGATTGGTTGTATCAAATGCATTCCAGAAGCCATGGAAGGTTTCCCTCTTCTACAAATGAGCATGACACCACCACATCCTGCAGTCTTCTTAAGAACAATGCAGTTTAGCCTAGAGCTCTGCTTCTCTGGAGGAGTTCCCCCTAACTGCTAACTAGGGTGGACCCTGCTGGGCTTCCAGGCCCAAACATGGTCAGTTGTACGTTGCCATCAGCTAAAAATTCTGAAGGCCTGAAAATATGTTTCTTAGAAGCAAACTGACGCATGCTTATGTTATTCTGACTCAATTCTTCCCCTGCCAGAGCTCTCCTTCCTGCAGAATTGCTAATCCCTGCACAAATGGATCTTGACATTGGATATTCAAAACAAGTTGAGATAAGATTGGCTTAGGGTAGATCTCCCCCTTTTAGAAAATAATAATGGTGTCTTTCCTTAATGCCATTAATAATAATGGTATCTTTCCCTAATGTTTCCTTAATTTATTAGTTTTAACAAATTATTTAATCTGGGCTGTAAAAGTCCAATGACCACTAAATTCTTACTTTACTACCCTCTAGTGCAGCGGTTCTCAACCTGTGGGTCGCGACCCCTTTGGGGGTCGAACAACCATTTCACAGGAGTCGCCGCGCGCGTTAGCCCACCATTTTGGTGCCACCGTCACTGCAGGGGTGAAAAGGTCCTGGTTCGGCCGTGCTGCGTGTCGCCGGACAGCTGGTAGCCCGGACGCTGCCATTTGAGTTCTTCTACCCTCTGCGCATGTGCAGAATGCTTTGCGCATGCGCAGAGGGTAAAAGAACCCAAATGGCGGTGTCCGGGTGAAGTCTCCTGCTTTCGCACTGCCATCGCTACTTGCTCTCTGACAACCGGCAGGCACGCCCGAACCAGGAGCATTTCACCCCTGGTGTCTGTCTACTCTTGCAAAGCAAAGGGATTACAGCGGGCGGCGGGGGGGGTCGCGGCATTAGAAAGGTTGAGAACCACTGCTCTAGTGGATCTCCTGTTACAGGCAGCCTTCCTTCTCCACTGGCCAAGCAAGCAGCAGGAGATATAACTCAGATGCTGTCTTTGGCCGTTGTTTCCTGTACTATTAGGGCTTGTCAGTGAGCCCCCCCCCCCCGTTACTGGCTCGTTTTCATCAGAAGATGTTAGGCAAAATGGGGCCAATTGGTGGGATAAAGATATTCAATGACATAACCGATCATGTGAGGTTTAACCCTGTAGAAGACAAAATATTGTTGGTATTTCCATAACCCAACAACAGCCCTCCCTCCTGATCCAGTTAAGATGCTGGAGGAATAGGACTGTTGTGACTTCCATTTCTCTAAAAATTGTCTTGCACTAGTTTTGCATTTGCACAACTGCAACTGGAGCCTCTTAGCACCTAGGAATTATATCATCATGCAGGTTTCTCTGTTTAATTAGCAGCGCCTCCTGTACTCTGCTAATGTTTATATCATTTATATATTAATTCTATTTCTCACATTCATTCCTTTTCATACATTTTAATTATGGGACAGCCCTAGAAGTTTGTGCTCCATTTACTCACAAGGGCTTCTACAGAAGATTTATCAGCTAGATGATGTAATCAGAAAAAGAAATTAGGGTATCCGTTCCATGCATAGTTCTCTTTCTGAATAAGATATGGAGTTCTGAAATGTTGATCAAATTTTGCTTGCATCTTCCTGGCCCTGTACAATGCATGAATATTTATATAAAATTAAGTTCTAAACTATAGAATGGAAGCTTAGGAAAAAAACTAATTAAGGGAGAAAGTATTGCACTGACAAAAGCCACAAAGATAAACATAACTCCTTTTTGCTTTATTTTCTGCATCCTTTTTCTAATCATGTTTTTTTAAGCTGGCTGATACAATAGATGTCTGAGTAATATAAAAGCTGGAAAGCTTTTCATAATCAAATGGCTTCATACTGAGTATGAGATAAAAAAAAATAGAAATCAGCCAAGACTAGCTATGAATCTATCACAGCCATTTTTTTTTCTTCCAACCAAACTATAATCACAGCAGAGTTGGTCTGAATATAAATTTGGATCCATAAAAACAGCTCTTTTTTTAACAGAGCATTTTCCCTGTTCTGCAAAATGTACTCAATGCTTAATGACAAATGTGGATGAAGTCCTTATTGAAATTTTGTATTCTCTGTTCTATCCATCTTTCTGCCCTTTCCCAATGTACAATTATCTGTGAGATGTACATTCATATCTGCAAATTAATTTACCACTGAGCTTTGGTTATCTGTCACCCTTTCACTTTTAAAGGGCTCAAGATATATGCATTATATCCTCTGTTATATGCATTTATTACTTTTTTTATTAAAATAATGGATCACAGTGGATTGCTTTAAAAAGAACTCTCTAAAATCCATGCAAATATTACTATTACTAAATTTACTAATTACTAAATATTAGAGCCGAGGTGGCGCAGTGGTTAGAGTGCAGTACTGCAGGCTACTTCAGCTGACTGTTCAGCAGTTCAGCGGTTCAAATCTCACCGGCTCAAGGTTGACTCAGCCTTCCATCCTTCTGAGGTGGGTAAAATGAGGACCCAGATTGTTGGGGGCAATATGCTGACTCTGTGAACCGCTTAGAGAGTGCTATAAAGCACTGTAAAGCGGTATATAAGTCTAAGTGCTATTGCTACTACACTGGAACTGTTCTTTCCTATAAAGCAAAAAGTCACTATTATTATAGTACAGCTTCTTCTGTGCAGGAATAAACAGAGGTTCACTTAGTGAATGATGCACCGAACTATCCAAGGTGGCCTGGCAATTAAATTAAATCAAATCAAATCAAATTCCTCTTATAGAATTTCAAGGAATGTTAGAAACAGGAAAATAGTTATTTAATTTATCGTTAAAGAAATATATATATATACACACACACACGAAATCATGTTAATGAGGACAAACTGAGTGCCAAATATTTGTCATCTGTATAAATCTACACTACTAGAGAAACTATTTTATGTAATTCTCTTTTCCCATGCTTTTACGGTTCTTTTGAGCAGTTCTGTTTGGTAGCATGCAGGATATCTATACAGAATATACAGTGCAATGTTTCATTACAATAATTTCTTGCTTCTCGGTAATATCTCATTTAACAAAAAAAAAATGTTGTTTATTTGAAACTTCTTTGCCAATAGTTTTATTCCTGGGTTTTTTGTTTTGTTTTTCATTATCTTTTCTCTGCCTTCGGCTAATTTTAAGAAGAAGAAGAAGAAAAACAACAACAGATGTGCTTCACTACTTCCCCATTCTCCCATGGCTCTTTTATGAAGCTGCCTCTTTTAATTGGTTCCTGTATTGTTTATGACCATATTCTGTAAATAATTCTGCAATTAAATTTTTTGACATAACTGGCTTTTCCCATTATTAACATAGCCTGAGGTCATTGAGAATACCTCCGAATTGGAACGTCATAAGGAGTAGAGATATCATACCAAGGCTGAAAAACACCAAATCACCATTAGATGGCAGAACACAGGTAGTTCTCACCAACCACACTTGCTAAAGAATGCAGTAAAAGGAAACCTCACGTAACCAGGCCTGATTTATTGCTTTATTTATTTTTTCTCTTGCCTTAATTACTCTTATAAACAACCTCAAGGTGTTGAACACATCTAGTATTCCTTCCTCCCATTTTCTCCACAAAACAACCCTGTGAGGTGGGTTGGGTTGAGAGAGAGTGACTGCCCCAAAGTCACCCAGCCGGCTTTCACGCCTAAGGTGAGACTAGAACTCATAGATTTATGATATCAGTTCCACTGCGGGTATTACACAAACCACCACTGTTCATTAAGTGCAACATCACATGATTGTGATTTCCTGTTGGCTTTCCCATTGACTGCTTGTTGGAAGCTGGCTACGAGGGTCACAAAGCGTGATCACTTGACCGCAGGACACTGCAACTGTCCTAAATGCACACCTGGTTGCCAAGTGGCAATCATGTGATCCTGGAGAGGCTACAGCAGCCATAGCTTTGAAGAAATGTTGTCAAGTCTCCTTTTTTCAGTTTCATCAAAACTTCAAACAGTTATTGAATGAGCAGTCAGTAAGCGAGGACCATGTGAATTGCCATCTAGTGGTCATCTAGATTTTCATTGCCCAGGTATGGTAGTCCGAGGAAACCCTGAGATACATAACTGCTTATCTAACAAAGCTAAAATCTATGTGGATTGTTATGTACAGGTAGTCCTCAACTTACAACAGTTTGTTTAGTGACCGTTCAAAGTTACAACGGCACTGGAAAAAGTGACTTATGACCATTTTTCACACTTATGACCATTGCAGCACCTCTCCAGTTGTCATTCGGATTCTTGACAACTGGTCCATATTTATGATGGTTGCAGTGTTCTGAGGTCATGTGATCACCTTTTGTGATCTTTCTGACAAGCAAAGTCAATGGGGAAGTCCGATTCACTTAATGACCATGTTACTAACTTAACACCTGCAGTGGTTCACTTAACAAACATTAAGCTGGAAAGTCTTAAAACGGGGCAAAACTCACTTAACAAATTTCTCACTTAGCAACATAAATTTTGGACTCAATTACGTTCGTAAGTCGAGGACTACCTGTACATATATGCGTAAACTTTTGTTTAATTTGCTTGTGCCTTCTGGATTAAGAAAGACTGCTTTTACATTGGAAAATTTCCTGTAGAGTAAAACTTCCTAATCTTTTTGGAACTTAAATTTAGGCTTTCTAAACTTTTGGGTCAATTAAAATACTGAGAGGGACTCTCAAAAAGCAGCTGTCAAGAGAGCTGGACATTCACAAAATGGCCACACAAGCGGTTAACCAAGAAGTGATTTTATGCAACTTTATTTGCTCAATCTCTTGTCTCACAGGACACCCTTAGTATCCCTACCTATCATTTCCCTTTGGACAGAGAAGGACACAACAAAATATTTGTATTCTTGTAAGTAAAAAGATACTGGAGCCTATGGTTTAATATGATTGCAGATTATTTTTATAGTATAATTACATGGGAGATACAAGCTTTTTATTTTTATGGTAACAGACTAAAAAGCAGTTTGCAGGAAGAATTTCTGAGAAGACACACTGCTTTTCGTCAGATAGGTGATGCAAGCTTTTGAAACAATTTAACACCTTTATTACGTGTGCAAAGATGAATTTTGGTCATCATGGGGATGCCGCAATGGTCATAAGTGAAGATATAAGTCACTTTTTTCAGTGCCCTTGTAACTTTGAAAGGTCACTAAACAAATATAAGTCAAGAAGTAGCTGTATAACCACACCAAAAGGACCCATCAAAGAAATTGGCAATACCTAAATACAATACCTAAAATCAATTTAGCCATTTCATTCAAATATCTCACTAGAGCATGGCACAAACCACTTTGTACTGGGCTTCTTTAGCAAAGAGCACAGTCAGGCCATTTAACAAACATTTTAACACAAATAGAAAATAAAGCAGAATTAGTCACCACCACATAACACTATTAACATTTCATTAGTTATATTTGGGGAAATACACAGAAAATTAACTGTGCAAGCCCACACAGGCAGATACTGCTGGAAACGGTTTCCATAGTAGCCGAATACATGTGGGGGGGGATGTATAGTAGCTGCTTCAACAGTTTGAAAAGAGGTGCTTCACAAATGCTCCTGCACATTCACAACCCTTCTGGTGGACTAGAACACTCTTATTGTGCATACACAAACAGAGGTACGTGATTTATACAACTTATGTGTCAAATATGAGTGAGGGAGACAGGACCAGAGGTGGGTTCCTACCGGTTCTAACCGGTTCTTTAGAACCATTAGTAAACCGGTGATGACGTCACGGAGCCGGTTCTGTCGGTGCCGGTCCGTGGGCGCCGCCATCTTGTTTTTGGCTTCTGCGCACGTGCAGAAGCTGTTTTTTGCTTCTACGCATGTGCAGAAGCTTGGTTTTTGGCACTGCGCATCAACGCGTGCCCGCGCGGCACAGCGACACGGCGCGCAATGCGTGCGTGCCCACGTGGCACGGCAGGAAGCGAATCGACGGCGAGGTAAGTTAGAACCCACCCCTGGACAGGACATCTGTAGCCCATTAATTATGGACATTTTTCTTTGGTCAACGGCCACGTTCATTATTGTTGTTTTATTTTATTTTATTTTATTTACAGTGTGCATTCGAGCGAAACAAGTGCCTCACCCAAGCACATTTCCTGGTTTATAGTTTAGAACTGGAATGGAAGGAGTTGCTCGGGCAGGTTCCCCCCCCCAGTTAAATAGCTAAAAAAATCTGGAAACTCTACACTATTAAATTGGAGAGTCGACCCACTTCTGCCAGCTACCCCAAAGTTGCCCACTCTGCTATGAGCTAACCTCAGGCACGCTTAGCTGCTCCTACCAGCAGTTCGTACTATGGGGAAAATGACTGGACAATCTAGAGCAACTGAACTCCAGACGCAGTTGTGATGATGGTTGTGCAGTCCTTTCTCAGCCTCGGCTGATAAACCAGCTGTACCCAATCCTGGACAAAGTCCATGGGGCAGGTGGTGGTCCCTCAACCTCAGGTATTGTGGGGCAGGCCAGAGGTTGCAATTAGCTGGGAATGCGGTGATGACTGAGATCATCCATATTTAGAAACAGCTAAACTACTGGTAATCCTTGTTTAGCAACCACAGTTGGGACATTAAGCTTGGTCATTAAGCAAAGCAAAGGTTTCTAAGTGAAACTGCAATGGCGCTGATGTGCTTACTTCAGCTTTCTTTTGCTTTATAGGCTGCGAAGGTTGTAAATGTGAAGATAGGTCACAAAATTACTCTTTTGTCACTGTTGTAACTGCTAAACCAGACAGTTGCTAAACAAGGACTACCTGTTATAAGTCACCGTATGTGTAAAAAGTTATCTGACTTGGGCCTGTATTATGTGTAAGATGGATAGATTCACACAATCTAAGCTGCACTCTTAGATCCAGTAAGTCCCCTCACAGAAATACTTAAAATCAGTACTTAATTCTTCTGCCATTGGAAAGGACAAGCTCAAAATGGCCTCCTTCTACTTCTATTTTACATGCGGGTTTAAAACATTTCTTTTGACCCTGCTCTTTTAACATTTCTTAACTAAGTTTTACCATATAAAACTATTTGTATGCCATCTATAACAACACATAGGTAAGTGTCAAGGAGCCGAGGTGGCGCAGTGGTTAGAGTGCAGCACTGCAGGCTACTTCAGCTGACTGCTAGCTGCAGTTCAGCGGTTCAAATCTCACCGGCTCAAGGTTGACTCAGCCTTCCATCCTTCTGAGGTGGGTAAAATGAGGACCCAGATTGTTGGGGGCAATATGCTAACTCTGTAAACCGCTTAGAGAGGGCTGTAAAGCACTGTGAAGCGGTATATAAGTCTAAGTGCTATTGCTATTGCTATAAGTGTCAGGCTCCAAAACCAAGGAAAACACCCTGAGTTACTCCAAAGCAGTGTTCTTTTGTGTTCCTGACCTATAGACAGAAATCTTGCCGAAGTAAAACAAACTACTAGCATCAATAGCGAAATACCCTGAGAACTTCTGGGGGGGGGGAGCTGTTTTGAGCCTCTTTTAAACTTTGCTGTCTCTTGCTTCTCTGGAACTTCACCCCTCCCTCCTGGGAACCCAGACTACATTCCACCACAGTAAGAAAGGTAGGAAGGGGAAGAAAATTGTATTGGTTTTATGATGTACTTTTACTTTTGAAGCATTTTTGGTTAAACTTTTAAGGTTTGGGGTTGTTGTTTTGTAAAACAAGTTTCTTGTTTGAATAGCCTTTACGCTTCAGTCAGCACAACAAAACCTGTCATTCAGCTACAAATTTTCCAGGCATGGAGTTATTTCTGAATAGACCCAGGGTATTCCCTCACTCTAACTCAGCACCATGGAGAGCCCTGCTTGGCTTGAAAAACAGCAGTTGTCCTGGATAGTTCTTGGGGAAAAAATACAGTCTGGTCTCACTACTTCCCCTCCTTCTACCTTTGATGAGCGCAATCAGTGGTTTATGTACAAGGCTGTAGGCTAACAGCTGATCAGAACAACATACTTCAAGCAATTTCTCATGCAACTGTACTGGCACTCTGCTTTAAACGGCAAAGTATAGTTTAGACCCGTGATGGTGAACCTATGGCATGCGTGCCACAGCTGGCATGCAGAGCCCTCTCTGCGGGCACATGAGCCGTCATGCAGCTCAGCTCCCCTGCGCATGCGCGTGCGCACCTCCCGCCTGCCAGCTGATTTTCGGGATGCACGGGGGCGGGGGTCATGCTGGAGACGCACGTGCATATGCAGGGGTCATGCGCACATGCGTGAGGGAGCCGGGGGTCACATGCACATGCGTGGGGGTAGGGGGAGCACAGGGGGTATGGCGCACCCACCCCATTGCCCATTTTTGGTCCCAGGAGGCTGCAGGGAGGCCTGCTAGGCCCAAAATTGGGGGCGGGGGCAGAGGTGGGTTCCTCCCGGTTCGCACCGGTTCTACAGAACCGGTAGCAAACCGCTGGTGATGTCACGGAGCCGGTTCTGTTGGTGCCGGTCCGTGGACACCACCATCTTTTTTTAAAAATTTATTTATTTTTTGGGGAATTTTTTGGGGGGGAATTTTTTGCTGATTTTTTTTCTTCTGTGCATGCGCAGAAGCCAAGTCCCCGGCACTGCGCATGCGCCGCCATCTTGTTTTTGGCTTTGGGGGGGGATTTTTTGCAAATTTTCAGCACTGCGCATGCACGCGCACCCGCATGGCACGCAATGTGCACACAATGCGCGCACAGCCACGCGGTGTGGGAGAAAGCGAACCAGTGGCGAGGTAAGTTAGAACCCATCCCTGGGGGGGGGGGTGCGACGGGGCCCCCCCAGCCCATTTTTGGTCCCAGGAGGCTGCAGGGAGGCCTGCTAGGCCCAAACCGGGGGGTGGGTGGGGATGTCACGCGCACATGCGCGAGGGGGTCTTGTGCACATGCGCAGGGGAGCGGGAGGGTTATGCACACATGCGCAGGGGGTGGGTGCATTGCATTATGGGTGCATGAGAAAAAGGTTAGCCATCACTGGTTTAGACAATTGTTTTAAAAAGTGGTAATGAATACACCGCAAAATCTTTTACGACATATAGTGATTGGGTTAAAATTGTCACATCATCATAATAATTCCCCAGAGCCTTTAAACTAAAATAGCCTGTCTAGCAAAGTATTAGTCTTGTTGAGGCTTTTCGCAGACAGGTGGTTTTAGGACCACAGCCTAACATGCCCATTTCATTTCAAAGATAGATTACCCACATGTGTTAAAATGAGGCATGAAACACTTTTTTTTTCATAACAACGTCTCTCTCCAATGGTAGTGTTGGAAGGAAAATTAGGTCCATTCTCACCAAGTTTGAAAAAAAATGCAAGCAATTGTTTAAAACAGAGGAAAATTATATTTCTGAGGGCATCATAGCTTGGGGGCCAAGCTGTTTGAAGGACCACTTCTCCCTTATTACATTCACCCGGCCCATCAGAATAGGAAGGCAGGGCATGTTATAGGTCGCAAAAATAAAGGATTGTTACCTGATGGGACCACGAAAAAGGGCCTTGTCAGTGGTGGCCCCTTCTTAATGAAAAAAAAATCATTCCCCCCACAAGGTATGGCTGGCTCCTGCCCTGTTGCTTTTCTGAAAGGCCCTAAAAGCATGGTTTTATCACAAGACCTGGGGACCACGAATGGAGATAGAGCTGATCAAGTGGCTGATTTGATTTTGTTGCTGTCGTGGCGGGAGATGGACTTTTTAAAATGTTTTTTTTAATTGTATGGTGGAATTTTAAAAATTTTGTAAGCCACCTGAAGTCATCTAAGTGCACGTTGGGCAGCTATAGAAATTTGTTTAAACAAACAAACAAACAAACAAACAAATGATCCAAGCCCAAGATCAGCTGATCAGAGAAGATCAGCTGATCAGCCTGAGTTCTCCCCTGCAAGACCCTTACATGGTAAAGCCTTGCCTTGCAATTGCCCTGCTGATCTACGGTTCAGTGTTTGTTTGTTGATTGAAAGCGGTGATCTCTTTGGGGAAAGGCTCTTTTTTAATTTGGTCAAAGAGATCTCAGGAAAGAGGATCAAGGAAAGAGACACCATTACATCTGGTGTTTCCCATTGCACTTTGATTTTTGTCTAAAGCCAATTCTATTTGATTTTCAATGACAAGAGGAAGAATGTGTGAGGGAAATTCTTTGGCTCACATCTCCCTAACTGGCCCAAACAAACCCCAAGAACAGTAGCCATTTTTATCTGACACAGTCTCATGAAGTTGCCTTTGTCTTTTCATCCCCAGACCAGATAGTCTCCCCGTTTCAAAGTAATGTTTCTTCCTGATAACATTTGAGATATGGACATGATCAGGGGTGGGTTCTAACTTACCTCGCTGCCGGTTCGCTTCCTCCCACGCCACGTGGGCACACGCGCACGCATGCGCAGTGCAAAAAAATCCAAAAAAAATCCCCCCCCAAAAAATAGCCGAAAACAAGATGGCGACGCATGCGCAGTGCCGGAAACTCCTCCTCCTCCTCCTCTTCCTCCTCTATTTATTATATAATAGGGAATATTATGAACCCAGATATCTAGCTCAGCAAATCTTCTCCTCCTTTTTTTTCTATATACAGTAAGACAATTCAGGCAATCCGTATGGAAAATAAATAGGTTTTCCTACTGCAGTTTCTTTGGTAATGCATATTTTAGCTCTGAGAGCATTTCAGATGGCAAAACAGCTGAGTAACAAGAAAACACCATCAAACAAGAAGCGCTACTAGAACCCAAAATGATATCAATAAAATTGTTGATTGTATAATAGTTAAAATGATATTGCTATCATTAGAAAGTAAGCCGTGCTTATAGTGCCTGCGTGTTTTCCAATTTGTAGCCATCTGCAGAGAGAAAGATGTGCATAAATCAGCTTTTTGCTTGGAAACCAATCTTTTAAAAAGCAGAGAGATGCTGCAGGCTCCAACCGCAAGTGCAAAGCAGCAACCACCAGAGGGAGCTCCTGAAATACAGATGGGTTTTCAATTTGCCCGCTTTTCTGAAAGATCCTAAAGGGTTAGGATAGAAAAATCTGGTAAATACAAAGCAGGTTATGCTGGGCAGGAGACACGCAGACCAGGGGTGAAATCCAGCAGGTTCTGATAGGTTCTGGAGAACCGGTAGCAGAAATTTTGAGTAGTTCGGAGAACCGGCAAATACCACCTCTGGCTGGCCCCTGGAGTGGGAAGGGAATGGAGATTTTGCAGTATCCTTCCCCTACCACGCCCATCAAGCCACGCCCACCAAGCCACGCCCACAGAACCGGTAGTAAAAAAAATAGGATTTCACCACTGACGCAGACCCACTTTTTGTTCAATGAAAATAGTAGGAAAGTGTCAAAGAAACTCTACTGTATGTTTGTTGATTCATAAAAAGCTTCCAATAAAGCCAGTAGATTTGAATAGAATTGTGGAATGCGTTCTATTTATATGGTTGAAAGGGGTTGCTGAGTGTGTAAATAACAGCATATAATTGAAGTAAATGATGGGGGGGGGGAACAGGATGTGTCACAAATGGTTCAACACTGTGCAAGAAGAAATGAAGAATGTCCTTATGCCTGCTCCAGAGATGGGTTCCTCCTGGTTCGGACCAGTTTGCCCGAACCGGTAGCGACCCGCTGGTGACGTCACGATGACGTCATGGATCCGGTTTGGTCGGTGGCAGTCCGTGGGCGCAGCCATCTTTTTTTAAAAAAATTTATTTATTTTTTATTTATTTTTTTCTTCTGTGCATACGCAGAAGCCAAGTTTCCGGCATTGCGCATGCGTCGCCATCTTGTTTTTGGCTTTTTTATTTTTTTTAATTTTTTTATATATTTTTTTGCACTGCACATGCACACACCCACGAGGCGCAGCGCGGGAGGAAGCGAACTGGCAGCGAGGTAAGTTAGAACCCACCCCTGGCCTGCTCATTGTATTCATGGCTGAATATTTGTAGAATATATGGAAGAAATGTAAGTAAATCGAGAGGAAAGGGAAAACCAAGAAAAGTGGTCAGTAGGCATTGATGAAAAAGAGGGAGGGAGGGAGGGAGGGAGGGAGGGAGGGAGAACATCAACAACAAAAGGCACAATGAACCTGATCATGGACAAGCATACGAAGGTAAGAGAGATGTGGGGAAAGATATTGTTATAAATTAGCTTGGCTATATTTTATTTTCTTACAATTTCTTACCCTGTTTCAGTATTATGCATCATTTACTTACCTGCAAAGGAAATCGTATGATGGCTGTGCATGTATTATTCAGAGCTTTACCAGGCAGCTCTCTTACTTTTTCCCTAAACGGAAGTTACATCTGGTTTATTTATAAGAGAATATGAATCTTTACAATCCCACTCATTTGAAAACTTTCCCAAGTCTTAGTCATGACATATTCTGGATTTGTTTTTTCAATCTAAATTCTTATATTTCCGGAGATATGGGGGAAGGAATGAGCCTATTAAGACCACATCTAATTTTAAATAATTTAAATTGTTCTTGGGGATTAATCCCACCTTTCCCCCCAACTTGATTTACTGTATTTTTAGCACTTTATTTCTTTGAATTCTCATTCTGTTGAGAGAAGTAATCAGTCCCTGATGGGCATCAGGAACAGTGGATGCCATTACGAGCTTTATATGCCATCAGTCATGCCAAAAGAATGCCAGCCAAGGCTACTTAAAGTTCTTGTTGCACATCAAGTATACAAGATTTCATTGTATCTTGGAGACAGTTACAAATACTACAGATTGCTTATTGTTCTTGGGGAAACTTCAAGAGCTGCTTTTAGATTTTTGCAGAGACATTTGTCAGATTTTTAATTATTAATGTAATTTATAGTCACAAGCATAGCAAAGAAGGTATGACACTCTGTGCTCAATTACTCTACAAATGTGAGAAATTATCAAAACAAACATTCAATTGTGTACATACAGTACATGGTTAGGCCACAATCAGCAAGCTAATTAACCCAATGTTTGAGGGGGAGAGTAGCAAAAGGGGATGAAATTAATCCTTATTAAGTAGAGATAATTGCTATTGTAGTGAATCAACATGATTAGTCATTTCATTTAAAAAAAAAAAGTAAGGAACAGACCTATAGATAGGGTTACTACAACAGGTTGCAGGTAGTTCTCGACTTACAACAGTTCGTTTAGCGATTGTTCGAAGTTACTGAAAAAAGTGACTTATGGCCATTTTTCACCCTTACAACCATTGCAGCATCTCCATGGCCCTGTAATCAAACTTCAGATGCTTGGCAACTGACTCATATTTATGATGTTCATGTGATCCCCTTTTGTGACCTTCTGACAAGCAAAGTCAATGGGGAAGCCAGATTCATTTAACACCCATGTTACTAATTTAACAACTGCAGTGTTTCATTTCACTGAGGCAAGAGAGGTCGTAAAATGGGGCAAAATTCACTTAACAAATGTCTCACTTAGCAACAGAAATTTTAGGCTCAATTGTGGTTGTAAGTCGAGGACTACCTGTATAGAAACCTCTAACTTCTTTTTGCCATCTAAGGAACATCTGGATTTTTGCAGCATCATTTCTGCTGTGGAATTATTCTAATTGGGGCCGTTGATCTCGCTATTAAAATCTGGCGAGATCCGGCCAAAAAAGGTGTGTATGGGTTTTTTAATTGTTGTTGTTGTTGTTTTTAAATTGTTTTTTGTATAATGTATCTTTTTAATACATTTTTTATATTTTAATAAGTTTGTTTTGTGTTTCTGCTGTAAGCCGCCCAGAGTCCCTCGGGAGTTGGGCGGCATAGAAATCTATAAATAAATAAATAAATAAATAAATAAATAAATAAATAAATAAATAAGAAAAAGATAAACACATGTAAAATTCCACCCAGAATCAAATCCCACTCTCGGTTTTTGCATAAGTGTTGAAATTATTTTCACCCCTCTGCCCTACCACGCCAACAGTCGGCATCAGAGACCCCCAAAATCAGCCTTTTTCGAGAGGAGAATCCCGAAGTAGTTCCAAGAATAAAATTCTATTCGGGATCCCATCCTGCTGTCCTGTAGACAATGATTCACAAATCATTGTCTATGGACCAGCTGGTTTGGTTAGAAAATCCTTCATTGCTGTTACCATAATAAACTCTTTGTTTTCTTATTAACCAGAGTGGTTTAAATTGGGTGGGTTTGATACTATCACTACATCCAAGCGGAAGACAAATAAAATGTGTTTAGGGAATAATTAACACATGGAAATGTTTGTTATTTGGAAAGATGAAGTAATTTTTTTTTTAATTAAATATGCCTCATTTTGGTTTCTAATGTTTATTCCCAACTGAATAATCACTCAATCCTTTCTCCGTCAAAGGCATTTGCCTCGCCCAGAGCCCAGTCTAAGGAATTTCTTAATGCTGGAAAATCACGTTCTCTAGCAGTCTTCCTTGGTTATAACTCTTCTACCTCCTTTGGCTTCTAAGAAGAATGACTGGTTGAACCCTTTTTTTGCAGCAGAGCTTCTACCATGCTTTGAAACTCTGCTTTGACTAAAACCCTTCATTGGACCTTCGAGGAGATCCGATTTATTGGCATTGTAAGCCACATGTTGCGAGTAACAGAAAAGAGAACAGTAAACATATGTTGTGAGTAACAGTAAAGAGAAAAGAAGGACTAGGGGTGACATGATAGCAGTATTCCAGTACTTGAGGGGCTGCCACAGAGAAGAGGGGATTAAACTTATTTTCCAAAGCACCAGAAGGCAAGGCAAGAAACAATGGATGGAAACTAATCAAGGAGAGAAGCAACCTGGAATTAAAGAGAAGCTTCCTAACCGTGAGGACAATTAACCAGTGGAACAGCTGGCCTTCAGAAATTGTAAGTGCTTCAACACTGGAGGTTTTTAAGAAAAGACTAGACAGCCACCTATCTGAAATTGCATAGGGTCTCCTGCTTGAGCAAGGGGTTGGATTAGAAGACCTCCAAGTCCTTTCCAGCTCTGTTCTGATTGATTGACTGACTAAGAGCAGATATTTTAGGCCACCAAAAAGATGCATGCAATCTTGGCATATGTACACTGATGCCCTTGGAGTCCTGCCCAGTGAATGGTATGGCCAATTTTCATTATTAGAGGCCTGCATTCCATGAGAACATTTAGATCTAGAACCAAACTTGTCAATTCCATACAGGTAATCCTCAATTTACAACTATAATTGAGCTCAAAATTTATGTTGCTAAGCAAGGTGGTTGTTAAGTGAGCTTTGCTCCATTTTATGACCTTTTTTGCTACAGCTGTTAAGAGAATCACTAGAGTTGTTAAATGAATCATGTGGTCATTATGCAAATCTGGCTCCCCCCATTGACTTTGCTTGTCAGTGGCTGGTTAGGAAGGTTATAAATGGTGATCACACGACCCCAGGACAGTGCAACTGTCATAAATACCTGTCAGTTACCAAGCACCAGAATTTTGACCATGGGGATGCTGCAACAGTCGTAAATTTGAAAAACTGGTCATAAGTCACTGTTTTTAGGGCTGTTGTAACTTCAGTCACTAAACGAGTGGCTGTAAGTTGAGGACTACTGTATAGGATATTATTCCTCTGGATGTGTTAAATTTAAATTTACTGACAAAGAAATAAAGGGAGACTAGTATAGCTATTTCAAGCTGTTTAGCTCTCATCAGCTAGCCATACCCTTGTGGGATTCAAACCCGGGCCTCTTGCATATTAGGCAGATGTATTAACCTCTAGGCCACAGGCTCTCCTTGCTTTGTTGGCTGTACCAGGTGAGAGATTAAGTGTTTTTCCAATAAAACCGGTCTATCAGGGCAACCTGGTCTACCTAAATATGGGACGGAGCATACTGCTTCCACTTTCACTTTTCAGCCCCAATCCAGGAGCCTTCGCAGGCAGTTGCTTCCGCAACAACCTATTTTTGTGTTAAATTTAACAGAAGCGGAAGCAATATGCTCCGTCCTATACAGTGGAACCTTTGGTCACAACCGTAATCCGTTCCAGGACTTCGGTCGCAACCCAATTTGGTCGTGACCGGAAGCAAGACTGACTGCGCATGAGCGTACAGAAAAAAATGGTGCAGAAGGGAAAATCGCTGCGGAAGGGAAAATCACCGCGGCTGTGTTTGATCGCCACCCAAGGATGTGTTCGTGACCAGAGTGAAACATTTAGTTGATTTTTTGGTCGGCACCCGATTTGGTCGTGGTCAGAAGCATTTGTGACCCGAGGTTCTACTGTATCTGGGTAGACCAGGTTGCCCTAGTAGACCAGTCTCACCAGAAAAAAACACTTAATTTCTCCCCTGGTACAGCTGACACAGTGAGGAGAGCCCATGGCCTAGAGGTTAATACATCTGCCTAATATGCAAGCGGCCCGGGTTTGAATCCCAGAAGGTTATGGCTAGCTGATGAGAGCTAAACAGCTTGAAATAGCTATCCTAGTCTCCCTTTTATTTCTTTGTTGGTAAATTTAAATTTAACACAAAAATAGTTTGTCACGGAAGCGACTGCCTGCGAAGGCTCCTGGATTGGGGCTGAAAGGCGAAAGCAGAAGCAGTATGCTCCGTCCCATATTTGGGTAAACCAGGTTGCCCTGATAGACTGGTCTCACCAGAAAAAAACACTTATTCCTCTGGATGACACTTTCACCATTTGGCAGTGTCCTCCCCAATTATGAATATACCTTTTGTAGAGGAGAATCAAATGATTGGAGGTCTCCTATATTTTCAGCAGTTCCCAGTTTCTGTTTCTTCTCTGGGAGGTTGATCTGGGTTCTATTTCATGGAGCTCCCTCTTTCTTCTCCTTCCATTTCTGAACCTCAGATTTCCTAGTTTTCACTAGGGCCTCACTCAGAGTTCCCTGAGGATCAGGTAGCTCATATCACAATTGTTGGGTTAGGATTGGGTTTGAGCAATGAGAGCAGAGGTTGCCTCCAAGAGTTTCCTCAAGTTGGGGTGGTCTTGCCCCAGAATCATATCATAGGGTAGTGTGGGACTTAGTCCTACCTAGAGGGAGAATTCTCACCCCGCAATGTCTACTGGGACCTTAGCCACAGCCAAGGCCCTGGTTTCACCACTACCTCTAAAACAAGAACTTGTTCCCTTGAGATCTGCATCTGGGAGGGACACATGTGCACCTCCAGTCACACTGTGGGAGCATCCTGCATCTAAGAGGGCTTTCAGTGATTGGCCATTGACCGCTACAGATACCAGCTGTAGCTTATTGGTAGCTCTCTGAGTTGGTTCAAGGCTTCTCAAGATCCTTCCTCTACTTGAACCTCCAGAGGTGAAAGGCTGCTCAAAGCTTTCCAGGCTTTCCCAGAGTCACCCACTCTTCTGGCCAGTAGCGCACAGCAGCCACTATTTCAAACATTGTTAAATAAGAATCAGTTTGGTCTCATGGTTAGGGCAGCAGGCTAGAAGCCAGGAGACTGGGAGGTCTAGTCCTGCCTCAGACACTGGGTGACTTTGGGCCAGTCACTCTCTCTCAGCCCAACCCACCTCACAAGGTGGTTGTTGGGACAATAACGAGGAGAAAGGAATATTGTCTGTGTTTGCTGCCTAGAGTTATTTATAAAATTAATAAAGATGGGATATAATTAAATAAATATCCTCATTCTCCCCCATCTTCGCCAACTTTATTTCTATGTGAGATTGCAGAATAGAAGGAGGAGTTAAGAAAAAGGCATCCCATCTCCAGAGCTCCAAAATAGTTACTATCTGCTCCTAATGCCTTTGCTCATAGAAGGCCTTTTCCTCTTTGGCAGATCTTTCCCTTTCCAGCTGATCTTGGGGTGCTTCCTCCCACCGGCACTGTGCTGCATCATCCAGAGCTTGCTGCCAGTTCATCTTGGCTTGCAGAATAGCTATGATGGGATCTACTCCACCCGTAGCCTGTTCTGTACTGGCTGGCTCATTTCAGAGTGGAACCTGTGCTGTTTCATCAGTGGAGTCATCCGCCTGATGGTGATGATTTAACTGCTGAGACTCTAGAAAAAGTGCAGAGAACAGCAACAAAGATGATTAGGGGACTGGAGGCTAAAACTATGAGGAAGGGTTGCAGGAATTGGATATGTCTAGTTTAATGAAAAGGACTAGGAGTGTCATGATAGCAGTGTTCCAATATCTAAGGAACTGCCACCAAGAAGAGGGGGTCAACCTATTCTCCAAAGCACCTGAAGGCAGGACAAGAAGCAATGGGTGGAAACTAATCAAGGAGAGAACCAACCTAGAACTAAGGAGTAATTTCCTGACAGAACAGTGGAACAGCTTGCCTCCAAAAGTTCTGGGTGCTCCAACACTGGAGATTTTTAAAAAGAGATTGGATGACGATTTATCTGGAATGATATAGGGTCTCCTGCTTGAACAGAGAATAGGATTACAAGACCTCCAAGGTCCCTTCCAGCTCTGTTATTCTGTATCTTTTCTGTCTTTCTCAATCATGGCAAATGCCAAAGTTCCAAATGACGAACCCAATCAAGCAAGCACTGTTGAGATTATCCGATCTCTTAATGCAAAACTTTGAGTATATCATTTTAGCACAGAATGAAAGCAAAACCAGCTCTGGGGAATTCCCAGGCAATTCAGTATAATTGAAGTATAGAATCCTCCCTCCCCTCATTAGTGTAGGTCACATTGTCCAATTAGGTGGTCCAGGTGTTGTTGTGGAAAGATTTGGTGAATACCGGTTGAAATGTCCTTGGTACCCATGAGACCGTTTCCTGTTATCGTCTGGAATACACATTCCAATCTCTCCCTCCCTTTCCCCGGTCTGTTGGCAAGCTGCGAAGCAGTGAAAAAATGAAGCAGTGAAGCAGTGAAGCTTGACAGCAAGTGGCTGCTGCTAAACCAACTTAGAGTAAGTTGGAGTTTTAGGACATAGCTCTGCTGTATCTAATACACAAAATTTTACTTTAGCACACTGAGGAATTCTCTCTGGTATGCTTGCTTTCTTTCTTTATTCTTTATTGGCCAAGTGTGATTGGACACACAAGGAATTTGTCTTTGGTGCATATGCTCTCAGTGTACATAAAAAGACAAGATACATTCATCAAGGTACAACACTTACCTTACAACACTTACAACACTTAATACAACACAAGGTACAACACTTAATGATAGTCATAGGGTACAAATAAGCAATCAAATCATACTGGGAAACAATCAATATAAATCATAAGGATACAAGCAGCAAAGTTACACTCATGCAGTCGTAAGTGGGAGGAGATGGGTGATAGGAACGATGAGAAGATTAATAGTAATGCAGACTTAGTGAATAGTTTGACAGTGTTGAAGGAATTATTTGTTTAGCAGAGTGATGGCGTTTGGGGAAAAACTGTTCTTGTGTCTAGTTGTTCTGGTGTGCAGTGCTCTATAATGTCGTTTTGAGGGTAGGAGTTGAAACAATTTATGTCTAGGATACGAGGGGTCTGTAAATATTTTCACAGCCCTCTTTTTGACTCTTGCAGTATACAGGTCCTCAATGGAAGGCAGGTTGGCAGTAATTGTTTTTTCTGCAGTTCTAATTATCCTCTGAAGTCTGTGTCTGTCTTGTTGGGTTGCAGAACCAAACCAGACAGTTATAGAGGTGCAGATGACAGATCCATTTCCATGGATCAGTTGCATTGCATACACTTTGTGGATGGGCCACTAATTCGGCTTCTTCTGTATCCCACTTCTGACACCAGTGTAGCAAAGTCCCTTGTAGACAGAGAGATAAGAATCTGACTAATGAGCAGCAGCAAACAAATACTGAACTCCAAAATTGTAGAAAACCAGCTGCAGTTTATTCTTCCCAGATGCTTAAGAATTCAGAATCAGGGTTGAAACCCAAGCAGCCTCTTTGGAGAATGAGCATCCAAAACAAAGAATACAAAAGAAATTCTCCAACAGAAAATATTCAAATCTAGGGAGAAAAATGGGACATTCAGCAGGAATTTGAGGCTTGATAGCTTCAACACACCAGCAGCCCCAATGGGCTCCCAGCCTCAGCTAAACAGGCAAACTGGCCATACCTTTTTTGTGAAGACTCTGGCCCTTTCTGGACTCTGCAATTCCACAAATGAAAGCAAATATACATGTCCCAGGATAGTGTTGCAGGACCCAATCTGGGTCAGTCACCGGGATCAGAGATTTAGTCTTTTGAACTTCCGAACTCGTGCTGGAGCCCATCTTCAGGGAACTTCTCTCACCAGAATGTGTCTGGAATTCCACTCTATTTAGTGCCTGACAAATGGCCTGGTCCCAACCAGACAAGCTATACAGATAGGGGAGTCTGTTCATGCAGTTGGTCTGGAAATTCTCTTTGTCCCAAAGATGGTTTTTCAAAAGGCAACTGGACTTTGTTTTCCTTGAAGACATTTTGCTTCTCATCCAAGAAGTTTCTTAAGTTCTCTTTGTTTTTCTTTCTACTCTGGTATCTGCCATCTTCTCCACCTTCCACACCTGCCTCTTCAGCAGAACAGCCCTTAAACTAAGCTATTATTTTGCCTGCAGGCACTTACGTTCAGGAGTTGTAGCTTACTCATGAGGAAGCTGGGGTTTTCCTTTTGCCACACACCTCCTATAATCACTGTAACTAAGACAGCCACAACCAACTGAAGCCACAATTGTTGGACAAACATCCATAAGAGGGGACTCCTGTTCTACCCCATTTGCAACCTACGATTTTTCTTTTCCTTGTCAAGATGAGTTGCATTGCATACACTACTCAAACAACACAAATGGGTACTTCCCTGTCCAAACACTTTGTTATGGGTTTGCAAAGTCAGGACACACACACATGGACCTGCTCTATAAGATTTCAGAGGTCAGAGCTTAATACCCAGGAAACAAGCTATATTTATAATCAAGCCACAAGGAAATACTAGATTATGTACACAGGGTTATAAATGTGATTGGTTACAAATCCATTATAAAAGGACAAAACTTAAAATAGAAGTGACTAACTAACTTGTAGTCACTAAATGTGAAACCACAGCTTCAGCTGCCTCTTGTTGCCCTGCTCAACTTCCTCTTGAAGCCTAACCACAAATACAATATTGAAAATATTCTTATGTGCCTAGTTGATTCTACTGCTCACTAAATATTTGCTGCTCTCTGCTAAAACATGTATTAATATTCTAAAAGTTTAAATTCTTCCCTACCTACCCAAGAACACTTTGATTTCAATATCACCAAGTGACCAAGTACACACCGTGTTAAGCCACGGCTGATTTAATTGTAGCCTGCCAGATAAATTACCTTTGGCTATATCCACGCACATTCTACATGTTCCACAGATTATAGCTTAGCATGATGCAGGACCCCAGTCACTCAAACTTAGGAGTTGTGGAGATCTCCCAACCGGTGCGTGGACAAAGACTAAGGATTTCCCAACCTTGGAAACTTCAAGACACCTGGACTTCAACTCCTAGAATTTCCCATGCTGGCTGGAAAATTCTAGGAGTTAATGTCCAGGGGTCTTGAAGTTTCCAAGGTTGGGAATCCTGACCTAAGAAAAACTGCTTCACAAGCTCCCCTGCTTCTAAGAGTGAAGACAAGTGGCCCATTGCCTTTTCTAGCATTTGCAAAATTTGGAAGAGGCTTCGGTGCCTACTCTCCTGGCTATCCCGAATGCTGGAGGAAACTGCAAGACTACATGGAGAGCTCCACTGAGGCAAACTGGGTCACCTTTTTCCCTACACAAGCACACTCCCTTTCCTGAACCGCATTAAGTGCTTCAGGGAGACACATCAAAGCCCTTTGCATAGGCCCAATGAACACGACAGAACTCAGACTTAAATAAATTTATTCCAAAGCCCAATCCACAATATTTTTGCAGAATGCCACCATATATGTCCCGTCCTGGAATCCAGGGGAAGGGAAGAGAGAGACAAGACAGCAGAAACTGACCGGCACAACACTCACTCCTCCAACAGTTGGTCCACAGAACCATCACCCTGTGAGGGAGGTTGTATTGAGGGAGAAAATAACTAGCCCAACTTCACCCATGGAGCTTTTATTATATTAATAAATAATGAATTGCGAAAGACTAGTGTCTGTCTGTCTGTCTCTCTCTCTCCGTCTCCCCCTCCCCCCCTCACCTTAACAATAACAACAAAAAAGACTATGGACTGTTAGCAAACACTTTCTGCAGACTCACTTCAGTGGGCCATTTCTATTGCATTCTAAGCATTCATTCATTCATTCATTCATTCATTCATTCATTCATTCATTCATTCATTCCATTTCCAGCCTTTATTCATTCATTCATTCATTCATTCATTCATTCATTCGTTATCCAGCCTTTATTATTTTTATAAGTAACTCAAGTTGCCAAAGTTACCCAACTCCTTTCTCCTCCTACTTTTCCTACAATAACAACCCTGTGAGGTGGGTTGGGCTGAGAGATGGCCCAACGTCACCCATTCAGCTTTTATGGCTAAGGCAGGACTAGAATTCCCAGTCTCCTGGTTTCTACCAGACTCCAAGCCGTTAAAAACATGAACACCAACACCCTTAATTACACCCGAAAACAAACCAACATTAATGCATCTCCTGCAATATTGCTGCTATATGACAATATCGAGTTGTCTTGGTTAAGATGCATGCAGCTATATTTAGGGTTAGTTGTGATTTCTGGAGTTGTCTCGTGCACAGGTATTAGATTTACTGTGCTGTGCAATGGCAAGCACAAGAGTAACTGTAGCAATGCTTTTCACTCCAGGTCGGGGACTTTGTGGCCACTGAACCTTTGAAAAATGGGGCCTACAATTCCCAACCCTTGGAGCTGATAGCATCAAAGGCTATTGTCAGAATAATAATTTGGGGTTGCAACTCCAGCTGGGGTTGCGCAAGAATAAAAATCAGATGCAGACAGCTGTGAAGAAAGAATATTTACTCCTTAAAGCAAAAGTTTGCCTTTAGGGGCAGGCTGTACAGAAATGAGGTACAGCAGCAGATTTTTATAAGGGAAGCTTGTCTGGGATGAAGCATCTACATGCTGATTCTAGGGCAGTGATGGCTATCCTTCTTTCCTCAGGTGCCGAAAGTGTGTGTGTGCACGTGATAGCGTGTGCGTGCATGCCCACACCCATAATGCAATGCCCCCCCACGCTGCCCCCCCACGCATGCGCGCACGACCCCCGCGCCCCATTTTGGGCCTAGCAGGCCTCCCTGAAGCCTCCGGAAGCCGGAAATGGCCCGTTTCTAGACTTCCGGTAGGCCTGTTTTTGCCCTCCCCAGGCTCTGGAGGCTTTCCTGGAGCCTGGGGAGGTCGAAAACGGCCTCCCCCAGCCCTCCGGAGGCCGGAAACGGCCCATTTCTGGACTTCCAGGAGGCCCGTTTTTCACCCTCCCAGAGCCTCCGTGCGAGCTGGCATCCAAAACAGGCCGTGTGGAAACTCCTGGGAGGAGAGGCGTGGGTGGGGCCAGCCAAAAATCAGCTGGCTGGTGCATGCGCATGCGTGCTGGAGCTGACCTAGGGCAACAGCTCACGTGCCCGCAGAGATGGCTCCGTGTGCCACCTATGGCACGCTTGCCATAGGTTTGCCATCACGGTTCTAGGTTGACACTTGAGGAGCACGTATGTGTGTGTAGGTATGTTTATTCTTGTGAACGCACAGTTCCTCTTGGAGGCCTAATTTAATTAATTCTGTTTGTGTTTTCAGACCTTATCCTTTGATATGCAGATTACATCTGGGTAACTTATTTGGGGGTTCGAGGAAGTTTGCTAATTTTAGTTGATTAACTAAGTTTCAGTTTGACTGTCAATTATCTAGTGGAAACACTGAGTCTCAGACCATTGTGGATTCTGCTAATATTTTAAGGGAAGATGAAAACAGTACAGATAGTCCTCAATGACCACAATTGAACCCAAAATTTCTGTTGTTAAGTGAGACATTTGTTAAGTGAGTTTTGCCCCATTTTACAACCTTTCTTGTCACAATTGTTAAGTGACTCACTGCAGTTGAGAAGTTAGTACCACAGTTGTTAAGTGAATTTGGCTACCCCGTTGACTTTGCTTGTCAGAAGTTTGCAAAAGGTGATCACATGACCCATAGGACACTGCAATGGTCATAAATATGAACCAGTTGCCAAGCATATGAATTTTGATCACATGAACACGGGGCTGCTACAAAGGTCATAAGTGTGAAAAATTGTCATACATCATCTTTTTAAGTTCCGTTGTAATTTTGAACAGTCACTAAATGAATTGTTGTAAGTCAAGGACTCCCTGTATAAAGAATACAATATATTTGTATATAAAACTTATCACGCTATGAAAATAACTAGAAGAGCAACACTTCTCCTATCTCAGCCCTATCTCATAAGTCAGTAAGAAAGATCAGAGCAATTTCCATCTCATGACTGGAAGTGAAGCCTGACTGAAGGATCCAGACTATGTGTTCCTTTCAGATTATCTGGATCCTTCCATTTGCTGCTGCAGGCTCACTACCTTCTCAACAACTTTCCCTGGAAAGGGTAGGTTAGAGACTGGGCTACAATTATCCAATAGCTTGCTAAAATTTTAAAGATTGTTTATGCCACACATTATTTCAACAAATTTCATTAAGTTGAAAATCCAGATTATCCTCCCAATGTTTTGAGACTTTCAGGAGAACTTAGTAAAATAACTTTAAAAACATTGGTACAAAATATTTTGTACTAAATGAACTAGATATACAGTACATTAGGTTTGATATGACCTCAACATATTACAATTAATGACTGGACTGACTAAAAATTAGGTCAATACTTATGACTACATCTTTTGCTTTCATAAATCCATGACAGATATACTACGGTTGAACATTATGCAAAGATAGTAGACTGTGATTACATGCAAAAGAACAATGTATAAGACGTAATGTTCCTACCGGTACTTACACATATCAAGTGTTTATGGAGGATTTAAATGAAATTGAAAACATCCTCAAAGTATATGTATTACCGGCAAAACCAGATCCCTAAACATGTTTGTCAAGTTTTCATTTTATGAGTTAAGATGAGTAGATTAGGTCACTTTCACATAATACCCAGAAGCGTGGATCATGAAACATCATAGCTGGAAAGCTTCTAATTGTGATGTGTTAGAAATTTCATGGATTCTCACATATATGAGCCGGTTGCACCAGTGGTAATTCATTGTGTACCAAGATTTCTGATTGGATATTATAATTGTAACCAGTGATTTGATCAGGGTGTGGAACAGGGCATTGCATGCTTTAGTCTGACAAGTAAGCTGAAGATGTTTTCTATAAGTTTCTACAGACCAGGACAACTGGCGAGATGTCTTCTCCACTACCATCCCTATGCTGCTAAAGGGGGGGGGGGCTGTAGCATTGGATTAACACTTAGGTTGCATTTATGCAATATGCTTCCTCAGTCAACTGAACCATAGTTTTCTCAACTGACTCAATGTTTTATTCCACAATGAGCAGTCAGGAATTCAACCAGTTCTCCTCCATAGTTACTGTAAATAGAACAGGACAGAATAACAGAGTTGGAAGGGATCTTGGAGGTTTTCTAGTCCAACCCCCTGCTCAAGAAGGAGACCCTATACCATTTCAGACAAATAGTTGTCCAATCTCTTCTTAAAAACCACCAGTTTTGGAGCACCCACAATTCCTGGAGGACAGCTGTTCCACTTGTTAATTGTTCTCACTGTCAGGAAATTTTTTCTTAGTTCTAGGTTGGATCTTTTCCTTGATTAGTTTCCATCCATTGCTTCTTGTGCTGCCTTCAAGTGATGGGAACTCCCTGTTCAGATAGCAATGGAACCATCATAAGACAGTGCCCCTTATCTCCAAGCCTTAAGTGGTCCTAGAGGACAGCACAAGTGATCGTAGTCAATGCTGCTGAGAGCATTAAAGAATTAGTGGGGCTGCATTTCCCCATTCAGGTTCCAATGAAGCTCAGAGTGACCAATGTAGTTTTTTTTTTCATTTGAACCCAACTGAAAAGAATCCAGATCACCTGCTTCACTTAAGGTTCTCTGCAATTCTTTTTCTCTATTACCTTTGCAAAAATCTTTCCTCACAAGAAGGGATTGGAAAGTGGCAGAACCTGTCTAATGAGGTTAGATAAAAAGGTAATTGTTTAGGAGCAGGTACACCACTGCCTCCTTCAAGGTGGTGTTACACATTTTATCAGAGAGTCATTAATTAAATTCTCTCTCGCACAAATTTACTCTCTCCCTAAAGGCACACAAAGCTTAAAGGAGCCAAGTAAGTCATGGAACCAGCTCACAGGTGGCAGACCTCATTCAGCAAAATACAGGTAGTCCTTGACTTATGACCACAATTGAGTCCAAAATTTCTGTTAATAAATGAGCCGTGCAAACAATGGTCATAAGTCACCTTTTTCAATGCCATTGTAACTTTAAATAGTCATTAAATGAACTGTTTTAATGTGTTTTATGCACCTTCTTAAACTCTAGTGAATCCCATCTGCCTTTGCAAAATGTTCTCCCGGTCATCTCACTACAGCAGGGGTGTCAAACTCAAGGCCTGTGCCTAAATCCGGCCTGTGTGGCCAGCCTGGAAATATCAAAGGACTGGCCCATGGTGCCTCTGCCGGCCAACGTGCAGCCCCCTGTGGCCCGTTTTCGGCCTCCCTGGCCTCCTGCAGCACTCTGCCGGTCACAAACTCCGCTGGAGGCCGGAGAGGCCGAAAACAGGCCATGCAGGGGCCTCAGGAGGCCTCCACGCGGCCCGTTTTTGGCAAGCAGAGTGCTGCTGGAGGCGTCCGTCCCGACTCCCCTCTGCTCCCCCCACCGTCCCATGGAGGAGAACTACAATGCTGATCCGGCCCTCAAAGAAATCCAGTTTGACACCCCTGTTCTAGTGCTTCATTTCCCAGAGCTCCTGGGTGAATTCAGGAAGAGAAAGAAATAGACTACTCGGGGTTAATTCATCCAGTGTTCTTGCCATCTCTCAATCCCAGAGTTTAACAAAGTACATGACAGACTTGACTGTCAGATTGCTGAAAACTATCCCTAAAGTATCTGGAAGACCATTCTAATTGGTCTTCAGGTTCAGGGACGTTATGAACTGAATATTTTTATTCTTATTTTATCCCACTTTTGTTTCCCACATACCACTCAAGGCAGTAAACATAACAATACTGTACTCCTGCCTCCTCCTGTTTTCCCCAAAACAACTCTTTGAGGTGGGTTGGGCTGAGAGAGAGTGGCCCAAAGCAGTGGTTCTCAACCTTCCTAATGCCGTGACCCCTGCCCCGCCGCCACGATCCCCTCCCCGCGCGCGATCAGGTGACAAAGGGGGCATGGCAGGCTAGCACGTGCTTAGGTGACCCCTATGAAAGGGTCTTTCGACCCCCAAAGGGATCACGACCCACAGGTTGAGAACCGCTGGCCCAAAGTCATCCAGCTGGCTTTCATGCCTAAAACAGATTCATTCTCCTGGTTTCTAGGCCAGCTTCTTAACCTTTACATCAAACTGGCTCTAGTATCTAACCATATAAAGAATTAATTAAATATACCCCATCATCAGGGAACATGCCATCTACACCAAGAGAAATAAAAATTTATTATCTGCTGACTTCTATGAGGCAGGTTATAAAGCACTTGAGACAAGAACATGATTTACCATAGAGGCCCTGAATTCCTAAATTCTGCAATGAGATCTAGGAGCTTAGGATAGGATCACCTTTTGTGATCACCTTTTGCTACCTTCTGACAAGCAAAGTCAATGGGGAAGCTATATTCACTTAACAACCATGCTACTAAGTTAGCTGCAGTGATTCACTTAACAACTGTGGCAAGAAAGGTAATCAAATGGGGCAACACTCATTTAACAACTTGTTTTGCTTGATAATTTTGGGCTCAATTGTGGTCGTACGTTGAGGACTATCCGTCACTAAGCTTGCTTTGTAACTTGTTGCTGTGGTCAATGATGCATAAAACTATTTTAAAAAATATCTTTGTAGGGGCCAGCATTTCAGTTTTTCAAACATTTCAGACACCGGTGCTTTTCCCTTGCTCGCATAAGAACTAATGTGAAAATAGTATATTACTGAAAATGTTTATCAGAAAATAAAAATTTAAAAAACCATGAGATGATTTCGGGGGGCAAAAGTCTGAAGGAACTTGCTTAAAATACCAAGCTCTGGATTGTGTTTATGAACAACTGTGGTCGAGGAATAATTCAAACTGGCTGAGTGGAGTCAATGAATCACTTGTTAGGAATTTTATCCATGTTTCGCCTTGACAAAATATTTCTGCTGAATAAACTTAGTACCACCCAAACCTTGGGGAAAGCAAAGTTGATAAATAGTTAGAAATATTGTGATTCTGGCTTTAGGGATGTTGGAAATTCTGATTCCTGACTATTGATTTTCTGGATAGGGCTCAGAAGTCCCCAAGTCAACAACATCTGGAGTCCTTCTGATTTTATGCTCCTCTGACACCTTTCCACAAATGGTACATTTGTGCTGTTCTTCCATCATCCTTTATAAATGAATTGTTTTTTTAAAATAAACATAGTGAAGAAGTGATAAGAAAAAAAAAAGGTTTTTAAAGGACAATGAGAAACTTTTTTGTAAATAACCGAGACTGTGGCAGACTTCTTGCACAATAAAAGCCTCATTTGGAGGCATCCCTAGAAATAGAAACTGTTTATTAAGAGAATATTTTCAGCCTAGCAGTTTCCAGTATCTGTGGAATCACTGTGGCAATGAATCAACCACACAAATAAATGTTGTTATTTCCATAGAGACAGGGGGATGACCACTAGTATGGAAAATCCCCATAGACTAAATCACAAACTCTTTGGACTAAATCTTGCTTCCAAAATAAACTTTCTACAACTTGAATGCATTCTCTAACTTCAAATCGCCCTACCCCAATGGCAATTTTGGGGAATAGTGTACTAACATGTACTTAGAGATATAATTTAATATAATTAAATTGTTAACTGATCTCAGAAAATTGACAACTATTTGTAGACCCATCAAGCAAGAGGAGGAATCTATTATATTTGTTTGAGTTACATTTATCAACATTCAGCCGGAGTAGAGGCTGTATGTTTAGTGTTAATTGGGTATCTGTTATATACATCTCTTTTTCTTTTTTACCCAGTATTGTTATTGTAGAGCCGTGGTGGCGCAGTGGTTAGAGTGCAGTACTGCAGGCTACTTCTGCTGATCACCAGCTGCCAGCAGTTTGGCAGATCGAATCTCACCAGGCTCAAGGTTGACTCAGCCTTCCATCCTTCCGAGGTCGGTAAAAATGAGGACCCAGACTGTTGGGGGCAATATGCTGACTCTGTAAACCGCTTAGAGAGGGCTATAAAGCACTATGAAGCGGTATATAAGTCTAAGTGCTATTGCTATTGCTATTGTTAATTTTCCCCCTGTCTTCTTTATAGTTGTTATTCTTTGCTCTTGTCATTTTTATTTGTATTTTGCATTTTATCTTATCTTTTGAAATCAATAAAAATTTCATAAAAATTGTTAACTGGTCTCTGACTGTAAGTGACTAAATACACAAATAAATATGAACGTCTTTAAATATTTGAAAATAATGAAAAAAACCCACCTTTATTCGATATTGTTCCCTTTCCAATACACTGAAAATCCAAAATGGATTTGGAGCAATTTGGTGCCTGAAATGCTGTGGTTGTGAAGCTTTCAGAGATCACATCAACAGAATTTGCCAATAAAATTAAATTGTTAAGCCATGGAAACTTAATTTCCTACAACGTTTTAATGGAAAAGAAAAGAAAAAAAAAGGAAGATCATTAAAGAGAGATTCAACATAGAACTAAGAAGAAATTTCCCAACATTGAGAACAATTACCGGTAATCAGTGGAATGCTTGCCTTCAGAAGTTGTAGGAGCTCCAACACTGGAGGTTTTTAAGAGGAGATTGGTCTGAAATGGTATAGGCAGGGCGTTGAACTAGATGACCTATAAGGTGCCTTCTTAACCCTATTATCCTATGTTCTATCTATGTGCTTCACACATCTAAACACAAAAAACGATTGACAGCAACAATTCTGCCCCCAAATCCCAACCTCTCCCAGATTGGTCCCAGGCTGCTGAATACTGCGCCACCACGGCTCTTATATATAAATGTTTGTTCAGAATGTGTTGGCTATATACATCACTGTCTCTGAGAAAATGGGCTGGACTTAACATTCCCATTTATCTAAATCAATATTTCCTAACTTGGGTTACCCAGGTGTGACAGATTACAGGTATTCCTCAACTTATGACTACAATTGGCACCAGAAGTTCCATTGCTAAGCAAGGCGGTTGTTAAGTGAGTTGTATCCAATTTTACAACCTATTTTGCCAGAGTTATTAAGCAAATCACTGTTGTTTAGTGAATCATGCAGTTGTTAAGTGAATTCAGCTTCTCTTATTCACTTTATTTGTCGGAAGCCAGCTGTGAAGGTCACAAATGGTGATCACATGTCTCCCCGATGCTGCAACCGTCATAAATACATATTGATTGCCAAGCACCCAAACAATGTGATTGTGGGATACTGCAACACTTTTAATTGGGAGGAGTGGTAACAAGTCACTTTTTTCAGTGCAGCAGTAGCTGAGAACAATCACTCAGCATATGATCGTCAGTTAAGGATAGCCTGTATTAACTTTCAGAATTTCCAATCAGAAACAAAAGCATATTTTGGAATTCTCATCCCATTTTTCCTCAACACATAACTGTCATTTTTATTGTTATACTGGTATCCTATTGTTTCACCAAGAATGTTCAAGACACATAGATATCTGATAAGTTAAACTACTGCATTGCATTTTGTAAATGCCTTAGCAAGTCTGATTACAAAGTGTTATTTAAATAAGAAATATTTTTCCTTCATGCTCAAGGCATCACTAAATCTGAACAAAAGAACATCACAGAGGACAAAGTATGTATTATGGGGTTCTTGGTGCTCTCTGAGCTTGGTTGTTTCCTTGCTGACATTTCGTTACCAAACTAGGTAACAGCATCAGTGCTAGCAGGGAGTGGGATTTGCTCTCTGTTTATATACAAGTGGCATGCCCCATCATTGTTGGTGGGAATGGTCTTGGTGGTTCCTTGATTAGGCTGTTGTTGACTGTTAAATGATTTGCTGATTCATGTAGCTATGCTTTGCACGTAAGAATCTTACTGAATTATAAGCAAAGCCTCAAAAGATGGCCCGAAGTAATATTCTGCATCATTTGGAGATATATAGTGACAACTCAGCACAATGTAAAATATAAAGCTAGATGATATGAATAAAAGAATAACAATAGTAGCAATTTGAATATGTTACAATGGTTAAAATGCACAACTCTCTTCTCCAAAAAAGAAGGGAAAAAAGAAACAGAGAAGGAAACTAAATCTAATCTAGTTAAGATCGAATTAACATATCACACTTGTTGGTTTAAACCTCAAGCAATTGGCTCAGATCACTCAGTGTTACACTATAAACCGCTATTGACAAACCACAAGATCTGATTTCCCATGACACATGAAACCCCAGATTAAAAATGGTGACAAAGCCAAACTGGTTGACATATGGTAAAATTTTATCTTTCAACTCGGGTGACCCAATATTAAAGCTGAGGGAAAAACTTGAATCAGAAGGTTATGTTTGCCATTGGTTTACTTATCAACAACTGAAAGAAAGATTTAAATTGAATAAAAAGTGCTATGGATTTGACTTTGTTAAAAAATGAATTGGAAATTTTATTATGTGGAAATGATGAACATATTATTGCTAAGATCTATAAAATGTTACTGAAATTGAATTAGGAAAATGAACATGTAAAACATTGTATGATTCAGTGGGCAAGGAATTTTGGATATAACGTGATGCTTGACCAATGGGAAAATATGTGGACGAAGGGTTTAAAATTTACATTAAGTTATAATCTAAAAGAAATTTTCTATAAGATGATGTATCATTGGTATTTAACACCAGATAAGTTATCTAAGATGTATAAAGGTACGTCAAATGAATGTTGGAAGTGTAAAAGTAAAGAAGGAATTTTTTTTTTATCATCTGTGGTGGACATGTGATAAAGCAAAAAAATTTTGGAATATGATTCATATTTTAATACAGAAAATTTTGAAAATGGAGATAAAGATGAAACCAGAACTTTTCCTCTTGGGTCTAATGGAAAAAGACCTGTAGAAAAAATTTGGAACTTTGTTACTATATATGTTGACAGCAACAAGACTATTATATGCACAAAAATTGAAGGACACTTCGATTCCTAACATGGACGAATGGTTGCAGAAGTTGATGGAGTTGGCTGAAATGGCAAAACTGACTATTTTGATTAAAGAAAAGAATATAAGTACTTTTGTTTCCACATGGAGACCGCTTCTGAACTTAGTGCTTGAAGTGGAAAATAATGAAACTTTGATTTTGGGTTTTACTGATTAGATTGATAGATCTTTATAGAAATGGCTTGTTCATATTATTATGAAAAAAACAAAAAGCTGTGATTTGATATTAATACCTTATTTTACTGCAACAGAGTGTGTCGGAAGTCAATGTTTCTTTTTCTTTTTTCTTATCCTTCCTCACTTCACTTCCCACTTTTCCTCCCCACCATTTTCCTATTTACTTTTGTATTTTGTATCTTATTTTATTTTATAATCCAATAAAAAATGTAACTTAAAAAAAAAGAAAAAGAAACCCCCGATTAAAAATACAGTGCTCATATTATTGGTTCATTAGTATGTGGTAAGAACTGAATCTCATTAATACAAGTAGTCCTCAACTTATGACAATTCATTTCATGACTGCTCAAAATTGCAACGGTGCTGAAAAAAGTGACTAATAACCAATCCTCACACAACCATCGCAGCATCCCCATGGTCATGTGATTGTGATTCAGGATCTTGGCAACTGTTGCATTTATGATGGTTGCAAAATCAATGGGGAATCTGGCAGGGAAGATCATAAGTCATCATGGTCATGTGTTGTCTCACTTAACAACCACACTGATTTGCTTGAAGAACATGGTAAAAAAAGGTTGTAAAATTGGTGTGGTCGTGTGATGCTTCACTTAAGGACCATACCACTTAACAACAAATCTTCCAGTCTTTATTATGGGTCATAGGCTGAGAACTGACTGTAGTAAAAACAGGGAGAAAGATGACACACAAAACTGAAATGCATAGTATGTCTATCCTTCCTTATAATTAAATCATTCTTAATTAATTACTTGTTGAATTGTTGAATTTTAATTAAATCACTTGTTTAATTAATTAAATCAACAAATGGACCATCTTGCCTTCAGAAGTTGTGGGTGCTTCATCACTGGAGGTTTTTAAGAAGAGACTGGACAACCATTTGTCTGAAATGGTATAGGGTCTCCTGCTTGAGCAGGGGGCTGGACTAGAAGTCCTCCAAGGTCCTTCCCAGCTCTATTCTGATTGATTGATTGATCTGAAACAGAGTGCAGTGTTAAAACCTCTCAACCTAACACAAAATGTAAAATCCTTGCTCTAAGAAGACAGTTATCCTGATCATGTTAATGTGTCAAATTAGTATGTTTTCAAATGAAACTAATGTGAACAATGCTCTCCAATTGCTAGACTTAAGCAATTTCCTGTGCCCTCTTATACAACATAAATCATTCTAATCTGCCTTGCGGAATGCAAAGGGCTGCTGCTTCTTTTCCAAACTGAAGGCAAGACTGTACAGAGCTGCTCGGACATGGCAAACACAATTCAACATAATAGCTCACCATTCTACTTCCTCACTCTGAAGTGAGCAGGCATTTCTTCCCTCCTGAAATCCAGAATTTTGGTGCCACCTGGGAAGGAGGGTTAAACAGCCCCACCCTCTCCTTAATTAGAGAGGGCGGGTTTTTTTTTTTTTTTTGCAGTGGGCCTGTCCATGGGTATGTCAAGAAAGGAGTCAAGCTAGGAAGATAGCAGAGATATGGGAATGAGAAACTTCTAACCCAGAAGCAAGCACGTCAGTAGTTGTCTTAATACAGCAAGATAGAACTTCAATTCTTGAGCTGCAAGACTCCTGAGAGACTGGGAGGAAAATAGGTCAACCAGAGTCTGCAAACGCAAGCAAGCCAAACCAAGCATAGAAACTGAGGATTGTGAATGTGGGGTGGAGGAGGTAGAGAAAAGGCCATTTGCAAGTCTGTAGGGGTGAAAAGAGTTTTCATGTGCAGGTGAACTGAGACTGGCCACAAATTCTGGAAATATGGGGAATAGAAAAGATGTAAAGATCTAAGAAAGAGCTAAGATAGGAAAACATACAAGTATAGGAACATAGAACATCAAGACAGAAGTTTATAGAATAAATAAGAGTTTATAGGAAGCTTGTGGAATAAGTTAGGAGTTTAATTTTGTATAATGGAACTTTTGTGCTGGGAAAAACAAATACAGTATTTCTGACTATGTTCTGTACCATATTAAGAAATAACCTAAGAAAGCTACAGTTTGTATTAAACAGAATGTAATGAAATTAAATAGAGAACAAGAGATAGAATGTGTGTGAGGTCCACACTCTCTTTTACAACACTAGATCATGACTTTGGAATTCATATGGATATTTCACTTTCACCTATCAGGGATGCTTAACCAAGGTTTTCTCATTATGTCGCAACTATCTAGGCTTGCCTAACACAAGCCATAATGGCTAGGAATGCCTAATATGCCAAGCGAAACTGAACAGATGGTATCATGGTTTAGGGTTATACTGGACGTTCAGGACCCATGGGAGAAATGCCTCTCCTATCATAATCATAATCTGGCACAGATTGTTCTCATGACACCCATAAAATGATATATTGGGAGATTTCATCCACACCTATTGGACAGATCACTAACTTTCTGACAACATCTGGAAAAACAGCTGTAAAAAGTCACAAAATTTACTGAACAGACCGGCTGGAACATCTTGGGGTCCTGATGCTAACACCCTACCAATAACAGCTTTGGCTCTGGTTTATTCGCAGCTGAATATTGTGCCGGTGTGTGGCTTAACAACGCCCACACCCAAATGGTCAATGTCCTACTCCGTCAGACAATGTGTGTCATCTCTGGCACATTGCATCACATTCCTGTGATACTAGTACTCGGCAACATCATACTGCCCCACATTAGAAGATAACAAGCTCTCGCTCAGCTATGGTCAAGGATGCTGAATAATACACAGTCCATCACAAGATTGAAATCCCGTAGGCCAGCATGAAAAACAGCAGTTCCCTTAGTGTTCACCTCTACCCAGTTTGTTTAATCCCTGAGAATGCCTGGAGAGAGGAATGGTCCAAGGTATTTTCTTGCGGTCTGACCATTAAGTGATCACTCTACCAAACCACCTGGTTTTAATCTGCCTCGCTCTGTCTGGGCAAAACTGAGCGGAATTAGATGTGATACTGGAAGAAGTGCCTCTGCCTTGTATCAATGGGGCTGGAAAGATTCCTCTTGTTGCAACTGTGGTGCTGATACGCAAACTATTAAGCATATTGTGCAAGACTGCCAACAACGTGCATTCTCTGGTTCCTTAGAAGATCTGCATGAAGCAGTGCCAGAGACGATCGCCTGGATAGCTGAACTAGACTTCCAGTTATGCCGTACCCTTGTAGAAGTTTTGTATATAATTATGTGGATTGTGTGTATATGTTTACTTCTCTTTGTCATGTTCTCAACATACACTAAGTAATAATTCACCCCATAAATAAAACTAAGAATTTTATTGGGATTAAGATTATACCAGTTTAACATTAATGTTGATCATTTTGATAAATATTATTTTATATATTCAATAAAGTAATGACAGGGCAGTGTATTGCATTTATTTATTTATATTCCATCTATTATTTTTATAAGTAACTCAAAGAGGAGAACATACCTAATATTCCTTCTTCCTCTTATTTTCCCCACAACAACAACCCTGTGAGGCAGGTTGGGCTGAGAGAGAGGGACTGGCCCAAAGTCACTCAACCTTTTGTGCCTAAGACAGGACTAAAACTCATGGTCTCCTGGTTTCTAGGTCAGCACTGGCATTCTATGTTACAACTTTATAAACTTCACTAACTTACATGTACACTTCAACATATGATCGTAATAGAGCCTGCGCATTGCATTCATATGTCATAATGATTATAAAAATGGGTCAGTCACGTGACCGACCCAATTTTTCACCTCTTCTGCAAGAGTCATTAAGCAAACCACTGCAGTTATTAAGCAAACAATGGTTTGCTATGGACACAGTTTTGCTGAAAACTGGAAGTAAATGCCTGGTTTTGGCAAAACCATGGTAAAATGTAGTCATGTGACCACAGGATGTTGCAAACAGCCATAAAGGCAGACAAGTTGCCAAGTGTCCAAAGTTCAGTCACGCAGACCATCGGAACTTCAAATCCTGGTCTACGTGTCCTTTTTCGGGTCAGTCGTAACTTCAAATAGTTTGTTCTGACCCAGTTCCCCAAACACGACAAACCGTCTGACGTGAACGCAAAAGATTCCTTTATTAGGAATGCCTGTAGTCCCGGCAAAAAGTTTATGTCGCAGGCTAACAAGTCTGGCCGGCCGGAAGATGAATAGTTGTCTGCCACACCTATTCATCTCCGCCCCCTGCCTTTTATCCCCAGAGCTAGGTTGGGGCCTCGTTAGTAGCGGTGGCTCTTCCTTCCCCAGGATCGGCCCACGGCTTTCCACTGCTCTCCCCTTCTCTGCCTTATGCACAGCCACGCGTCTGGCACTGGACCCAGCTGTTCCTCTTCTTTTTCCTCAACCACCTCCAGACCTGGGACTGTTGACTCTCCATCTGAGGGCTGACGGATGGCCCAGGCTCTGCCTCTGCCTCTGCCTCTCTCTCTTTCTCTCTGCCAGCTCCATTCCCTCTTTCCCCTCCGAGCTCCCAGGTTGCCCTGATGCTGACCCTGACTCCCATGCCTCCTCCTCCTCCTCTGATTTGGCTGCTGGAGGGGCCAGCGGCTGACAGGCCACAACATAGTTGCTAAGCAACTGGTTATAAGTTGAGGACTGCCTGTATTGTAGATTTCTAGACACTCCAAAGAATATGGATACACTGTAGCATACCATGTTAGAGCCGTGGTGGCGCAGTGGTTAGAGTGCAGTACTGCAGGCTACTTCTGCTGATCACCAGCTGCCAGCAGTTTGGCAGATCGAATCTCACCAGGCTCAAGGTTAACTCAGCCTTCCATCCTTCCGAGGTCGGTAAAAATGAGGACCCAGATTGTTGGGGGCAATATGCTGACTCTGTAAACCGCTTAGAGAGGGCTGTAAAGCATTATGAAGCGGTATATAAGTCTAAGTGCTATTGCTATTGCTATGTTGACAAGGATACCAGAAGCTCAGAAATATTTCTGAGATACATGCAACCCAACTATCTATAGCTGGTATCAACTCATCATCAGTAGCTGCTCCTAATTTGCTACATGATCAATAGGTGTAAATGTGCTTGATAGAAATTGCAGCTCTGACCACTTCTAGCACATTAAAATTCCGAATCAATGAAATATATTAAAAATGTGAGATTCACCCTGCCACAAGTTCTTTCTCTTCCAAGAGGACCTGCAATTTGAGAACCTGATTTAATTCATACAGATATTGCTCAAAGTAACACATTCTGCAAACAGTGATTTGGTTTGGGAAGAGGTTTATCACCTTAAAGCATCTCTCGAGTTACCACAATGGATGATCTGTTAATTAGAAAGTGAAGGATAAAATGTGAAAAGTATATGGTTACATAAATCTCACCTATTTCACCGAGATGTTCCTATTATATTATGCAATTTCTGAATTAAATCTGGGTAGTCTCCTGAAGGCTGGAAGACAAACCTTATCATGCGGTAACCTAAAGCTCCTGCTGTTTTCTTGCTGTGGCAGGCTGAGAATGATCCTATCTTAGCACATGAGCTTTAACTTATTATTTGGCAATTATGAGACACGGTGTACGTGAATAGATACTTCAGTAACAATGAATAGACCTAGATCATGACACGTGTTTCAAAGGTGACACGCCACCATTCTCCAACACCGACGACTATTCTTGAAAATTGAAGTTCTTGACAATTTGGTTGCAAGAGAATGGGGTGTGCTCCTGCGCAGCCTCCAAGCCCTCTGAAAATTAGTTTGTTTTACTCGTATTTCATTTTTGTAATTATTTGACATTTCTTTATATAATACATAGCACCACACGATTGGACTGTATTTTTTATAATAAATATGTAAAGAATTGCTCCTCTTTGGAGTGGGGGTGACACACCAGCTGAATCAAGTTAGGACTTTCCTAATTTTTGATACACCAAGCCCACAAGGCTTACCATCACTATCCTAGATATTTTAACTCTATGTGTGAATCGGCCCTTTAGCATTTTCACTATGTACTGTAGTGTTTATGACTTATAGCTGTCTTGTTTCATAGAACAAGAGCAACCTTTTCCAACGTTGGGGGAAAAAAACACAAATTTTTCCTATTAATATTTACATTTTTCTATAGAGAGGCATTATAGAATTTTGCCTAGAGAATTTGTGAGTAAAGAGATCAGTTGACATCTGATATAAATAGTTGCAACTACTTTTTTACTGAATTATTATTAAGTTGATACGTTTCTTATCTCACTTAGATCCTAAATATTTTGAAATAATCTCAGAAGGCCTTTTAAGTAATGCATTCTTTAAATAAGTGTATAGTGTTTATCAGACATGTAACCAAGAGAGAATGCAATAAACAACATGTCAATTTTTTAATTATAGGGTGGGTTTTTTAAAATCGTTTGGTAGAATTTAGCTATTACAACCTGGTTTACAACATTAAAAGAGTATGTTCTTTATGTGATATTTGAACCAACAGCAGATATTAGTATCTGCTACAACAGAATCACAGATACTAGCATCAGAACTACAGTGATAACCACTTAGAAGTAAGCCACTGATTTCACCAAGGCTTATATACAGATAAGTATATTTACGGTATACATACAGATGCATCAAGCTGTTCCATTTTGAGTTAGCAACATTGTGCAAAACACAGAAAAGGAATATGAAATAGCAAACCAAAGAAATTAAAGGCAGGCCTGAGATTAAGTATAGGAATCATTGCTAAATACAATTCCCCAAATTTGTGGGATACTCAATTTTGTATTCATTCTATAGTTGCTCTAGATAGCAATAGGGGTAGCATGTACATTTAATAAATATAAATGCATAAAATTCAACACTTATTTATTTCCCTTTGTTTTTATTTATTTGTATCCCACCTTTATAGTTTTAACAAATAACCCAAGGTGGTGAACACACCTAATTCCTTCCTCCTCCTATCTTCCCCACAACAACAACCCAGTGAGGTAGGTTGGGCTGAAAGAGCGTGACTGGTTCAAGGTCACCCACCAGGCTTTCATGGGTAAGATGGGACTTGAACTCTTGCTCTCCCAGTTTCTAGCCTGGTGCCTTAACCACTAGACCAAATTGGTTCTCTACCATATACATTTCTTAAATATCCCATTCCTATTACATCCAATTGCTGTTTCTACTAATATACCCAAATTGGGCAAGCAGGCTGTCCTCTACTTGTTCCATTTTTTCCCCTTTCCATGTCTAGGTGACTTGCAATAGTTTGCTCTATTCTTCTTTGATACATCACTTTTCCATACACCTTATTTTATCATTCTGGATATCATTCAAGTTCTCAGCCCACATCACCCATTGGAAAGAACATGTATAGCAATAGCAATAGCACTTAGACTTATATACCGCTTTACAGTGCTTTACAGCCCTCTCTAAGCGGTTCACAGAGTCAGCATATTGCCCCCAACAATCTGGGTCCTCATTTTACCCACCTCGGAAGGATGGAAGGCTGAGTCAACCTTGAGCCGGTGAGATTTGAACTGCCGAACTGCAGTTAGCAGTCAGCTGAAGTAGCCTGCAGTGCTGCACTCTAACCACTGTGCCACCTCGATATATTCACATCCACAACCAATTCATATATCTATCATCCCCACAAATATTTCTTACCAGACAATCCAATGACCTATTGGGTCATCCTTTCAGATATATTTCCTTAACCTAAAAAGAAAAGAAAAAAACAGAATGACCACAGGCAGGCAAAGGAGAAATGGGAGTAAAAGCGACTTCCAACTTCATCATTTGCTGGGTTAAGAAATTTCAAATATTGACTTCACTTCCAAAGCAGCCAATCACGATTTGCCCTTTGAGCCTTGCTGCCAACTAGTTCGGTGCAAGGGCCAGAGCAAGGAAGGAAAGAGGGTGAAGATACACCCCTTTCATCTTCTCTTACATCAGTGGTCCTCAACCTGTGGTCTGCATACCCTTGGGGGGCCCACAATGTTGTTACAGGGGGACCGTGAAAGCTTGAAGAAATGTTATGATTTAAATCTTGAGATAAGTCTTGGGGGATCTGTGGCCATGGTCCGTAGCCACAAAAGGTATTTAAAGGGGGTCCGTGGTGAAGAAAAGGTTGAGAACCACTGCCTTACACCTAGAAAGTGGTTTTCTAGAAAGTGTAGTTGGAAGGTGCGGTGGCGCTAAAGCTTCACCATAACTTGACCCAATTTCAATCCCACGGGAGTAATGGGGACCAGATTTTGTCCGCATTCTTTAAATGAGTCCATTTAGATATATTGATTCAAAACTTGTTGCACCATGATGCATTGTTTGGCCTAATTGAAGATTACAAACGCTGAGAGTTTCAGTAGTATATATAGGTATATACTTTGGTTGTTGTACACAATTATACAATATATGAATCTATTGAACAACCAAGGGGACATTACAGACATTTGTCCTATCACATAAGTGTGAAAAATGGTCAACAGTGGCATTGCAACTTTGAACGGTCATTATATGATACGGTCGTAAGTTGAGGACTACCTGTACTATTTTCCAATTTGACGGCAATCCTTGACTTATGACCATCATGGCCAGCCATCACCGATGTCGTATGTTTGTACCTAAGATGGCGGGCGGGGGGGGGGAACAGCAGCCCAACTGCAGGATCAGGTGTGTGGTGGGGAGAGAGCAGAATACTAGTTTATTTGATTATTTTCTTCATCTGAAAAGGGGGACTGTTTTATCTCCCCTCTCAAAGTTCCCATTTCGTCCCTATATCTTGATATCAAGATATGCAAATTGAGGCTCCTATGGAAGACTTTGAGCTACATGCAATGAGGGAGGCTTGAGGACCAAAAGGAAATTCCTTTGTAGCACCTTTTTTTGTTTGTTGCCTGGGGCGTTTACATTGCTCTGGCTTTGATTTGCCTCCCCTTTACGCTTAACAACCTGTTTCCTGAATAAACAAACGCTGCATCTAAACAGGTAGAATAGCACTTCAGGAGAACTTAAGATGCCAGATTCCCTCCTAATTATCCACACCTACGAAGGATTTTCCTTCTGGTCTTCAGTCAGTCTCCATCATTCCATGTAACTCAAACCGCTACCCCAACACTGACATGTGAAGCCAAATCAAAGCCAGAGCAATGTAAACGCCCCAGGCAAAAAAAAAAAGGTGCTACAAAGGCATTTTCTTTCAGTCCTCAATCCTCCCTCACCTTTTTTTTGGCCTGGGTCGTAAGTCAAGGATTGCCGTCACATTGGAAAACAGTACAGGTAGTCCTCAACTTACGACCGTATCATATAGTGACCATTCAAAGTTGCAATGCCACTGTTGACCATTTTTCACACTTATGACCATTGCAGTATCCCAATGGTCACGTGATTTACAGTTGGATGCATAGCAACTGACTCACATTTATGACGGTCGCAGCGTCCTGGGGTCACGTGACGTGATCTCCCTTTTGCGACCATCTGACAAGCAAAGTCACTGGGGAAGCCAGCTTCGCTTAACCATCGTCTAACTAAACAACGATCCACTTAACAGTGGTGAAAGGTCGTAAAGTGGGTGAAAAGCTCACTGAACAGCTGTCTCTCTTAGCAACGGAGATTCGGGGAAGCCAGATTCACTTAGCGACTGTGTGACTGACTTAGCGACCATTCAAGTTACAACAGCACTGGAAAAAGGGACTTATGACTGTTTTTCACACTTAATGACCATTGCAGCATCCCCATGGTCAGGTGATCCAAATTCGGATGCTTGGCAACTCTTACTTATGACGGTCTCAGTGTCCCAGAGTCATGCGATCCCCTTTTGCGACCGGACCAACGAAGTTCACGGGGAAGCCGGATTCACTTAACGACCATGTGACTTACTTAAGAGCTGCAACTACTCGCTTAACAACAGTGGCAAAAAAGGTCGTAAAATGGGTGAAAGCTCACTGAACAGCTGTCTCGCTTTGCAACGGAGATTCGAGGCTCAATGGTGGACATACAGTAAGTTGAGGGATACCTTTACCCTTCCCTTACGAGTGTGTCAATCACCGGTAATCCGGCAGGCCTTTGCTCTCAAATTCTCAATCTGGCCCACAGTGATTGATGTCCACTGTTGGAGGATGGATTGAGTAAGATGTGTCGAAACTCACTTTAACAATGCCCTTGCTTAGCAAGCAAAATTTTGGGCTCAATTGTTGTCGTAAGTCGAGGAAAATCTCTGCCTTCCCCTTGTTGGCAACCTTGCCTAGTAAACTCCTTCCCTTTTCTGGGAATTTCTCCTCTGTGTTAGAGGCACCAAAATAATCAAGATGATATAAGGCCGTGATGGCAAACCTATGGCACGCGTGCCACAGGCGGCACGCGGAGCCATATCTGAGGGCATGCGAGGCGTTGCCCTATGTCAGCTCCAGTGCACATATGCGCGCTGGCCAGCTGATTTTCGGCCTTCCAGAGGGCGGGGGGAGGTTGTTTTCGCCTTCCCCAGGCTTCAGGAAAGCCTGTGGATGGCGAAAAACAGACCCAACTGGCCTACCGGAAGGAAACTGGTAGCAAAAAGGCATCCAGTTGAGGGACGACAGAGTTGCCAGAAAGGAAGCTGCCCAAAGATATGCCAGTGGGTTGTATTTTGGCTAATTTTGAGATATTAGGATTAGATATAGGGATCAAAGGCAGCCTTTTCTCATTATTGTACATCTGTCTGGCTTCAACTTCCATTGGAGAATCCAGGTGATTTTTGGCCGTTTCAGGGACCTCATAATATGGGACATATTGAGCAACTAAAAGCAATATTGCAGAAACAAAAGAGACAGACAGAGATACAATATTTGGGTTTATTTGTGAAACTTGTTAATAGTCCATTTCTGTTAGAGGAGTGTGGAGGTACTGGTAGTGTATATGTGTTTCTATGTTGTGTCATTTCCAAGACTTGGGAGAGGAGCAAGACCCTCTAATAACAATAAACAAAAAGGCCTTATTATTATTTTTTATTTTTATTATTACTTTTATTATTTTACTTTTATTATTTAAAAAAGGGGATTTGGAAAAATGGAGCTCATTGGCTTGTGAAAGCTCCCTAAAATAATGATAATAATGATTGGTTTGCCTGGAGAATGTATGAAAGGAAATATTTGTATGTGGTTGTTTTTTTTTTATGCAAGCAGTTTGAATGGAGGATAAATGTGTAAGTATGCTAATGTATAAATGCCTGTGTGTGTTGACTCCCTATCCCCAGACTGTGAAAGGGGTTAATTATTTTGATTCCCTTTCTTATAAAGAAACCCAGTGCTCCTCCGGTTATACTGGAGAACTCTGAGACTGGTCTGCCACCCCCTACTTACTCATGGAATGGGACGCCCCAGACAAGGAGATCCCAGAGAAGGGGGGAGGCTGAGGAACAACATAATCAAACAGTGAGTGACTCTTGTGACATCCAATCTCGTTCAAAATTGAAACTGGAGATGCAGGCTCCACTCAGAGAAAATATAGTGGTAGGAGGAGGAAATAGATTCTGTCGAGTGCTAGTTTACACACCATTTTCTATTTCAGACCTTTATAACTGGAAGCAACAAAATCCCAGTTATAGGGAAGACCCAGAGAAAATGCACTCTCTGTTCTTATCTATTATAAGGACACATAACCCCACTTGGGCAGACATTCAGACATAGATGGATGTCCTTTTAACACCAGAGGAACAGAGACTGGTGAGGGGGGACAATGGAGCGTCAGTTAAAAAAAAAAAGACCATGAGAATGACAACCGCTGGGAATGCCCCCCACGGAGCCAGAATGGGATCTGGATGATGATGGGGACAATATGAGGCTACAGAATTCTCAATCTTTAGTCTTGTATGGAATCCAAAATGGGGTTCCCAAAATTAAGAATCTTGCAAAAGTATATGAAATAAGGCAAAAGAAAGATAAGAGTCCTGAGGACTTTTCTTGAAAGAATATACCAGGCTTTCAGGCAATACACTGAAGCCTCAGACAATCAGAAAACGATAAACATTTTTATAGGGCAGTCAGCAGAGGATATTAGAAGAAAGTTACAGAAAGTAGGAGGAGGTCCGTGGAAAGACATTTCAGAATTGGTTGAGATAGCTTATAAAGAGTCCCTTGGGAGTTGGGCAGCATACAAATTTAATAAATAATAATAATAATAATAAATAATAAAGTTTTTTACTAACAGAGGGTAAGAAGAAAATAAGAAAGAAATTCAGAAGGCTCACCGAAAAGCTATCTTCTAGCAGATGCCCTTAGGAAGGAAGGATATTGGAAGAGTGGATGCCTGATGGCTATAGCCATGCAAGTAGAAAAAGAAGAGTGAAGAGGCCAGGGGCAGGGAGCTATTGCTCCCCCAACCCCCCAACCCCTGGTGGAAATCCAAATGGAAGAATCTAAACATAAGATGTTAATAGATACAGGAGCCAGTAGATCTGTCCTTAACAGACCTATTGCTGAGATACCTTTTGTTAGGGCTTCAGGAAAGGCTATAATGTGCCTGAAACAACAAAAGCCCAAATTGCACAGCAGGAGGTTAAAAACTTAGGATATGGCACCTCTGCAGGACAGCTGAGACTGTTAGCCGAAGGAGGGAAGCAATCTATTAAAGCCCTCTGTTAATATAAAACAACTGGGATTCTTGGGGATGGCTGGTTTTTGTAGAATTTGGATTCTTAATTTTTGATTTATTGTCAAGCCCCTTTATGAGGCTGTTAAAGGGGGGATGGGAAAATATTTGAATGGATTAGATAATTCAAACAAACATTCACACAAATAGAGAGTGAGCTTATGGGAGCACCGGCACTGGGGCTTCCAGACCCCACTACACCTTTTACTCTATTTGTAGACGAATGGGAAGGAATTGCAATGGAAGTTCTCACCCAGAAATTAGGCTCATGGCAAAGACCTGTGGCATTGGGATGGCTTGTGAACAGTGGCAGCAACAGCCCTGCTAGTTGAAGAAGCTCAACAGTTAACACTATCACTTTATCTCATAGTAAAAGTCCCAAACGGGGTTCAAGAGATTATGGAAGTAAAGGGAGCGTTTTGGATGACTGGGGGGCCGCCAAGCCAAGTATCAGACTCTCTTGCTTGACTCCCCAGCCATACAATTAGAGGTACTCAATCCAGCTACACTCTTGCCCCAGGTGAATTGCATCATGATTGTGTACAGGTGGTGGATTCAGCCTATGCCAGTAGACCCAATCTTTGTGATCAGTCTATCCCAAATGCTGACTATGAATGCTAGTAGCTTTATGGTAGAAGGCCAGAGAAAGGCAGGCTATGCAGTGGTCACACCATGGGAAGTTGTAGAAGTCAACTCATTACCAGTAAACATTTCTGCCCAACTAGCTGAACAGGTCACTCTAACTAGAGCCTTACAGCTGGCTGTGGGACAAACATTAATAGCAAATATGCCTTTGGAGTCTTGCATGCCCGTGGAGCCTTATAGAAGGAAAGAGGATTATTAAATGCAAGAGAATCAACAGTTAAATAGTTAAACATAGCCCACAAAATTTAAAATTATTGGAGGCTGTTTGGCAACCAAAACAAGTAGCAGTCTTACATGTCAAGGGGCATTCTAAGATACCCCTTTACACAAAAGGAAATTGGGCTGCAGATAGAGCTGCTAAGGAAGCCGCCCTACGACACTTAGAATTAACAGCCTACCTAATTCCAATTTCTCCATACCCACTTCTCCACTCTCTTATACACCCAAGGATAGGACATGGGCCACATCAATTGGAGGCAGGGAGAGGAATGATGGGTGGTGGAAGGTAGAGGGCAGACCTATTCTACCTCAGAGGATTCATTTATAACAAATACATGCTAGCACACATTGGGGGTCAAAAGCACTGGTAGACTTTGCACTGGTGGGCAAACTGACCTTGTACCAATATGTATGACAACTCACTGGGGTTATGAATTTTCTTTCCCGTTATCTGCAGGAAAATCAATACCCTGGACTAGATCATCCAGTGCATCCGTTTCAGCCTGCAGACTGGGTGCTTGTAAAGCTGTGAGGACCAACAACCTCCTTGGATCAGAAGTGGAAGGGACCTTTTCAAGTGCTTCTGACCACCCATATGGCACTAAAAGTGGAAGGCCTGGCATCTTGGATAGATCACTTCCAGAGTGAAGAAATACCCACAATCTGCCATTCCTGATTCTTGGACTGTGCAGCCTGTTGACTTCCTCAGTAGAGGAACTGGGACTTAAGTTATTGTTCTGGAAAAAAAAGCCTCCGGAACCATAGCTGTGTGAGAGGAGAACTACCATCTCCCATAGGTGTTCTCTCAGTTAGAAAATTTCCCCAAAAGGTATTTGTAGCTACCCACACTAGAATTAGGAGAGTTACCCAATTATTACCACTAGCTGATTGGTGTGTGAAGGCTAAGATATTAAGACAAATAGACTTAACAACTGTCAGGATGAGACCATATGATTTGTTATGTAACTGTGCTCCTCCCACCCACCTATATTATACCAGGGGTGGGTTCTAACTTACCTCGCTGCCGCTTCCTCCCGCGCCGCGTGGCCGTGCCTCGTGAGCGCGCATGCACCTCGTGGGCGTGCACGCATGCGCAGTGCAAAAAAATAAAGCCGAAAACAAGATGGCGACGCATGCGCAATGCCGGAAACTCGGCTAAAAAAATAATAAAAAAAAAAAGATGGCAGCGCCCACGGACCGGCACCGACCGAACTGGATCTGTGACATCATCGTGACATCACCAGCGGGTCGCTACCGGTTTGGGTGAACCGGTCCGAACCGGGAGGAACCCACCTCTGTATTATACCCACTTTACCTGAAAGAAAGATTAGAAACCATAGGGCCCTTGAACAATCCAGAAAGTACCTGAAGAACTACCAACCCCTTACTTTTTTTCAGTGGGCTCTGGTCCCTCAATAATGCCATGCATTGTATACAGGCAGTGGAGGAAATCCTAGCTAATGAGATGGGAGTTTTTTTTATTGCTGCAGCAAAAGAACAAGAAGCCTTTTGGAAAATGAGAGTTCACAATAGTATGGCTCTAGATATGGTATTGGCATCCTAAGGAGGTATGTGTGCATTACTTGGACAACAATGCTGTGTGCATATTATTTTTATAACTATTATTTTTATAGTTATAATGTACACTGAAGATGGCATTTAATTTTGTTGTACCATGTGCAATGACAATAAAGTAAACTAAACTAAACTAATATTCTGGACAAATCGGAGGAATTCCACAGCCGAACTACATATATCGCAAAGATAGCTGCAAACACCCCCACCCCCACCCCCACATGGACGAATGGAAAGGCTGGTGACATTGGTTGGTTAAGAACCTAATAATGACCCTGGCAGGCATAGTCATTGTTCTCTTAATCACCTGTTGTGCATTACAATGCCTTCTGCTTTGCCTTTCCACCTGTAAGCAAACTACAGTGTCTCCCAGTACACGGATATTGATGTTGGGCAAATCTTGCAAAATTAAATCATTTTTAGATCCAAAGGGGGGGGGAATGATGGGCTGTCTGCTAAAGTAAAGCAAGTCATGGCACACACTTGAAAGTAAATCAGGAAGCCTGTAATTGTGGAGTCTGTCTGGCAAGAACAAAGACTGCTTATTCACAAGAAATGTGCACATGTAAAGCTTGTAACTATTCTGGGTAGTTAGAAAGCTGATAAAAGTAACAAGAGTTAGGCAACTTGCAGCTAAAAGTTAGGAATAGAGATGGTCTGCAGCAAATAAAACGTGTATTAGATAACTCCTGGGGCATTCATTAGCCAAGGCTTAGGAATAGGGACAGCTAGAGACCAATATAACAAATTGTAGAATTATTACTAAAATGTTTATTAGATGATATTTCTTATTATCCCGCCTTGTCCCGTCTTCTCCTTTAGTGAAAATGTATAAAGCTTTCTTAATCCTATGTTCTTGGCTATCTTGGCATTTTGGCCAGGAGCCCTTTTCCTTGGGGTACCGGTACCCCAATAAAAAGCAATCAAAACCTGCACGTGTCTGGCGTCCTTCACTGGCCTCGTCACCAGGCTCAGACCCGAATTGGGGACACCACCACCACCCTCATTTTCCCTCAGAAATTCCCCTCACGGCGTTCCCTCTTTCCTCCCCCTCTCCGAGAGACCAAATGGTTTGCCCCAACCTATCCGCTTGACTGGTGAAGAAAAAAGGGAAACGAGGACGGATGCGAGGCTCAGTGCACGAGCACGCATTGCCTGCTAAGGCGGCCTCAGCCGAAAGCGTTGGTTTGGACCCGGCTGACCGCGAGGAGGGAGGGGGGGGTTGTTAAGCGCGTGACAGGAAGACGACGTTTATTTAAAAAAAAAAAACCCAAACCAAACCAAACCTTCCACAGAAACAAAACAGAAGTCAGACGGGGTAGTTGCAAAAGAGGAAGGGAAGCCGACCGACCGAGGCCTTGGCGTCAACCGGTAAGAACCGCTTCTGAATAGAGCCTTGAGGAGAGAAAAAAACGCGGCTTCCTTTTGGCGAGCTGCAAGTTGTGTGTTGTTCCTCCTCCCTCGCTGTGGCAATCTCTGACTATGGGGAGGAGGAGGGGGCTTCTGGGTTTTTATTTTACTTTTTTTTTTTTACTTCGAGTTGGATGCTATATGTCCTATAATCTGAAGGTGCTTCTGACACGAATAAAGAAGGCTGTGGTAATCCATTTAAGTGTGTGTGTGTGTGTGTGTGTGTGTGAGAGAGAGAGAGAGAGAGGAAAGAGGGAAAGAGAAAGAAGGAAAGGGAAAGAGAAAGAAGGAAAGAGAAGGAAGGAAGGAAAGAAAGAGAGAGAAAGAAAGAAAGAAAGAAGGAAAGAGAAAGAAGGAAAGGAAGGAAGGAAAGAAGGAAGGAAAGAAGAAAGAAAGAAAGAAAGAAAGAAAGAAAGAAAGAAAGAAAGAAAGAAAGAAAGAAAGAAAGAAAGAAATCCTCCTCAGTTGCCAACGTTGTTTTAAGGGTGAAGCTGGGACACGGACGTACTTCATAAGCCCCGGTTTCCGTTTGCCACCCACCATAGACAAGGCAGCTCGTTGCTTTCCGTGTTGGATGGTGGTTTTTCTTTGTTAGTTTTACAATTCCGGAAGACTCTTTTAAGCAGAAGTAAAGCTAATTCGGATTCCTTTTTTTTTAAGAGCAGGAGACTCAAGAGGGAGGAGATCTGAAGGAAGTACAGGTAGTCCTCAACTTACAACAGTTCATTTAGTGACCAAAGTTACAATGGCGCTGAAAAAAGTGACTTATGACCGTTTTTCACATTTATGACCTTTGCAGCATCCCTGTGGTCTTGTGATCAAAATTTGAACACTTGGCACAACAGACTCATATTTATGACAGTTGCAGTATACCGGGCTCATGTGGTCACCTTTTGTGACCTTCTGACAAACAAAGTCAATGGGGAAGCCTGATTCACTTAACAACCGTGTTACTAACTCAACAACTGTAGTGATTCATTTAACGACTGTGGCAAGAAAGGTCGTAAAATGGAGCAAAATTCACTTAGCAAATGTTTCACTTAGCAATAGAAATGTTGGGCTCAATTGTGGTTGTAAGTTGAGGACTACCTGTAACTGGAAGTGTAATTTTCAGGATACGGTATTACTTTTTCCTGTCCCTCAGTGTTTCTTCAGAGTTGTTAAGGCAGCCACTCTTCTGTAAAAACAGTTTTTTTCTATTGGTTTTAAGCATTTGACAAGGGTGTCACAAAACTTTACTTATATTAAATCTGTTGCTAGGCAAGCATTAATCTGGGGAAGCCTTGGGCATTTGGGATGGCTTGATTGTCTGCATTACCCAGAAAGGTATTCTTAAGCATTGAGGTGTACAGAGAAAGGACTCAGGAAGACAGGATTTTGGAAGACGATCATCAGAATACCTTATATGAAATTACTAACAATATATGGTGAGCATCTAGTGACAATGGCTTTACTTGCCTTTTTGTATCTCCAAGTTAAAACTATCAGGCTGCAGAAATTTATTTTAAAAATATCTTTGGGTAGGACGGATAATGTTGAACTAGCTGTTGCTTCTGTCCTGTGTTGGATTCCGCTCTCATCATCCTCAGCCAGAGTTGGGAATTCAACTCTGAATTAGGCATACCTGATTTTTGTGTAAATGGGAGACAATATGTCAACTGAGTGCCTGTCAACTGTAAGGGGAAAAATGTAATTCTGTCTTTGGTAATAAAACAACTACAACCATTACTGTAGAAAGTAATCAGAGAAATATATACTAATTTTTTAAAATAAAGTCAGAAGTGAGGAACAATTGCTAAAAATATCTGGTAGGATATTAGAAAGTACAGCATATTCTTTTATGTTTGTGTGTGTGTGTGTGTGTATTTATTTCCAGTTAATGGTTAATTATTGTGATCCAGACCTGAATCACAGTGTATAATGTGCTTATAATATAATGGCTAGGAATGAAATATGCATCTGGAACTTACTTAAATCCGTCTGCAAGGTATAATGGAAGAAAGCTTGAAAACATCCCTTCCCTGCTAATGACTAGGCAGTCATGTGCACCTGTGAAACTCCCTGCAAAATACAGCAGTTACATATTATTAGGGCCTCAGTGTTCCCTAAGTAACCTCCAAGGTTGTATGTGCAACTTCACTTTCCTGACAGTGTGGAATACAACCCAGTAAGGGTAAAAACACAGTGAAAGAAGCCATAGTTGGCTATAACCACTGATTATGTTTTTATTTAGCTCATAACTCTGTCCCTGCTTACTTATGGTTTAGTTAACCATGTTTATCTGAATTGACCTGAGTGTTTAGATTCACACACCATATCAAACCATATACTGATTACACTGACTGGATTTATATAATATATTGTGTCACAAATTAGTCAACCATAATTTTGTCTAAGCTGTTCTGCAGGGACATTTTGTAAGTTCAGTCCTTGTGGAGGGCACCAGATCAAGGAAGGCAACACTAGATACCTTGTCAGCCAGCTATCCCCCATGCCATCTTTAGTTTTCTCCTCAGAAAGCACTTTTCATAGTTAGGTGCGTGCAACTCTAACATTTAAAAAAAACATAACTAAGTTCATTACAAGAATGAACTTAGTTACAAGATATTTACACATTTAATTGCCATCACAAAGACATGATGTTTATATAGGTCAGTGTTTGGATTCAGAGCCACACTAATATGGCCAGTGACCGGTACTAAGAAGCAATGTGTGATTCTTTATCTGAGTGTTAATTGCAGAAGTACAGTATATGCAAGAAACCCAAGCAACTTTTGCAACTTCTAATAATGCATAGTTGGATTCTCATTTGATGTTTACTTAATCAGTTTGTTGAATAATAATTATTGGGTTACACAAAATTCTAAGCCATTTTGGTTATACAAAAAGTTTTACCCAAACTAAAGGACCTCTTAGTGCAGTGTGTAAACTGAGTCTGTATGACTTCTTAGAACTAGGTATGTGTAATGTATGTATTTCTATACTGTATAAAGCGTTTTGTCTTATTTTTTTTTTCTACAGGTGACAATGAGAATTTGGTTGCTGCTCACTGCATGGGCAAAAGTTCAAGATTTTTAAGTGGACCTAACAGGTGGATGTTCCCCAAACCACCTCAACATAAGTAGAAGACATGAATCTTCAAAATGATGAGGCAACATCTAGATCCATATTTGCCTGGAATTATTTTCTGTGGGAAGTTCGTTTGGCACTAGTGGCCATTGGCTTCTTTCTCTACTTGGGAATATTTTGTTTTTCACATTTTTTGTCTTCATGGTTGAGTAAAACTTACCACTCATTGCCAGCGAAGGAGAAAGTCTTTTGGAATCTGGCTGCTACACGAGGCGTGTTCGGCATTCAGAGTTGTGTGGCTGGCTTCTGGGCTTTACTTTTAGATCCAGTTTTTCAAGCTGACAAGGTTTATTCCCAGCAGGACTGGAGTTGGTTCAGTTGCCTCATAGCCTCTGGCTTCTTTTTGCTGGAAAATGTAGCTGTTCATGTCTCTAATTTTATCTTTAAAACATTTGATTTATTTGTAGTTGTTCACCATTTTCTTGCCTTTGGTGGTTTTTTGGGTCTGATAACCAACATAAAATCTGGACATTACATACCTTTGATGGGAATGCTACTTGAGATGAGTACACCTTTCACTTGCATGTCTTGGATGCTTTTAAAGGTGAGAGAGCAGTGAGCAAAGAAGAGCTATGGTTGCTACATAAAATTACATATCTTGTCTGGACTAGTCCCCAGTGGAAGTCCATATGGCAAAACAGGCTAGAATTGCAGCAAGTCTGAGAGCATGATGACAGCTTGTTTCAAGTAATGAGGTTTTTTAGTCTTCAAGTTCAGGCTACAACTCTCACTCTTCACTTTTTTCTTGCTGAATCTCCTATCTAGAATCTAATCCTCCATCTCTTCTCTGTTATTGTATGCATTTCCATTCAGAGTCTCTGAGTGATCAGGCCTAGGCCCATGTCTGAGTACATAGTTGCTTGGAGGTCCTCACTGCTAGTGTTCTTCATCTACTAACAGATGTAACTGTTACAGAAGAGTGTCATAATAAATGCGCACTTGAAAAGATTAGCTGATTCTCATATCTAGAACATTAAGTGGTAGAGCAACAGCTAGGAGTAACCCCTGATTGAATAATTCATTTTTTAATAGGTTATGTACCTTGATTGAGCTTTTCCAGATGAAATATTAAGTTTGGGGACCATGGGAAATATCATTGGAAGAGTGATGAAGCATTTGAGACTCAAAATAACGCTGGTAGAAATTAGCCATGTAGTTGTCAATTCCATTCATGGTCCTATCTGGGGGGGAGGGGGGGAGAGGCTATGAGAGCTCTGTCCTTTTCCTTTGTAGCTAATAAGAATGTTGAGTTACATAAACTATAATCTGACCTAAAACAGTTCATGTTGATAATTAGTGTGCATTCCAATAAAGAACTAAAGTTGTATTAAGAATTTCAATCCATGATAGGTTTGGCACATGGGGGAGATTCACCACACCAAATGGAAGACTACTGTTATCTGTGAGTTTGTTTTAAGTAGTTAAATGAGTTATGGTTCTATATGAAATACATATAGTGTCCCGTTTTACAATATTGTGAACTACGTACATAATTGGATTTTTTCCCTGTGACATGGGATCATAGATTAAAACTGCTATTTCTGTGGGTTGCTTGTTGATTGCCCTGCAATACCACCAATCCAAGAAAATAATGATCTTGAGCTCTGTTTGGAGTATGTTTATTTCTTGCAACTATATTCTGATATCAACGAAAGTTCATAACTTTTGAGGAAGTTATGTAAAACTTTGTATGTGAAGTCATGACATAATATAACATCTTCTCTTTCTTTAAGACCTTAAGGGGAAGTTAACTATATGTGTCATTAGGATAGATAAGGGAAATGACAGCAAATGGAATCCGTGTAAACTTTTGCTCCCTTCATTTGGAGGTGGCAGAGAAAGCAATAAGAAGAGGAGAGTTGTATATGCAACAGTTCAGAAGCTCTCCCTTAAAGCTGCTTTATTGGGATAGTGTGTTTTACAATCTTTTGAATATGCCACTTCGAGTCACTTGTGGTCATTCAGCTTTATTAATTGAATATATGAATAGTATTCCTTTAAAGCAATAGAATTCTCTATACAGCATACATGATACTATAAACTGTACTTTAGACTGCAAATTGAAAACAGCATTGTAATATAAACATTTATGACAGAAATGCAAACAATTTAGACAGTATTTCAGTTCATGCTTATGTGTAAATTTGAAATCTAAAAACCAGGTCAAAATTGTGTTACAAGTGCTTATTACTTAATGTATGGGTAGGAAGTTTGTAATCTTTTAGATATTGCTGAGCTCCAAAACAGCTCAGCCTGTGGCTGGGGGTGATGGGAGCTTTGCTTAAACATTGGGAAGACCATAAGCTTGCCAACCCCAACTCAGTATAGTTTCCCAAGTAATAAGTAGGGCTAGAAAGAAAAAAGGAAAAATAAATGGTTCCAAGTGGTGGTTGGTTCATACATTATGCTGAACCAAAATATAATTAGTTTGAGCCCAACCATTGTAATATGTAAAGGACAATTTGTCTCTGGCCATAAGCCGTACATTATTTTTTTAATCCCTGGGAATTGGCAGAGGTATAGCAGTGGCAAAATTATGTCAGTAGAGGAGGTAAAAGGGATGCTGGTGGGTGACCAGGGGTGTCAAACTCGCGTCATCACGGCATCATCACATGACTTATCGGGACTTTTTTCCCCTTCGCTAAACCAGGCGGGGGCGGCACGTGATGCATCCGGCCTGCGGGCCGCGAGTTTGACACCCCTGATCTAGACTGAATATATTATGTGAGCCCAACCAGCCTCCTCTAGATTAAAATAACTATAGAAAACAAAAGACTAAATTATATGAACCCAACCAATCCTTTCTAGATTTGAATATTAAAAGTAAAAGAGAATAGGTATTAATACTTCAGTTATGGTTAATGACACTTTTGATTTATGAAGATTGAAAATCTGGATAATCACTTGTGAAAATATTCTTGTTAATATTTTGAACCTAATTGTAAGTAACATAAATTGAAAAACATTTGGGTATACTTTTTATTATATTTGACTAGCTATGGACTACCCACTATTACATATTAGATGAAGAACTGCTTTGTCAGACCATGGTGTGTCCAAGCAGATAAGATCTCCAGGATTTCTTTCAAAATATTAAGGAACAATTCATAGGAACAACTGAGCAATTTAAATACTGTGGATTATTATGCTTCCATATGAATGTCAACATCAAGTAGGTATCATTTGCTTAGGTTTTGCGGAGTTGTGCTAGGAGGCTTCTGGCCATCTGTTTATGTTTAGGTGAAATAACAATCACAGCAGTTTTGGAACCTGACTCAAAATTCAAATGTTTCCCTTGAGATACTGTTGGGATTGAACATACTGTACTGGTAGTTAACTGAGTTCACATAAAACATGATTTATATTGCTAAGTAATGTCCTGAGTGAGTAAAAGAAGGGAGAGATTAGAAATTTTCAGATTTCCCCTGCCTTAGGATTCAAACTATTCTCTAGAGATATTGGGATGGGTGGGAGACATTGCATGTTATAGTAAGTTTATATCCGAATCCTGAAGCCTCCAATTTAATATTACCCTTGTTAGAAGAGTACTTTGAACACCATAAAGATGTTTAGTAAGATGGATTTAGAATACTAAAGGACAAATTTATGTATATGCTGCCTTTATTATTTTTACAAATAGAGCAGACACTTTTCTCCTATTTTCTCCACAACAACAACCCCGTGAGGTGGGTTGGGCTGAGAGTGTGTGATTGGCCCAAGGTCACCCATCTGGCTTTCATAGCTAAGGCGGGACTAGAACTCACAGTCTCCCACTTTTTAACATATTGCCTTAACTATAGATTAAACTGGCTCTTTCTTCTCAATTGAATTCTACTTCCTAGTAATACAGCCTGGGATAATATGGCAGGAAACATCCCTCTTTTTATTTAAATTAAGAGGTAGCCAGTACTATTTTCTATGGATTTGACAAACTCCATAGATGAAATATAGATCTGTTGTGGAATAAGTCTGTTTTTGGAGCAGTCTTCTAAGATTTATGTATTGGGACATTTTCTCCTGCATTTCCAGTTCTGTAACTGATGTAGGGCATGGATTATAAAGTTGCTGTCTTGGCATATGCAAAAGGTTATTTTTCCTTTGAGTGATCCTTTTCAGTTATGAGACAAAAAGGCATGAATTTGCTCGAATTGGAAGAACTTAATCATACTTTCCAATAGTTTTTCTTGCCGACATTCCATTTTGTCCTCCAAAAGGTCATCCAGATGTTTAATCAAGTTCTTACTCACAAGCTAGTTTTGTTTCTGATTGCCTGCTTCTTTCATAATTTTCAACAAATTTGGAAGTAGTAACGTTCTATAATGCTTTAACTTTGCATGTGAAATATGAAATACATTTCAATTCTATCTATTTGGTATTTTAACTTGGGTTTCTTTTTTCTTTTTCTCTAGGCTGGCCGGGCTAATACTTTCTTTTGGAAGGCAAGCCAATGGATAATGATCCACATGTTTCACTGCCGCATGATGCTTACCTACCATATGTGGTGGGTGTGTCTTTCCAATTGGAATGCTGTGATGGAAAATCTGGGACTCTTATATTTTACTGTTGTATTAACAGGATTGAGTGCTGTTACCTTCATACTTAATCCCTACTGGGCATACAAAAAGACTCTTCAACTTTCTTCTCCTGTTGACTGGAATTTTAGTGGTAGAACAATGAAAAATGGTTCATCTGTGAAAGTAAATGGAGAAACATTCCAGAAGAAGGGGCTCTGAAACTGACTTGGATCTCTATGGGTAACCGTAAAATCTGGTCAGAAATAAATAAGACCAACAGCTGGGAATATGAAGCTGTGCCTATCAAGGGATCTAAATTACTAGTTTCTAGTAATGTCATCTAATTGGGAATATTATTAACCTCATTTAATAAATCTTGCAGGTGTGTCCTAAGTGTCCGGCATTCTTAGTCACATGTGGGAATATTCTATAAACCAGCAAAGTGCAGGAAACAAACAGCCTTGTCTGCCCGTCTTTAGAACCTGCATTGCTGCTTCCAGGACTTGCTATTTTGAACATGTCAGCTGTAGGACAGATTACAGTCTAGAAAGGATTCTAGGTCTTATCTCAAAGAGTGTCCAGTACAGGGGTTGCTTTCCCATTGGATTAATCAATCTAAAATTGCACTTATCTTCCTGGAATTCCTTTTCATGTATATATGAATCATTTTCTATGTAAAGTTTGCTACCTTATCTAATGAATGCCAAATGCCAATCCAGTTTAATATCTAATATGAGAAGGGAGGGGTAACATTACATAGAAAAGCATCCAAATGTTTAACACCAATGCTAGAACATTATGAAATATAATTTATTTTGAAGAGTAATTGGACATTGAAAATATGGTCATAACTTGGGTTTAACATTTTTAAAAAATGTTTCTCTTTGACATGCAATATTCTATAGTGGCTAGTAGAAAAGCCTATATACCTTAAAAATTATTTCCAATACGTAACAAATTCGAATTTTGATATGGCACCTCAGGAAAGCTGCTGTTTTGCAGTTTCATTAGGAGAGATATTGAAGGTGGTTGAGCTTCCAGCTTTTTGCATCCCCACGTTTTAGACAGAAAATTTATAAAATTCTATTAAATTAAGTTCTGTTCTATTCTGTTAATCCTAGGCCCTAAAATCCAAAATCAACTTATAAATCTTAAAACTTTTCTCAAGCTAAGCATTTTAAAAGAAGCAACCTATAAGTTATTCCACTATTTAATTACTGTGTAACGATTGCTGAAACTAATCCTTAACCTAATACTGTATTTCAATGGAAAGTTGTTGAACACTGCCATCTAATGGCAGTTGTGACATACAAGTACCCATCTTATTTTAAACAAGCATGCTATAAAATTATCTGGAATATACAACTACTGTAAAAGATAATGCATTGAGTTTGGTATATATTCTTTTAGTATAGGTAATATAGAATGCATGAGAATCTGAGATTAATGCTGTTATATTCAAGCTCAGTATGGAAATATGTAAATGAAATACTTTGAAATATCTCTCTCTCTTCCCACCCTAGTAAAATTAATGAAAGGCAAGTGATAAGACTGCACAAAATGTTAAAGTCTAAAGTTTTTTCCAATTTCTATTTTTTCCCTGTTTAGGAAACAGTATTACAGTTGTGAAAGTTAGGCATACAAGAAGTATTAAACATTTGCTCTAGTCATTATTCGGAAAGAATAAGAGTTCAGAGAGGCAAACTTTTGCATAATCTAAATGCATGTATAGAAACTTTGCTTGAATATCTGTAGTTAATTTATCAATCAAATCTTAATGACCAGCATAATAATTAATCTAAGTTAAGGTAGTATATTAAATCATCTTCAATACTCTTCATTCTTGATATTTTGAATTATGCCATATTTCTAGCTAAAATGTTATTGGGAATGATGCGACTAATGTAATTTAAATTTTCTGACAATGAGATGAAAAATTGAAAATCTGCATTCTGAAGATGATTGTGACCATGTTTACAGTCTTCTGTCAAAAACAGACACTCCCCCCCCCCCCAAAAAAGGCTAAATGCCATTAATATAAATGGGATTGGGATCAAAATCCAATCAGGGACATTTTAGAATGATTAGAATGTTCTCATTGATACATCATTTCTGGAGGATAACAACCTGCCCATTGTTATTTTCTGTGAAAAATCACAGAAAAATTCTGTTTAATTGCATTTTCCCTGGGGTCTAGGCAAAATGACTCGTCTTCCCAGTCATAATGATTAGCATTTCTCTAATGAACGAAGTATAAATATTTGTTTGCAATCCCTCAAAAGGATAGTGATACTCCTTTGATATTGAAATCGCAGTTTTGTGACCAAGACACTGGATTTCTATCTAGATAGCAGAGGTTTACCAGTTCGCTTGTTTTTAATCGAAGTAGCAAAGTAATTGCAGTTTGCACAACAAAAACTTTTTATTAAACATTTGCACCTTGCAAAAATGAAAGCAATCAAATGGTAGATTGTCTATTGGCCACTGAAAAAGTTGCATACATGTAGTATATATTATTTTCCTATGTTTCTGTTGGTGAGAAATTGCACTGTGTATGGAATAATGTCTAATGCTTGATCTATAATCAGGAGTAGTTAGTAAACAATTTCAGATATATTTGATGTTTAACCCATAGCTTAGTTACATGTGCAGTAGCCACTTTTTTTTTAAATGAGTTTAATTTTTCTAGTTCACTTGCTAATATATAGCTTTGGACCCTTGAGGTTTTATTTACCTCAATTGCCTACAATAATTCAGAGTTTAGTCTATATTTTTCCCCTGACCAAATCAGTACTGTGATTTAGGTGGGAATGCTGCTGCTAATGATTATTTTGATTAGAATCCCTCTCACTCCTGAATATATGTCATTTCTGTTCTGTTCCAAAAGAGGTCAGGCCACACCTCCATTAAATTTGATTTAAATTTTTTTTATTCCTTATGCATATGTAAAATGTATATGTGTAATAGTTTATCCTGCTGTCATATTCGGTATTTGATGGCAGCCTTAGTGACCACGGGCACCACACCAAGAAATGGATGGGTAGAACTTATGCAGTCATGCATTATTACATAATCCTGTGATTGCAGGTTATGCGTTCTGACTAAAATGTAAAAGATCTCTGTTACAATCAGGGGTGGATTTCTCTTACCTTCCCTACCGGTTCGGAAGTGCGCGTGCGTGCGTCACATACGAGTACTGACCCTCTGCGCATGCGCAGAGGGTTATTTGCCAGCCGCTTTCAAGCAGCAGCGACCGGGGAACCGGTTCGGAGGTGTGGCAAGCCGGCCTTCACTACTGGTTCACCGACCGTGGCCAAATTTCCGCCACCTGTTTGCGCAAACCGGTCCGAACTGGTAGCAACCCACCACTGGTTACAATGGTTCTTTGCTGCTTAGCACCAAAAGAATAAGTAGGTCCAAATAATAGAAATGGGAATTTTGCTGGGGCAGTTGGTCAAATTTGCAACAGAAATAAGACTTTTTTTCTCTCTAAGAGTATTTTTTAAAAAGTAGAATTGTTGGGATACAGTACCCTTTTCAAAAAATGTAGACTAGCTGAGTAGAGTATTTTTTTAAGAAGAATAGTGGGTGTTAGGCATCTGCAGTAGTCTAATAATTAATGAAATCACATCTTTAGATAGAAATTCATTTTTTATTCAAATGTGAGAGCTGAACTAGATATATGAGAAATTTGGTTATTTCAGCTATGCTTTGTTCTTAATTGCAAGCTAGTTTAGGTTATTTGTATTTTGTAAATATTTCTTAGCAGCTCCAAGTTCTTTTTTGAAGTGATCTTCAAAATATGTTTCAGTTTGAAGAAAAGTCATCATATGCACTTTGTAATGAAGAAAAGTAGGAGGGGGAGGGAATTAAGCACCTTTCTCTTTTCCTACTTGCCCTGTGAGATATTACAAAATGTGGTTTACGACTTTCCTACTTAAATAATACTGATAATGTTGAACATGAGATAGTTATTTGTACTCTTTGCTATTGAGTTGTCATGCTTTTATTCTCCCCTACATCTGCCGTCAACAACCAAAAATTATGTGTTTTATATTGATTACCATCCCCCGTTACGTATCATCTGCAAATGGAGGATAGCTACTTCCTAAAAATAAGAACTTTATTTTTAAAGTATTTTATGCAGCAAATATATTTGCTATATTGTTTTTTTTCTTGCTCCTCCGTAATTGATTGTGCTAATAAATATATTGCTTTCTTTCCTTTTTAAAATTGATTATTTAATAAGCTTTAGTTTTTTGTTTGCAGTTAAAATAATGGGCAGTGAAATGTACTTTCTTGTCAGTAAAAAAAATCTTTTCTAGCATTTTTAGTTTAATCATTTTTTCCCTAATATATTGAAATGCAATTACCCAGAAGTCTATCTAGTTTCATTTCCTGTCAATCACAGCAGCCACTCAGATACTTCTAGCTATCTCTATGTGGAATAAAAAAAGGCATGAACTTCTTTGTGGTGCTACTTGAAGGTGTTGATTGTGTAATCCAGTATTCCCAAATAGTATAATAGCTGTGAAGTTTGGAAATTAAGTGTATCTGGAGGGCACCATGATGGGAAAGTCTATATTCAATCTGGAACAGCATTCAGTACTGCCTAAATCAGTACTTAGCCATTGTCTTGCCCTCTGTGATTTTAAAAATGCCTAAGCCAGTAGCAACGGTGTAAGAAACTATACTTTTTTTAATCTATTCTGAACTAGTTCCAGATGATTTCATATTACCTGAAGTGTAGGGAGCTGTTTCTTGTTTATTGTGCTTAATAAACATATCACCATTTAGTCTCTCCCTCTCTTGGTAAATTATAGAGTACAATATTTTTGCCCATTCGTGGAAAGGAAAAACTAGAACCAATGTCATGTAATCTTCAAGCTCTGCATCTTTTCTGGAATGGTACCATGCCATCCGAATTGCATCCTTCATTTCAAATGTGGTTTACTATATATTTACATCAAGATGTTAGTTGTTCAGTTTAATCTTGTTCACAATTATACAAGGAAGGAATTGTCTCTCATTGTTGCTGAATGTTGTTTCTATTTCATTATACTATCTACGTATCACTAACATTTTCCAAATCTACCAGTTTACTTATTCTGTGATCTATTTATGATAGCCTTACTAACTTGCTGTGGTCCAGTTGTGATTATAAAACTCAAGCCACGAGGCCAGACTACAAACACTGAATTTCCACATTGGACTGTTTGGGGAGTACAAGCAGTAAAGTTTCCAGTTCACCATAGAAGGAGCTACAGTTCTTTTTAACTGTTCTGTCAAGAAAGCCAGCTATCAAATTCAAACCAAAATTTTGGGACTTAATTGGCTTATAATAAGGATATGGCATGCAAGAATAGCATATTAAAGTGGGCGGGATTGCAACCCATTTGGAGAAGGGGCTCAGAGGTTTTAAGAAAAAAAATTCTCTTTAACACTCCTTTGCCATGCAAATAGCCAAAATATTTTACATCGCCCATGTGGTAAGGCTCTGAGGGTGGCAAAATGGATGCTGATTGGTTTCATGTGTCTCACAACAATGTTCATGCTCCTACTTAGTTTATAAGGCAGTATGTGAATGAACTCATTGTGTCCAGAGGCGCTTCTTTCCCATAGAAACTCAGTTTGGCACCTATTTTAATTTTTCAGTATTATGCAAAGATCTTTTTGTTTTATTTCTCCAGAAAGTTTTCATTATTAGAACTGCATTAAACATTAAAATCCATATTACTTTCTATTTTAAATAATTATTTCCGATAAGTGTCATATCTGTGTATTAAAAAATATAATTGCTGTAAACTTCTAAATCTCTGGTTTAAAATTATTTATTTTGATTTCATAATTCAGTATTTTTCTTTACTCAATTGTTCAACTGAAATTGATTTTTAAAACATCACAGTATTAGATGGTGCCTTCTAAGACGTATGTGTGTCAAAGGTGACATGCCACATTTTAGGAGACACACCAGTGTTCACCAACACCCAAGAACAACTATTCTCGAAAGCACGCCTTGTTCTTGTGCAGTTTGCAGAGGCTGTGAAAGAGCATTCTCGAAAGCCGCTTCAAGAACGAAGGCTTCATGTGATCCGGAGCAACCTCAGGTAGGCTGCAGGGGCCTGTCAATAGAAAGAGAACACCACCTGAAGGTAAGCAATCTTGGGGAGTGCTAGACCACCGGGGCAATTGTACCACTCCCCAAGGCTTGCACGCTTGGGGAATAATGTGAGGTGGCCTTTTTGAGTGGAAGTGGTAGAACTTGGGCTGAAGTTGAAGCCCAGATGCTGCTGTTCAGGGTGGCCTAGATGTGTGTGAGGGGGAAGATAGGATAGGGAAATGTTTATCTCTTATTCAGGGTCTGTGTGTGACATGCCAGCAGAGTCAGGTTAGGCATTTTCTGAACTTTTGCCTCACCGAGCCCAAAAGGTTCTCCATCACTGATCTAATACTATGCCAACCCTGTCAGACCTACCATAGTGAGATGGGCAAAACAGATCAGAAAGAGAGATGGTTCTGCAAATAATCTGGCCCTACGCCTTTAAGGGTTCTATAGGTGACAACATTTTTTATTGAACATGATGGCCTACAAGGAGCCAGAGCACCTTGCCAAGCTATGATGGAGGGTAAATTGAGCTGTAAACAATTGCCTGCATCACCCCAGTTGCAGCTTCTGAATAATATTTAAGGGCAGCCCTACATAGAGCGCATTGCAGCAGTCTACTTTGAGGGGACCAAGATGTGACTGAGCAATGCTCCCAAACAAAGAAAAGGGTGCAGTTGGTGCACAAAGTGGATTTGTGCAAAAGCACTCCTGGTCCTGGTTGCCACCTGGAGTTGTGAGTACAAGATACCCCCTCCTCCATGGTTTGTTGTGCCCTGGTCCTGTCTGGTGCAATGCAATCCCATTGAGAACTAAAGGAAGTTCTCATCTAGGAGGGCCTAGAACACAAAGCAATTCTGTCTTGTTAGGGTTAAGTTGAAAACTATTTTTCACTTAGATCCTTCCACAACAAAAGTACTCCAAAAATATAACTGGGTCAGCCTGGGATAGAGACTTAAAACTGAGTATCATCTGCATACTGATATTCTATTTAAAAATCAATCAGGAAAAAAAAAGTATAAAAAGCTTAAAAGTACACAGGATTGAGATACGTAAGTATTAGAAGATTAAGTAAAAATATTCAAAGTAACATTTAGTATTAATAAATCAAGATTAAAAATTACAATAATTTCTACCTCATCTAAGAAGCTCCCTATATTTAGCAAGTCAAATACAAACTTAAATGTTAAAAGCTTGTGAAGAAATCCAAATGTTGGCTGCTGTATAGGACCATATGTGGAAGTGTAATCCAAGAATAGCTTCCACATAGGACTGAATTCTGTATCTGATTTGTTTTTCAAATATAAGGTTACTTTTAAGTTTCATGCAGACTCCCACAACTTAAATTTGTTATTCTTCTACAGAGGGATTGTATGTAATTGCCAATGAAAGGCAAAAAAATCCTGGGAGCTGCTGTTACTGTGTACAAAATAGCAATAGCAATAGCAATAGCACTTAGACTTATATACCACTTCATAGTGTGTTTACAGCACACTCTAAGCGGTTTGCAAAGTCAGCATATTGCCCCCAACAATCTGGATCCTCATTTTACCAACCTCGGAAGGATGGAAGGCTGAGTCAAACTTGAGCCAGTCAGAATTGAACTCTGGCAGTGAGCAGTGAGTTAGCCTGCAATACTGCATTCTAACCACTGTGCCACCAAGGCTCAAGAAAAGCAGCTTGTTATACCTTGTGGTAACATTTAGTAATGTTTAACTGAAAAATAGGTTGGAAAGTAAATTTAATTTTTAAAATCTCTTTCATTTTACTATAAATCATTTTCCAAAATTTGGGGGCTTTACAGCATTGCCACAAAACGTTAAAAAAGTGATCCAGGCTTATTACTGCATTTCCAATGTTTAGAGAAGAAATGATATATTTTTGCAATCAGTATTAGGCTGATATACCACCAGTAAATCATACTAGTTTCTTTTAGCGTGATATTAACTAAGTAACATTTTTCCTTCCATTTAACTTTCTCCATCTTAATATATTTCCCTTTATACATTTCTAAGTCTGAAAATAGTTATTCATAAAGAAATCTCTATTTTTGTTGTTAAGTAAATTCCCTGGTATCTGATTTTTTAGCAATAATATTAAACCCTGTTGTTGCAGATACTGCTTTTTTATATCATCATTTTGGTCTAGTGATTAAGGCACCAGGCTAGAAACCAGGAAACACTGAGTTCTAGTCTGGCTTTAGGCATGAAAAGCCGGCTGGGTGACTTTGGGCCAGTCATTCTCTCTCCGCCCAACTTAACCTCACAGGGTTGTTGTTGTAGACTAAATAGAAGGAGTATTAAGTATGTTTGTTGCCTTGAGCTATTTATGAAAATAATAAAGGCAGGATTAAAAAATCTAATCTAATTCTATATTCCAAGCCATACTGCTGTATATATTCCATTAACAGTTCTAGAGTGGTTTGAATGAGTATGTTACTACAACATCATTGGCATATAATTTTCATTTATATTAGTGGCTTGCTAATTTGCTTCCTGTCATATCCTCTTTGCAAAGTTCTCGTCCCAATAAAAACAAAATAGGAAAGAAGGGACAGCATTCTTTTATTTCCTTCATTCCTAGCAGGGAAATTTGCTTTCATGCTAAACTTGTCAGTCAAAGTCTTGGTGGCTGACTGAAATAATCATCTGTCCCAGCCTAAGGTATCATCTAAATCAGTGGTCCACGAGAAAATTTTGGTGGTCCGCAGAAAAATTATTTGCATTTTTTTATATTGCACTAAATCAGGGGTCCTCAAACTATGGCCCCTAGGCCGGATACGTGCAATGAACATTTGTGTTGCTGCAGAGAGTCTCCCCCCTTTGGGGTCTTTTTGTGTGGGTCAGAGGGAGGCAGAAATTCCGACTTGGGGTCTGCTTCAGCCTCTTGGTGAAGGCTGGAGGGAAGTGCCGCTGGTGGTGAAGAGCCGGGGGGGCCTTGTTCCAGTGGGACTGCATCATGGTCTGGAACTGGCTGACCATCTCAGCCTGCTGAGCCTCCAGGCGCCAGTACCGGGCCTTGCACTCCTGCAGGTTTTCCCTCTGCTTGGAAAGCCTATGCTCGTAGTCCTCAGTGAGATGCTTCTGCTGAGCCTCCTTCTCGGTCAGATCCAATTTGAACTGAGCCAGCTGTTTTGCCAACTCTTTCTCATGGTGGCTGCTTCGCTCCAACAACTGCTTCCTGTTGGGGCCCTAAGGAGCCCCGGCAGGCAGGCGAGGAGTGGCTGGGAGGGGAGGGGTGAGTAGAAGCTGGCAGGGCGCCCCTTGACGTGAGTGACATTGAGTTGGCCACACCCACCCAGTCACATGACCACCTAGCCACACCCACCCAGCCAGTAATTAGGCAGATCATATTAGTGGTCTGCGGGATTTAAAATTATTAATTTAGTGGTCCCTGAGGTCCGAAAGGTTGGGGACCCCTGATCTAATTGACTTCTAAGTTTTGTCCCCACCCCACTCCACTTGAAGAAACAGGAACACAGCCTTGGAATCCTCTTGATCCTCTGCTCTTGATCCTCAGGCTGGTATAGTGTCAAGGAAAACTTTTTTTCCATCTGCAGATGTTCAATTGCATCCCTTCTCTGAAAAAAATTAATCTGGCTACTATGGTATTACCCATATTTTATTTATTTATTTATTTATTTATTTATTTTGTCAAGTACGTATTTGGTAATATACATAGATATGACATTATTTATATAACATAAGATGGGTACAAATAAAAGGGAATATTTGGACAGGGATGGTAGGCACGCTGGTGTGCTTATGCACGCCCCTTTCAGTTCTTTCCCAATTAGACAACTGAAGGAAGTTAAAAAATGATTATGGTCTAGAATTATTTATTAAACAAATGTATATAGCCACCCAAGTCACACATAGATGATGCTGGGCAGCTTATAACATTAAAAAATCCACCTTGTATTAAAAACCCATACGAAAAATCACCCCCCCACCCCCATGGCAGCAATAAGACAATCAAATCAGCCACTTGATCAGCTCCATCTCCATTTGTGTTCCCCTGCTAATAAAACAACATTTTGGGGGCCTTTTGGAAGAGCAACAGGTGGGGGTCAGCTGTGCCTCATGGTGAATGATCTGTAAAGAAGGGGCCACCACTCAGAAGAATGTGGCAGCTAGGTTTCTGTTGGGTACTTCCTGAAAGGAGCGTGATTCCTGTTTAAAAAAGTTTCGAGTTAAATTATATATATATATATATATATTGGGGGGGGAAAATTATATTTTTATACAATTTGCTGAAAAAGACACTTCTTTTAGAATAGAATAGAATAACAGAGTTGGAAGGGATATATATATATTTGTTTTTTGAGGTTTTCGCGGGTATTTGTATGTAGGTCTGTGGTTATTCGGGTTTTCTCCCGCGTGAAGTTGGAGATGTCATTGCAACGTTTCGACGAAGTCTCATTCGTCATCTTCAGGCTGATTATCAGGCTTGTGTCTTCAGCCTCCTGCTTCTAGGAGCAATATATATATATATATATATATATATTCCTAAACAGCTTGGATCCTGTCTGTATATGAATAGGCTTCTACCCTATTTCATAAGCTGAGAATTCTGATTGTCTTTAAAGAGTTTATTGCAGGTACAAAAAGTGAAGACTTCTCCATGGTGCCACCAGCTGTTTCCAGTTCTGACTGCCCCCTTTCCTGTGTTTTAAGAAAAGGCTAAAGCCCCATCTCTATATTCAACCATTCTTATCTAGTCATTTGCTTTACTCTTGTTTCTACAGTATTGTGTTTGAAGCTATATATCCCCTTGTGTTTGGAAGCATTGTAGTTTAGAGATTTAGGTTGCATTTTGATTTAAAAATAAAAGCTGTTTCTGGAATTCTGTGAATAATATTTTTGATCTCTCTTGCTAAGTTTGCAGGCTGCCTTGCTGGGACAGGTGGATTACACATATCCACCTGCTGCTTATTGCTGATGCAGTATGGTTTCCACCTGTCAGTGCTAATATAAATTAATATGGAAATAACAATAAAAAGGATTTGTGTCTGAATTACTTTTGGAAGACAACTGATGGTACCTCATTGTGTATTTTAATTTTATTGCCCAGAAAAAAAAAGACATGGCAAAAGGGAAGAAATGTATACTTTCTTCGGAACAAAACAAGATTTTTTTTTTTTTTAGTAAAACCCAGTTTTATGAGGGCTCTGTACAATTGACATCTGTGGTATAAGGAAATTCAAATGATGCCGCTTACTTACCGGTAGCTTCTAGATGCAACAATGTGGAACCATAAACTTCAAATTATCAATCTTTAAAGGACCCTATTTATGAAGTGGGCAAAAAGATGACAATGCTCTTTATTTTTATTTTAACCCACCTTTATTACTTTATAAATAACTTAAGGTGGCGAACATATCTAATATTTCTTCCTATTTTCCCCAAAATAACCACCCTATTAGGTGAGTTGGGCTGAGAGTGATTGGCCCAAAGTCACCAGCTGGCTCTCATACCTGAGATGGGACTAGAATTCTCAGTCTCCTAGTTTCTAACCTGATGCTTTAAATCAACTAGACCAAACTATCATATATTATCATTTCTATCATCATCATCTTAGCATAATTCCCACAGGTGCAGGGTCTGCTTTTCGGATCAGTGAATACTATTTTGCACAATCAAATACAGTATCCAAGTCATGTCTGCATTTTGGCTCTAGACCCATGGACTGCGACAAAAAAAATTGACTAACTGGCTTGTGGCCTGGGCCTAATGTTGGTTTATTTCTATAGTCCATTTATTTCTATAGTCCAGAGTTCATTTATTAAATTTATATACTACCCAGCTACCTGTTGGCACTACTCTAGAATTACACAGTAAAGTATCTTGATTATTGTTGGGCCATTTACCAAATAGCAATTCTTGTAAGAGCAACAACAACAAAAATCTCCCGTTCAGCAACTTTTAAGGCACAAAACTCTGATTGCTCCTATTCGTCTTAAGAAAATACCGTCCCTTAAGTGTCTATGGAGACCACCCTCCCTATCTAGGACTGGAAGCATCACTGGAAAGAGAGGCCGTCAGAAACTTTAAGCTCTGTATAAATAACACGACCGGGTTGTGGTCTAAGCCAACGTAACTGCTTAAACAGACACTCACATTTAGCGCACCGCCTGTGTAAGAAGGCGGATTGAGCGGCCACTCAGGGTGGGGATGCCTCAGAAGGCTTCCATTGGAATTTCCTCAGAGGGCCACAGAAAGTTGTGGAAAACGAGGTGAAAATGTCAAAGTTGTTGTTTTTAGTGCCAATGGAGGGGTTTGCACAGGGTTTTTTTTTTGGGGGGGGGGAAGCAGCCTCCTTTGCTGAGAGAAAGAGAAACCAGCCGGGACAACCTGGACCGGACTCAAAAGTGGATACGATAGCTGCAGCAGCCGCCTTACTCCGCGCAGCCCAGCTGTACAATAGAGAGCAATTAGGCGGGTCACGTGGGCATCGAGGAATGCGATGCATGCGTGTACGGGGGTGGAAGGGAAAGAACTGGAGCGGCAGCGGCGGCGCAGCTCTGCTCCTCACAGCGCCCTATGCCTCTGCAAAAGCGGGAGCAGCCGCTGGAGTGGCAGTCGGGAGAGCCAACCGGAGGGGGCGAATCCTTTCCGGCTTTCCTCCAATCATGCTCGAGGTCTCAGCGACATCCTCGGCTCGGCAGGGTATCCTGCGTGCTTGTGCGGGAGAAATGCTGACCGCCTGCGTGTTTCGGAGGGGACCTCAGCATCGGTGAAGCCGGAGGAGTGGAGGGGGGCGGTAACAGTGCCTGGAGGCTGCAAAGGTGACCAAAGCGCTGCCGGACAGGCTTGGCTTTCGGCCGAGGGGTTGAGTGCTCCCTTTAGGGCATCCTCAAAGGCGAGGGTTCGGCGCGGCCGGGACAGAGCCGGGCTTTTGCGGAGGAGAAAGTTGAGGCGCGCGTGGGGATGGGCTCCCGAGTGGGGGAGCTTGAAACCCCCCCCCTCCGCGCCTTTTCCCTCCGTTCACCCTTTGCAGGCAGATGCCCAAGGAAGCTTCTGCGGCTGCTTGGCTCAGGGGCGGAGGGAGGTGGGGAGGGGGAGAGAAGTTTTACTTGTTGTTCCCTATGGGGAGCCCCACCGAGTATGTCCCTCTCGTTTCCCTCCCCCGATGGAGCCGTGATTCATCCACAGCGGGTATGTGGTGTGTGTGTGTGCAGCCTCTTGGATCCAGCAAACTGATGGTGTCACGGTGAAAAAATTCGTATATAGGCATAAGCTATGGGTGCCAAAACTGTTAAAAGGAGTTTTCTGTGGAATGGTTTTGCTCAGCAAGACTCTTTGGAAAAGAGTCGGGAGGATCTCCTTTTTTTAAAAAAAAGTAAATATGCAGGGAGAAGGGAGGTGTTTTCATTTCCCCAACATAAATGCTTAATGTGTTGTCCTTTAATAAATGTATCTAATTAAATCTGTGGGTTTCGGTTTGAGTTCTGTCTAGAGTTATTTGTGCTCAGCATTTCTCTCTCTGAGTGTGCACGGGATGATGATGTTCCAGGGTTGGGCATATTTTAAGAATAAAATAATTTAACTGTATGGAATTGATTTCTGAACCAGCTGTGCAGGAGAACAGTCTGTAGGCATTTCTTTATTTATAATGTTGATGTCTGTGGCTGCCCGCTTTACACTGATTGGGGTCAGCAATGCAGCTTTCCAAAGCATAAAAGTTTCTTTGGAAAGATGGTGGTGATGCCAAGTGTACATCCTGATTCCTCCTTAATCCTCCCCAGTGTCTATTGCAAAAGAGGGAGGCTCACTAGGGGTGTGGCAAAAGTGATGGAGTCTGCACAAGAAGGTACAGTTGATTACATGCAGAAAAGGGCCTCTTCACTGGCCAGTTTTATTCACTTGCCCAATTGTGGGCTTATTAGAAGATGCTGTGTGGGACTATAGAAATGCTTTCTTGACTTCTGTAGCGAGAGGTGGTGTGTTTCCCCCCCAGCAATAATCACCTTACATTGAAATGATTGGGGATGCAGGAGTTAGATGACTGATTGACAGGTGTGTTCTGGTGTGGATATGCTTCACAAGGTAGTTGTGGAAATAAAGGGAAATTTCCAGATAACTCATCTTGAACTCTTGAAGAAGAGGTGATATCAGTAATATTTTCAGTAATATTTTATACAGAAAATTCATTTAAGATGATCCCTGCCTACCTCGGGATTACAGAAAAAACCCTTTGCTGCCATTATTGAATTATCAGCAAATCTAGACCATTCCTGCTATTTTAAAGTTGGAATTTCTTACAAAAAGTTTTTTCTATTGAAAAAAATAAGTTACCAATAACTTGAGACTTTACCTATGCCAACTTGAAGTCATTTCTTGTGGTTGGACCCATCAATGTCTGTCTGTCTACCCATGGAATGTCCCTTAATATCTGTGATTTATTTTGGAACTAGTTTCTGTGTGATTCCACTAATGCTAGAAAGTGAAAATAAGTATGTCATCAAGGGGCTGGCTAATAAATTGATTAAATAAATAAATTTATACACCTGCCAGATTTATCTTCTGGAGACTTTGAGAGTCACAAGAATGGGTGGGTGGATGTCACTGTTTTCCTTTACTTTTTTCCCATCTATAAGGTATGAGAAGCGATGTTGAGGATTATGGCACAAAAATGGGAGTTGCTGGATAATTATTTGAAAGAGGGACCTAAAAAACCTGTAATTAATACTATAAGTCTTTGGGAGAACATTGGGAGCATTTAGAGTGCAGAAGATATGTTGCAGTGTCAAATAAAGCCTCTGAATTGTTAATTTTGAACGAGAGAAGGAAGAAAGTATTACTCATATAGATATTACTTATAATAAATATACTAAGTAAATGTATTCATGCACTAAATATAATTAAATCAGTTGAAATAGAATGTCAGTTTTAGTTAAGTGTTCATCCTTGACCCAACCAACACTTTGGAATATGGCTGCAGGCATAATTCTTACTTGAAGTCTCTAGTTTAGAGAGACTGGGAAGAAATCTCATTGTTTTAAATAACGTGTCAACGGCTGAATTGAGATAGATTTTACAATTAATGAATTGTTGGTCTTGTGTGCTTAGAATGCTGGTTGGCTGAGAAGATTTGGAAAGGGTGATTCTGTATGAAAGAACTCTTGACTTCAAATGAATGATTTGTGTTTTGTGGCTCAGTCCTAGCTTTTCCCATGTGTTCAAATCTTGGACAAGCCATTTGCCTTATCCTCAACCAGGGGTGGGTTCTAACTTACCTCGCCGCCAGTTCGCTTCCTCCCGCGCTGTGTGGCTGTGTGCGCATTGCACGCTATGTGGCTCTGCCGTGTAGCCACACACGGGCGCGCGCATGCGCAGTGCTGAAAATTAAAAATAAAATTAAAAAAAAGCCCAAAACAAGATGGCGGCGCATGCACAGTGCTGGGGACTCGGCTTTGGCGCATGCGCAGAAGAAGAAAAAAATAGCAAAAAATTCCCCCCCAAAAAAAATTCCCCAAAAAAATAATTCCAAAAAAAAGATGGCGACATTCATGGACCGGCACCGACAGAACCGGCTCCGTGACGTCACCAGCGGTTTGCTACCGGTTCTATAGAACTGGTGCGAACTGGGAGGAACCCACCTCTGTCCTCAACAGTTTTCTAACAATGTAATGACTATTTATGATTAATTGCATTCTGCCACAACTAGTTATCACCTTTGATTAACATGAAAAGATTCTGAAAATGTGAGAAAGAATGTTCAGAGGAACAAATGTTACTTTAGATTTTAGACACTTTACTCAGGAATAATTGATTATTGACCTTGAAAGTATAAAGATGCATCACTTTGAAGAAAGCTCAACATGCTGAATTATAGAAGATAATGTTTATCTTTTATTTGAAATATTAACTTTAAAATAAGTCAACATTATTTTTGAAATAGATTGTTTGAAGCTGAGAAAAGTGTAATGTAATCTAAGAAATAACTGTTGTAAGATACTGTATGGTGTAAAACATGGTGTGCTCATCATCCTATTCCAATATTTCATAATTCACAGAACACAGAAATTATATTACAGATGAACAGGGAACCAGCCTATGTATATTTAGTAATTTTAAAAAATTCTTATTCCAATATTATATGGCTTTATGAAAGCTCCTCTTGAGTGCCACAGGTGCAGAAAGGTGAACTTTAAATATTTTGGATAAAATATTTAGAAGCATTGTTTTCAGATCAGCTCATCTTTGTATGTGTATCCACTTGACAGAATTTTAGGAACTGGAATACTTTGTTAAAATACTGTATCTGGCAATTCACTGTGTATTTCGACATTCAAATGAATTAGGAAATTCCCAGAATATTTATATAATGAACACTTGAGGAAAAGAAAAGCAGCCTTTGTAGAGAAACTATCAATGGAGAGATATTTTTTTATTCATGCAGAATCCTAAGTTTTCTTTTTTTAAACCCATCTGAGCAGAATTGCATTTGGTACTAGCAATGAGGGAAAATCCACTTTAGTCACACATGGCTCAGTAAGTGAGCCAGATTTCCATTTTATGTTGCAGATTAGAGCAAGAAAATTGGCTGATCGCTCAAAAAGATCCAACTTTAAATGAATAAATGACTCAGTGCACTAAAATTTATGATCTAGTATAATGTATTGGTGGAAGATAAGAGTTTGGAGGCTGTCACAAGGATTAGTATTAGAAAGACAGGACGATTGTTTTGGAGGATTTTAAAGAATAAAAATGGCCTTAAGGCCCCTGAATAACTATAGGCTCCATTGTGAAGCTACAGAAAGGATGATTGTAGATTGTAATAGGAAGGTAGAGATGAGATTTGCATACTGCATTAACTCAAATTGTTTTAACTCTCATTTATTGAATGTACACAATTAGCTGAGTTTACTCAGCACATTTCAAATATTTTGGCTACCACATGAGAAGAGAGGACTCATTGGAAAAGACCCTGATGTTGGGAAATTAAAGCAAAAGGAGAAGGGGAAGGCAGAGGAAGAGGAAGAGATGGTTAGATAGGTCATTGACACAATGAACATGAATTTGAGCAAACTCCGGGAGACGGGAGGACAGGAGGGCCTGGCATGCTGGGGTCCATGGCGTTGGCAAGAGTCGGACACAACTTAGTGGCTGAACAACAACACATGAAGCCAAAAAAGAAGCTAGCCACATTAGGGCTTAATGTGGTGGATGAATCCAAAGTTGAGCAGGTGCAAATAGAGAACTAAGATTTGGCATTTGTAACCAATTCTTGAGATTGAATTCTAAAATTGTTGCAATTTGTAGCTGGCTGATGTGGATTTTTGTATATGAGGAGGCTGTAAAGTAGAGAAGCTTTACTAAATAAAACAGGTTTGAGAGTTTATATAAAGTGAAGATTCTGAACAATGTGAGTCTTAGGTGTGTAAGTGATTTGGATATTTTTAACTCACTGACCCTAAATGGAATTCTAGGTCTTATAGTCCAACAATCTCATGCCGTTGATCACATCACCAAATGCGAAAGTGTGTCATGTAGGTCAGAGGGTCCCCAACCCCCGGTCCATGGTCCAGCACCGGTCTGCAGCATGCTAGAAAGTGGTCCGCGCAAACAAGCGAAGCCCCATCCATGGGATGCAGGCAGCACACGAAACAACACTCCCTCTGGTCCGTGGAAACACCTCTCTCCATGGAACCGGTCCCTGGTGCCCAAAAGGTTTGGGGCCGCTGATGTAGGTTTGCCTTTGCTGTACATCCCTTGGATAAAATAAATGAATGGGACAGGTTTTAAAATTATTACAGTATATAAAGCCTATTAAAATCTGTTAAGGGAAGGCATCTTCTACATATTTAGGATTACAGCTCTTATAACTCCTGATGACTACTTTCCCTATTGGTTGAAACTTTTCAGAGATGAAATGTCAAACATTTTGGAAAGAAAATTGCAAAGAAAATTGCAAACAGGCAATCAAACTACTTACACCAATCTTGTAACATAGCTTCTTCTTTTTTAAAAGAAAAAAAATGTATATTTATAATGGAACTGTCATATTATACAAAAATGATTAGCAGGATTAGATCAGTACAGTATAATGAGTTATACTGGAACCAAATTTCACAGCTTAAATAGAAAATTATGTAAGAATTAATATCATGAATAGGCTACACTTTTTTTTTTCCTTGCTAGGAAAAAGTGCAGGTAATTTGATTTGAATCAGAACCCTAATTGTTATAAGGAAAAGTTTAACATATTGGTCCATACTGTAGTTCCAGTTAGGGTGACTACTTGCCAAAATGCAACCCAATAGTTTCAGCATTTAAGTATAATTAATATTGCTTGTAGTTCAGACAGGGCCTCTATAGGCTGAAGCCAAGTAGTCAGTGGTCCAGGCTGCCAAAACCTAGAGGGCACTAACACCCTCCCCCTTCTTCTAAATCATTCTAAAAATGCAAATCATGGGAGGTGACACCATCAGACACCATCATCAGCCCAAGAGTGCCATACACTCTTGAGCTGGCACTGAGTTCAGGGCATCCTGCCCCAGCCTGATCATTGTGAGTGATTGGGATTTATATTTTAAAACAGCTGGACGGATTTATGTTTTGTGGAAAATGTGTGGTTTAGGTCAATAAGCCAATGTCCTGTGTAGTTCTCAATTAGTGTAGTTAATAAATCTCATGAGATAGTCACATTATTTGAATTCATACTATTCAAAGTGATATTGCTATGGAAAATATGGTAATTGGTTCCAACTCAGAAACAGGTTTATTCAGAAACAGGCAATGAAAATTTTAGACAAATGTCTTATGTATATTAATCAAATATTAAAGGATATAAAAATATCCTCACAATTTAAAATCATGGTTTACAAAGTATCAGATTAGTTCTAGAAAGCAAAAAAAAAAAAATCTATTTTAGATTCAGGCATTCCAACATCTTGTCCCATTGTAGCCTTGACCTTGTTCATGTCATTCAGTCACATCAAATTGTGGTGTTAATGTAATGATGAGCCTTTTCTTTTTTTAAACTTGTACTGACAGACATTCTGTTTTCTCTATTTTGCACACACAAAGATTAGCAGTTCTTAAAACCACAATTGCAAATGCACATATGCTAGCCTCAATTGTGTACACGCTACCTTGCTTTACCCTTGAATTTGGGGTTGCATTAAATGCAATCTGGTATCAATTTACAATCTGTGCTAAATTGAATATCACATCATTCAAACTTGTACTAAACGTGGCCTTGTAATTGGTAAGAAAGACTATGCTGGAAGATGCATTAAATGTGATGAAACGAGAAACAAAACATACGTACAAACACATATTAAACCATTGCTTGCGGTGGTTTGAAAGATCTGTAAAAAAAACAAACCTGTCTTGTTAGAACTAACAAAAAGTGAATAAATTGGAAAGTGCAACCTCAAAAATGCAAGGACATTAAATTAATACATTATGATTCGCCTGATAGTCCTGATTCAAATTTAGGGAATAGTAATTCTAATGAACAACTAATCCTTTAGTCCATGGGTGGATAAGCAGCCAACCCACACAAGCAGCACAGAAGTTCTATGTTTAGAAAAATCTGTTTCAGTTGTTACAAAGCTTGTATTTTATCTGACAAACCTCTGAATATACTATGGTAACTTTCAAGGTTAAGAATTTGTCTTGCTTACTCTTCCATATTGTGGATGGGAATAATTGAATTACAATATAAAAGGTAGCTTAGAATTGTTTTCCAGAAGTTTAAAATGTTTTTCCCCTCGCTTGAATGATTATAATAAGCATAAAACACAAGGAAATTTTTTATAGCCTGCAATATTATTTTAGGAATATTCATGGCAATTAGCATATTGAGAATCATTTGAAATAAAGTACCTCATTTTATTCTAAAATATATAGAGAAAATGTGTTGACTAGTATCTATAAAATAAATGAATTAGAATTCTGTACTTTATTACCACAACAGTACATATCACTTTGTAAGAGCGGTACTTAAGTTTATTCATTTGCAGAAACATAATTAATTAACTGTCAGTTAAAATCTGTTTTTTGAGTTATGGAGAAAATAATAAAATTTATCCTTCAAGCTTACTTTGAACTTAGTTCAGTTTGTAATAATATTCCACAATCAAAATATGCTTAGGAGAAAACTAATATATTAAAAGAATCAAATTATTCATAGGTTTGTCTCAAACGTCACCAAGCTCTATGTGATAATAAAAACATAGCAAGTTATTGATGCTGGCTTTTCTTTCTTAAAATAATAAGATAAGGAATAGAAAAGTGGAACATAAATAATGGAATCACAATCTATGATATAGAAAATTAATTGCTAAATTATACACATTGAAAATAGTCATGTCTTTGAGATGACTTGATTGCATTCATGTTATTATAGACAGCCCAGTGTTTGTAAGATGGATATCACAACATTGAAAACCATTGAAACATATTTTGCTTGCTCAGAATATTCTTGTGAAATGCAAAACAAGTTCCTTTTTTTTCAAGCTCGGGAATATTTAATTAAAATTTCCACTGTGGGTGTCAGTTCTGCAACCCCTTAGTAAAGAATGCATTTCATATGGTAATTATCAAACAAACAATAGCCTTTTTCTCTTTGATTCACAGGTAATTGAGACAAACACCCCAAACAAACAAAAACAGACCCATGACATGTTAGATCAAAGTTTTATTATATTAAATTTAGGGTATTTCTCTCACATAGTGAAATGCTTGAATTCGTGAATTCAACCCATTTTACTATTATGTTTATTCACCGCCCATCTCGGTGTCATGAATTCAGTAAGCTTCCCAACCTATGAGAGAGACACGAAAACTGATGAAAAAGTATTACTGTACATGTTGTGGCCTGTTCTAAGGCTGTAGCATGCAACGTGGTTCCTTTCCTTTGCATTTTAAACATGCGGCTGTGTCAGTTTCTCAATAGGATTTTAGTAAAGCAAAAATCTGAAGCCAGCAAGAAATTTTGGCACAGTCCTAGCAAAAAGTTGCTAATATCATAAGCAAATTGGAGAGAAGTACTGGCAGTGTGCTTATAAACTACTGGCAGGGCTAATGTACTGCGAAAATGCATGGAAATGCAGAACAAGCAAGCTGTATGCACAGTCCTCACAACGTACGACCACAGTTGAGCCCAAAATTTCTGTTGCTAAATAAGACAGCTGTTAAGTGAACTTTGTCCCATTTTACGACCTTTCTTGCCAAAGTTGTTAGGTGAATCACTGCATTTGTTAAATTAGTAACACAATTGTTAAGTGAATCAGGCTTCCCCATTGATTTTGCTTATCAGAAGGTTGCAAAATGTGATCATATGACCTTGGGATACTGCAGCCGTCATAAATATGAGCTAGTTGCCAACTGTCCACATTTTGACAATGTGGCAATGTGGATGCTGGAACAGTCGTAAGTGTGAAAAATGGTCACGAGTCACTTTTTTCAGTGTCGTAACTTCGAATGGTTACTAAATGAACTGTTGTAAGTTGAGCACTATCTGTACTTTAGGTCTGGTATTTTAGGTTTGTTTCTGGGTTTAAAGCTTATTGATGTCATTTTTAAGCCCTGCGTTTCTTGTTGCTAAACTTACAAACTCTGTCCTTAATTCCTTGTTGTTCAGGATTATGAATTAATTTGAAGTTAGGCTTATCTGGATTTAAGCCTCATGCCATTTAATCATAAATCTGTCAAATTATGTGTAGAAAGATTTATTTTATTACAGAGTAGCCCCAGCCCATAATATAGGCTTAGAGAAGGTTTAGGAGTATCTTTGACAAGAGTTTACACTTTTGATATTGGTAAGAGCTGTTGGCCGAGTGCCTGAGTTAATTGCTGAGTTAGTATAGCATGATAACACAAGCACAGTTATACTGCAGGCAGTCATTTCTGTATCAGCGTAAAAATGGAAGATGTTAGGACAAATGAAGGAGAGTTTAGGTTGGTATAATAAAGATAGATTTTCTGGCACAGTATTTGTTTGAGAACCACTTACTGGCACCAGTAACCTTAATGAAAGTTTCTGCTATTAAACACAAGCAAAATGGTACTGAGTGGATTCATGATGTGGTATGGCTGTGGTGATCATATTTTCTTGAGAAAAAAAATAAAGGACACACCTGAAAAAGAGAAAAATCTGAAAGAAATTCAGAAGGATAAAATTTTCAAACTGTTTACAAAGGAAAATTCAAGAACAAAACCAAAAAAAACTTTACCAAAATGCATATCCTAATAAAAATATATAAAATCAAACAGTATATTTAAATTCATTTTAAAAAGACAATTCAATCTGCATGGTTTTTCACAAGAATATGAAAGAGACTGTATTTTGTGGTGCTGTTTGTACGGTAAAGGTTAAATGACCAAAATAAAGGACAGAAGTGATTTTTGAAAAATAAATAAATCTAAATCTATTTCTGAAATAAAGCACTACCTATAATAAAGGATACACTGTCATTGTAGGTTGGCATAAGGCACTGTTGTACTATAATGGTTTCTGCTACTTTATTATGTTTCCCCCACCTTTATTACTTTATAAATAACTTGAGGCGATGAACATACTACTGTACTACTTCTTTCTAATCCTATTTTCCCCACAATAACCTTGTGAGGTAGATTGGGCTGAGAGAGAATGACTGGCCCAAAGTCACCCAGTGGCTTTCATGCCTACAGCAGGACAAGAACTCCCAGTCTCCTCCTAGACCAGCACCTTAACCACTATACCAAATTGGCTCTCAATATGCCCAAACTCTGCAAATAAATAAATAATAAAGCACCATCCTCTGACTTCAAGGAACTCTCGTTCTTAAACATTTAGGCAAGTTTTCTATCGTGTAGTCAGTATGGTATATATGGTATGTTCTAAAAATGTGAAAAGATGTTCACCTGTTTTAACCTATCTTTTATTACAGAACCATTTATTGTACATTGAAAAGAAAACACATTAGGGAAAGAAGAATAGAATGGAAATGGAAGGATTCCCTCCACCACCACCTCCTGAAGGTAATACAAATTAAAAAAGTAGGGCTGTTCATGCTAAATTGAAAGTGCCTGCATTTTAAAATATTTTAATTTATTTATTTTGTGCCTTTAAGTCATTGTTGACTCCTGGATACTGTCTGCCTATTTCCTGCAATTTTTAGCAAGATTTTTGGGAGTGGTTTGCCACTGCCTTCTTCCTGGGGCTCAGAGAGATGGACTGGCCCACTTAGCTGGCTTCATGCCTCAGGTGGGATTAGAATTCATAGTCTCCTAGGTTTTAGCCTGATGCCTTAACCACTACATCAGGGTGGCGGTTTTTAAAATAATTCCTTAAATGTTGTTTTACTATTCTGAATTATATCGTTGTTTTTTTGCTGCGTTCTTTGTTTTCATAAACTCATAGGGAGAAGATTCTGTGTCTAGCATGTGTTTTAGATTTCCTTAAGATTGCATTGAATGACTTCATTCGTTGGCACTGGTTATTAAAGATGAGAAGTTGTTTCTAGTATTTTTTCTCATTTGTTACGGTATATATTATCTCCTATCTGGAACTGGATCTCTATTATTGTGGGATGTAACAGGCTGGTTATGCTAATGCAAGGTTGTTTATAATGCAGTTTTTATTTAGGGTGGATAAGTCAATATATGTGATGGGACAGAGCCAATGAAAACATATGTGAATGCATAATTTTCTGGAAAACGACTAAACGTAATTTGCGATCTCTTTTTTGCATTAGCTATATCTGTTTGTGTTCTGGCTAGGGTTTTAACTGGTTCTTCATGGAATCATTGGGTGAAGCCATCTATTTGCTGGGGGGTCAGGAATCATCAATAGCCCCCAGGTCAAAGAAGTGACACTGCCCAAGTCCTGGAGCCTATGCAGATGTGGATAGGGAGGCCTGATTGTGATAAGAATTATGTTATCATTATGTTTCTGGGGATAGTCCATGTTTAATATTCAGTGAGGTTACTGTTCCCCTTGTGTGATTGGTCCTGGGGGTCCTCTTGGACTGACAGCTGCTGAAAGAGAAAGAAATTTTGTACAAGTTCATCTGGTGTGCTTGTTATACCCCCTTCTTGAACCAGGAGGCCCTTCAGGACCAAGGAGGTAAGTTACATCTTGGTCTCTCACAATTGGATTACTGTAATGCCTTCTACATGGGGCTGCCCTTGAAGACTACTCAGTAGTTATACCTGGTATAGAGTGCGGTAGTGCAGGCAGTGATGGTTGTGTCATGGTATGTGTCCCCACTGCTTCACGATTTGCGGTGTTATCAGTTGGCTTCTGGGTGCAATTCAGTATACTGGTTATTAACTACCGGTATAAAGCCCTTCATGGCATCAACCTGCCTACTTTGAGGGACTGCTTCTCTCCATATGTTTATACAAGTCCAATGAGGGCTGATAAAGTAGACACATTCTGAATCTCATTAAGCAAACAGTGTCATCTTGCAGCACCCAGAAAGCATGCCTTCTTGATGGCGGACCCTGTCCTCTGCAGTGTTATGCTCAGAAAGTCACACTACTTGAATTTCCACAAACTATAAAAAAACGGTTGTTTTCCCTGGCTCTGGGAAAGGATGGTGGTCATGCCCCTTTGACTTCTTGGTTTTATTTGTATCAAGGTTTTCTCTTCAGCTGTACTCTCTTTTTGATATATGTTGTTTTCTTTTAATTGTAAGTCCCCCAGAGTTATGGAGGAGTTGGGCAGCCTCAAAATTTAATTTAATGAATAAAATATGGTTTGCTCACAATTTTGATCCTTAACCATGAGGCTTTGGTAATTTTTTTTCCTTAACTTCCAATCTCAGAAGAAGTGTCTGTTTCAGGATTTTCTAAACTAATATTGTATTTTTATATATAAAACCCCCCAGCTGAGTGCATAGTGTCTTTGGTGCCTTCTGTTTGTCTCTGTCTATTTATCTATCTCTCACCTATCTCTGTCCCTCTGTCTGTCTGTCTGTCTGTCTGTCTGTCTGTCTGTCTCTCTCTCTTTCTCTCTCCCCCTCCCTCCCTCCCCCCCTCTCTCTTTCTCTCGTTTAGAAATGACCCATATTCCTCATAGAAGAACTCTGACCAGCGTAAAAATGAAACATATGCAAAGATAGTGTTTCATATAGTGTACTCATGGCAGGTAGTGCTGAGCTGACTCTGAATTCATAAATGATGGAGTCCATAAAATACCCTGATATACCCTGAAGGGTACCTGATACTCACTGAAAATTTGCTTTTGCAGGCTGTTGTCTTTTATGCAACACTTAATCAAGTTCTGTATGCTCACAGAATTCCATTTGCCTAAGTATTTGAAAGGGAACACTGCCTTTTAATTCAGCCATAAATAATATATTATTTGGCTGAAAAAAATGTGAAAATGCTGCCCTGTAGCAAACGTTACTTCCTTCCAGTATGTATTAAGGATAGTTTAACCACAAATGTAAAATAACATAGCTGCTCTTCTGACATTGCCACCACTGATTTCCATTGTACTGTCTCCATTATACAGTTTCTTGGGAGTTCCGTATCATCGGGCCAGTATCTCTATGACTTCCTTGCAGTGCAAAAACACTTTCTTTTTTTTAATGTGAGAGATAGTATATCCAGATCTTCTGAGTTATGTTTAGGATGAATCTGAGGGATTTAATAATTCCATTGTGTTATACTTTCCTGTAAAGAAAATCATTTTTATGTTCCACAATCTGGAAATACCACACTATCCAAAGACAAATAATTTATTTTCTGGAAATTTGGGAAGGCTGGGTCCACATTGGATGGAGAGGCATCAAAAGTTAAAACCTGTTTTTCGAACCTTTGGCTACGGCCAAAATGACTCCTACAGTTTTATTTATCTTCTAAAACTTTATCTGTTGAAATGTTGAAATGTTGTTCAGAAACTTTGGTGAAGAATGTTCAACTTTGGGTAATTATTTAATGAAAGTATATTTAGAAAAAGTACAGTATTACCGTGAAATACAAGAAAATATCGCAGCCTTTTTATAAATTAATGAAAAACACCTGACAGACTGCAATCCTATTTATGACATTTCAGAAGTAAATTCTACATATGATCGCAAAGAAATAATTAAAAAAATGTGCACTGGTTGTTGGTCATATTTGTAAATTATGGATTATTAAAATTCATGTAATTTAGGGTGAGGAGTTTAACAAAGAATTTAATAGGAAGCCTGCCTGACAGAGCCTTCTTTGAGGATTGTAAGAATATTGCTTAAACTGACCTTTGTACTATATGGCATTTGTTTGTGAGAAATGCCCGTTTATGCACACAGACAGTTACAAAAGATGGTACAAATGGAGCCAAGATTTAAGTCGAATGAGAACAGCTTCTGAATTGTAGCCTTCAATAGTCCTTTTTGTGGAAGCTGCTGGTAGATTGTTTGGTGTCTGAATTTCTGTTTTAAAAGAGTCTTTTAAAAAGAAAGGGAAAAGCCAAAGTATTTAATTAAAAAAAAATATCAGAGAAAAATAAAATTAAATTAACCAGCTTTAATTATTTACTTTTATATAACAGCCATACTTCACAACAGATAGAACAGAAATCTCCCCCCCCCCAATGTAAGCAGGGCATTGGGCATTGTTAACTTAGACATGAAAGAACATATTTCCAATTAAAGATAAATCTTCCAAGTCATGCTGGGCTCCTGGTGACTTCATGGACATGCCTAGTCAGTTTCCTTGGCAAGAATATAGAAGTGGGTGTGCCATACTGGGATTTATTTATTTTTTACTCCTGAGTTATTATAGTTTTGATATTCCTTTAAGGCGCAAAATGAGAAGTTCCCAACCAAGTGCCCATAACCCCTGGGGGTAAAGATGGAATTTCAGGGGGTGTGATAAAGAGTGGCTTGTTTCTCTTAGGGATGAGTCATAAGTCACGATTACTTGTGTGTGAATATTAATCAAACATTTCCTAAGGGTGTGGGGCATAGAAAAGGTTGGGGACCACAGCTCTAGATGTTGTTAGTCTTAAGGCATCCATTTTGATTCTAAAATCAAATCACCTTATTGATTCCTATCTAGTGTTATGTGGAGGCCATGTAAGAAAGGCACTGTTTCGCTCCCTATTTTAAAATCAAAGACTGCTGTCAGAGAAATGGATTTTAGTGTTCAGTCAAGCACATTGTGCAGCTATTCTTTTCACTCTTGAATAAATTATTCTTCACAAATGAAAAAAATAAAGGAAAAGCAGTGTGAAAACGCAATAAGGCTACCAAAGGAATCCATGCAGCAACTTGAAAATGTTAGTGCAGGTAAATTCCTTGGCAACACACATTTCTTCCATTTAATTGTAGATATAAGGATAAAGTGAAAATATAGTCCTAACTGTTCTTATTTCTAAGAAAGTATTGTATGTTTAGAAGTCCGTCTGCTCTCGCAGCTCCACATCAAGACAGTTTTGTATCTCTCCAGACCCAAGAAAGCTTTTTTTTATAGATGTTTTGATTGTTGTGGGAAAGTGCCAGCCTTTCTGGGAAGACCAGATTGGAAACAAGACCAGATTAGCTAATTCTGGTTTAATGTAAGGTTACATTAAGAGATTCTTGCAAGTCTGAAAGTACAAATATCCCACTGTCTCCTTTGCAGCCCAAGCACTTTTTTGGAGGGAGATCCTTCTGAGCTTCTTTCTACATCCATTAGGCAGCTGTAGGCTATGATCTGTTCTATGTTATTGTCCCCTAGGCAACATCTCTCTTCCCAAGTCATTCCCACATACTAAGGAGATGTATGCACAAAAATGTAACCTAGACATTTACTCTTCCATAAATTTATTCTTCCATAAATTTGCTTTTACTCTTCCATAAATTTGGAACTCTTTTATGTGTTCTTAAAAAGGCAAGACTTTCCATTCTTAATAGGTTTTTTAAAGGTGTTGATTGAATTTAAAATGATGAGATGAAAAGTATTTAGTACCCATTTACTTACCCCAGCCATTACCTTGTCATGGCTATATGTCAAAAGCAGAAATTAGGCAGGGTGGTGATTCAGATAACATTAAAAACGCATCTGGCTAAAGTTCTGAGTTTTGTCTTTATTAAATATTTTTTTTATTTTTTTTATTGCTCTGAAAGTGGTATTTGAGGAACTCCAAGTCAGAAAAGGCTAGCAGCTAATAACATTAACAGTTAATGCTGATTGGTAAGAATCCAGACTTTGATAGTAAGTTATAAATATAAAACATATTTTAGTTATTTTGTTAATTGCCATCACTGGACAAAATTAAGGTAAATAAGAATGGTGTTGACTGGGATAGGGTAAAGTTTGATCTTCTTGTAAAGTGAGTCAAAATAGACTAAATGTTTAGCTAAAACAGGGGTGTCAAACTCGTGGCGTCACATCACGTATCGCGATTTCCCCCCCCCTTTGCTAAACCGGGGGTGGGCGTGGCCAGCACATGCATCCGGCCCGCGGGCCACGGGTTTGACACCCCTGAGCTAGAAGGATTGATAGTTTCACACAGCCTTTAATATTGCTTTATTCACCAGCAGGCAAAAGCTTTGAGTCCTTCCTCAGGGAAACTATTAAATAACATAGCCATCCTTGGCAGACTACAGACCTCATCTGTTTTGGAATCCACCTTTATTTATTTAATATATTCCAATACTATTCCCCATAGATTCACATTTGTATAAAAGTTTCTCTAGCAATATAAAATTTCTGGGTATTGTTCTTAGACCAATTTTTTCTAGTAAACACCCAGGTCTGACATCACTGGTCCTTTGAAATATGCCTGATATCATTTTTAATTAAAAAAGAGCTTATCTAATTACTTTGTGTAAGAATCTGCTGCCTTTCAATTGGCCAGTTGTTTATTTCTTGTAATATCCGTGAATATATAAGTCAGTGTGTTATCAAATTAGTGTTGTAATGTAAGGTACTAAATATTTTAATAGAGTTTACTCTGAACTAACTTGTAACTTAATATTAAAGCATTGCATGCTCATACTCGGGGCTGTCAAACTCCCGGCCTGCGGGCCGGATGCGTCACGTGCTGGCCACGCCGCGCCCGGTTTAGTGAAGGGGGGAAAAATCCCGATACATCACGTGATGCCGCTGTGATGACGTGAGTTTGGCACCCCTGTTCATACTGGAGACATATTCTATATAATAGGAATACAGATAGTCCTCAACTCAAGACGGACTAATGGAGACTGTCCATTATGGTCAGAAGTTGTGACAGCTGTTAAGTGCTCATGTGATTGCCTCCCACCCCAGGCCTTCCAAGCCCCCCTGCTCCCTGAGGCACCCTGTATTCTCCTTTCTGTACTTGCAGTTGATTGTAAGGACAAATGACAGTATGGGCACTGCAGCAATGAACTTAAAACCAGGTCATAAGTAGCTTTTTGGGGTGGGGGGTTCTACTGTGACTTTGAGCGGTTACTAAGCAACCTGTCATAAGTCGAGGATTACCTATATATAGTTATAAAAGGACAAGCTTGCAAATGTTTCCTGACATAAATTTGTTTGAACCCAGGTAGTTCATTTTGGTTTTAGGAGTACTCATACATGATATTGGCTATATAAAAAATAAAGTTGGTATGAAACGATTTAAATGTTGAAAAGTGTATTGGAGATTCTTACTGTCTTTAAACACCTTTTGATGGATGTGTAAGGATGCTGATCACTAAGAGCAGATTGTCTGCATTCTTCTGTATCAGCATTGATTATTTGGAAGTTCCATGTTTTTAATTTGCTTCTAAGAATGATGGATAAATTGATTGCATGTATATCAAAATAATATATTGCATACATTACTTTTGAGCAATAACAGCTGCCAACTAAGTAGTGGCATTTCTTCTCATGTATCTCTGAATTTTTACTATATGCTTCCTATATACTTCCAACACTAGTTCTTCAGTAATCAATATACATTATAATTTTGAAAATAGATATTCATAGGATTTTAATGTAAGATTGATATGTGAAGCATACTGAAGTACTAAGGTCCCAAGTCCTAATGCTAAGTGTTAAAAGTGTGATTGTAACTCATTTCATACCCATTGTTTGTCAAGGGTTTGGTCTGTCTTTTCAAGATGCCCACTTTTTAGTTTTAGGAAATGACATACCAATCACTGCTGCTAATGAAGAAGAGGACGAAGAAGGAGAACAGTTTGACTTTGATAGCGGAGATGAGATACCAGAAGCAGACAGACAAACTATTTTGCCAATTCAAGAAGAGGCAAATTGTATAGGTACATGATTCCAGGCAAAATAAATAATGGGAATGTTATTTTTTTTGCAAATATGTATTGCCTTTGAGAGTAACTCTATAGTCCTTGCAAATTGTCACTTCTGGGAATCATGGATTGAACTAATCCGGGCTCTCAAAAATTAAAACTGTTCATTGCATGAAAACCTAAATGAGCTTTGTCCCAGGAAAAGCTGTATGTAAATTACTCTTAGGGACCCATGCAATTAAGCCACTGTGAGATGACACTCTCAATGTATAGATTCAGAGATTACTCCAGTGCCAAGAGATGTAGCTTTCTGGAATTCTCTGTCCTGCCTACCATAAGAATTTGCAAGAGCAGGCCAACATGACTGCTATATAAAATTGTCATAGTTTCTAATGCTCCTACATTGAATGGTGAGAGTTGTATAATTCAGGACAAGTCACTGCTTGAGTTGCTAAAGTTTTTCTATCTATGTCAACCTGGTTCTCTAGAGATCTTGTACAGCTTAGAACTCTACAGATTAAATCTCTACAGATTAGAACAGCAGCTGACAGCAATTGAAGCCAACCAACCTGAAGGTGGCTGAAAACTTTGATATAAGCTCAGGCAACAAAGGAGACAAGCCCGCTGATGTCTGACATAGTGTTATTACTATGCCTATGCGATATATACTATACTTAAATTAAGTGTTAAGGTAGAAGTTAGGAAAATAAGCAAGTTTATTAAATTTATAACAGCAAAAGGCCTTTAAAGGCTTTCTTTTAAAACATAGGAAAGATAAAATTGTTGGTGATTTGTACTATTTCTCAAAAGATGCCCCTCCCCTTATACTTCAACAGTTACCAATCCCAGGGGGAAAAAAACCATTAGGTTTAAGGAATTGCAGATAAGTGCCCTTGTACACTCTGAAACACCCTTTCCCCTTCTAATCTGAAGCACTCAACACCTCCACTCTGTTCTAAATCTCAAGGCCGAACAGTTTGCCTAACAGATTAAACACTCAAGCTGTGGTTTCTACTTGTATGCAAGCTAGTTTAAAATAACACAGCATTCCGTTTCACTATTATTGGGCCTCTACTATAACGCCTATAGAAATATTTGTAGCCAGTCTCCACCTCTCTTTTCAGGCCCCAAAGGCCTCTCAGGAGGTGTGTTTTTTTGTAATGGTACAGGAGGAAACCAGAATTTCTTTCTGCTGCTTTGCAGATACTCAGTCTGTGCTGAGGTGGAAAAAGAAGGTGTTTTACCACCTGTTGCCTGGCTGCAGTTTCTCACCATTTCTGCTGGAGTGGTGAACCTGCTGAGCTCTGCTTCCCCTTTCAACTTGCCTCCTGTTGGTTTGCTGAAGTCCAAACACACTCTTCCTTCCCCATCACCTACCTGTCGAGTTGACAGCTGCAAATTCTTCCTTTCTGTTCTTCCACCTGAAACAAATCTTCCTTCAAAACTTACCCCTGCCCTCAGCATTTTCCTTTTATAATTGGAAACCAGGTGTGGTCCAGTGCTCTCCAGATTGCCTTAAAACCCCAGGGGAGAGAACAAAGGGGAAAAAGAGCTCTTGTCGGTCATTGCAAGGTTTTCCTTCTCCAAGAAGTCAGCTGCATTATTCTGGAAAAGACAGTTGCTTTAAGGCAGGGGTGTCAAACTCGATTTCATTGAGGGCCACATCAGAGTTGTGTTTGACCTCGGGGGACGGGGTGGCCGTGGCCAGGGTGGGCATGACCAGCTTGACGTCACTCGTCTGTGGTGGCCCAAGCACTCTGCCAGTGAAAACGGGCTCCCAAGATCTGTTTTCGGCTGCAACAGCCCCCTGCGGCCCTCTGCCAGCAAAAACAGAGTTCGACGGGGCTATGTGCCCCCCCCGAGCTCTGTTTTTGCTAGCAGAGGGCCCCAGGAGGCTGTCGCGGCTGAAAATGGAGCGCAGCCCTCCCGAGCTCCGATTTCACTGGCAGAGGCACTGGGGGCCGGTCCTTCGCTGTTTCCAGGGTGGCCCCACAGGCCATAGGCCTTGAGTTTCACACCCCTGCTTTAAGGAGTCGAAGACCAGTACTCCATGTGTGCTCCAAGCACCATTTTGCTCTCAGATCTGAAGTGCAGTACATAGAAAGTAGCTTGGTTTTGAAGGGGAGGAGAAGCCATTTTGCAGAGGGAGGAAGGTTTTTTTTTTTTCTCATTATGAGAAGTGTTGCTTTGACAGCAGTATGTATCTTTTGTATTCAAGGGAATGAAAATCTAGAAAACCTAGAAGAAACAGAGAAAACGCAGAGCTCCAAAGCCAATGCAGAGGGCATCCTACCACGGGTAAACCCATACTCTGTCATAACCATTTCGCCAATGCAGGAAAAGGAGCTGTTGCTGTCACCAGAGCCAAGCACACAAGATGGAAGTATAAGTCCCACCCTCTCAAGTGGCTATTCAGTTCCGGTGCCTTGTGGCTATGCCGTGCCATCCAATTTGCCATTGATATTGCCGGCGTATTCCAGTCCTGTTATAATCCGGAACCCTTCTGTGGATGAAGAAGGTAGTGTAGAGCTATGGATAATTATATTTTTTAAAAAATAGAATTATTTTCCTATCAATGGTCCTCTAATTTCTTGGATATTTTGAATCCTCTGTGTAATCCAAAGCTATGCACATTGCTCAGTGGGTTGGACATTGAGTTTTGCAACCCGCCACATAGCTTAAATATCTTTGTTAATATCAATAAGATTTATGTAGACTGTTAATGATAGTTTTGTGGGGCTGACAACTTATTTTTTGTGCTAGAAAGTGTCAATTTTATTAGGATTGTGTTTTTAATAAACAAAATAAATTCTTAAAGGACCCTCTTCCTTTCCCCTCAAATTCTCTCTGCCTGGTTTGTCAGGCTTTTGGTAAAACTTGGAGAGTGTGCAAAGGGATATTTGGAAAAAAGAAAAAGTCTTTTTGCAGAAGCAGAAATCTGTTTAGTCTACATTGGATTATAGAAACTCTTATCTGTATTTCTCAGTTCTTTGAAATGTCTCTATTTCTAAACTATAAAAGATATTTACCCAATGTATTGATATTATCCTTCTCATCTTTCCTACTACCTTCTCCTGTTGGTATCTATGATTTATCACTTCTTGTATATTATGATTAATGGTTGTAACTATGATCTATGATATATAATCTATCACTTTGTTTGTATGTACACCGAGAGCTTATGCACCAGACACAAATTCTTTGTGTGTCTAATCACACTTGGCCAATAAAGAATTATATTCTATCCATAGGTTATAAAATGAAAGGGGTTTTACATATATGCACGGAAGGATATAGCATGCCCTTTTTGCTTACTTAAATATTTATAATTCCATATTCAGAGGAGCTCATAAAATGCATTATTAATGGAGGCCTTTAGAAGCCCACTGAACAATATTTAAGAGCAGGAAATTTTACTTGACAAATCACTATAATGAATGTTAATTTAAAATGCTTTCCCTTCAATGTCACCATGACTGAGAGATTGTATCATTTCTTTAGCAAGTGTTCATATAGTAGCCGAGGATGGTCATTCAAATTCTCAGAGTTCAGAAGAGCCTCCAAACAGGTAAGTCAGATATTTAATGACATTTATTGTGAAAGTACAAGAAAACTGTAGTCTCAGTACATCTGGAGTTCAGTAGAAAAGTAGGTGGCCGGTGTAAAAATGCCTTATTACTTCTTTGAAGGTAGTCAAGCTGTAGGAATGTCATGCCTGCCATTTTTCGAAAACCATCTATTTGACCATCTGTTGAACAAAGCAAGATGCTGCACTAAATGAACTTTCTTGCTTTATATAGATTTTTAAAACCTTTTTTTCCTTCTAGTTCCTATAGCAAATGCTTTTTCTCTTCAATATCTGTTTTGTTTCTTCATACTTCAGCCTGACTACCTAACCCTGTGCCTAAAACTTAATTATTACTGTGACTCATTTCTGAGTCACAGTAATAATTAATCAGTAATCATTTCCCAAAACCTTCCCTTTATAATGTCTTTTGTAAGCAGTTCAGGTGGACATTACCCGTTTAGAGCTGCAGACAGTGTTTTTCAAATCGGGATTTTGGGTGGGTGGGTGGGGAATGAAAGGTAAACATTTGCTAGGCAACATGGACCAAATCAGATTCCTAAATTTAGAGCCAGCAAATGGGGTGTTGGGGGGGGGGGGGTGGGGGAATGAAAGGTAAACATTTGCTAGGCAACATGGACCAAATCAGATTCCTAAATTTAGAGCCAGTGGGAACATACTGGCAATAATCCACATGGCCTTATTTGAACAAAAGCCACCGAGTCTCTTGAGTCCATGAAAGCAAGGCCATTTTCCCCCCAAACATTTCTGGGAGAAAGTCGTCCTGTAACGCCTAGAGATTTTGTTTGTTCCTACCCTGTCTCTTCCCAATGACACTGGAAATAAAATAGCTATGATGCAGAATGGCATATTAGTTCATCTTTGGCACTTGTTTTTATGTGAAGGAGACCATGTTAAAAGCAGACTGTACCAGAGAGAGGAAACGGTTAAGGGGATTGCTTGTTCAGTAGCTTCTGGGCAGTCAAGGCAACCGGAGTGTGATTTTTCACACCTGCTAGTGGATAGTAAAGATAAAGTAGAAATGTAGCCCTGACCATTATTAAACAGGTTGCTTTTTATCAGGGCTCTAGAGTGCTTTGGATTTGGTCTCCAAGAAGTGCTTCAGAGTGCCCAGGTCTGCAAGCATGGAACTGATCTACAAAACTTTACAGGAGCCACATATTTTTTTCTAATTTGGAGATAAAGCATGCATAGCCCATTACCTACTCGTATTGGTATCTTATGACTATCACCTGTCTGTTGGTTGTATCGCATGATTTATGACTGTACAGGTAGTCGTCCACTTACAGCAGTTCATTTAGTGACCTTTCAAAGTTACAACGGCACTGAAAAAAGTGACTTATGACCGTTTTTCACACTAATGACCGTTGCAGCATCCTGTTGCAGCATTTGATCATGGTTACATGATCAAAATTCAGATACTTGGCAACTGATTTATCTTTATGATGGTTGCAGTGTTCTGGGATCATGTGATCACCTTTTGTATGACCTTCTGACAAGCAAAGTCAATGGGGACATCAGATTTACTTAACCGTGTTCCTAACTTAACAACTGCAATGATTCACTTAACTGTGGCAATGAAGGTCGTAAAACTCACTTAACAAATGTTTCACTTAGCAACAGAAATTTTGGGCTCAGTTGTGGTCGTAAGTTGAGGACTACCTGTTTCTCATGATGTATGATTTATCACTTTGGTGCTTGTATGTACCCTGAGAGCTTTTGCACCGGAGACAAATTCCTTGTGTGCCCAGTCACACTTGGCCAATAAAGAACATTGTATTCTATTTGGTACAGGCAAAGCCTTAGGATGAATTGACAACATTCTTTTTTTATTTTAGATGAATAATCATTTCGGAAAGAATAGTAGTATAAATATAGGGAAGGTGAGGGGGTAGGCACTTCAAGGCTTGCTGGACTCCCCTTTTCACCCAGTCATTGCCCTGCACTTCAGCATACCTGATCATGTGAGCAGAACTGTGATATCTGAAATGCAAACCCTGGGATGGTGGCAAATAGATTCTTCTGCATCTTGTTACCTTGCCTATTGGTGGGCAGCCCAAAATTCAGGGCCTCAGCAGAAAGGAGAGGAAGGAGAAGACTTTGGGAATTTCTGCTAGCTGCTTTCTTCATTTTCTCACTCTCTTTCTTCCTGGTGAGTGAGCACAGCACAAAACATCGTGGGCTGTTCCCTGATACCACTAGACCAGAGGTGGGTTCCTCCCGGTTTGCACCGGTTCACCCGAACTGGTAGCGACCCGCTGGTGACGTCACAATGACATCACGGAACCAGTTCTGTTGGTGCCGGTCCGTGGGCGCCGTCATCTTTTTTTTTTTTTTGGAATTTTTTTTTGTTCTTTGGGGGGGGAATTTTTTTCCGTTTTTTTTTCCTTCTGCGCATGCGCAGAAGCCGAGTTTCCGGCACTGCGCATGTGTCGCCATCTTGTTTTTGGCTTTTAAAAAAAAATTCGGATTTTTCAACACTGCGCATGAGTGCAAAGCACGTGCACCCACGAGGCGTGGCCACGTGGCGCGGGAGGAAGCGAACCGGCAGCGAGGTAAGTTAGAACCCACCCCTGCACTAGACGATATCGCTAGGGCTCGCTGCCTTAGAAGAGTGAGGAAAATCCTCAGGGACGACTCACACCCTGGTCAGCACTTCTTTATTCTCCTACCATCCGGAAGGACATATAGAAGCATAGGCAGCTGCACAAACAGGCTGAAGAACAGTTTTTATCCATGGGCTGTCAGACTCCTGAATAAAAAATAACTTTACAACAACATAGTACGATTGACTTGCAGGGCCGGCGCGACGTGCAATACGTTTACATGGTGCAATAGGACTGGGTGTTTGTTTGTTTAGTAGGATTCACTGGGCTAGGGATTTTCTGTCTTTCACTGTGTGTTGTATTGTATTGGGGGGTTGCATGAAGGGAGGCTCAGCCAATCTCATTGTACATATGTTGTACTCTGACAGTAAAGGTTTGAATCTTGAATCTTTGAATCCTCCTCCGGGATGAATGAGGAGAGGGAAAACAAGCACACCTTATTTGTTCTGCAAAAATCTGGATGACCTCTAGACAGAGGCAAGGAGTTACAAAGGCTCTCACTCTGTAGGGCTATAGAGATGCCTAAGAGAGAGAGAGGCAGACTAATGAGGGGCTGGGAGGGAGTGCTAATGCAAATGTCCCACTGTTTTCTGAATAGGAGGAATGAAGCTGTGTTCAGCATTACTTTAGGTAACTTGGGAGATCTGGGTCAGAGGTCTTGTCTGAAAAGATTGCATTGAAGCCCACGGAGCACTACTTATGCCCCACCAAAGAAGATTCTTTTGTGTGTTCACTTTTTTCCTGCACAGTTTTAAGCCCTATGGATTCAGGCTTCTTTGCCACTTCTCTCAGAAGCAATTTAGATTTTTTTTTGGGGGGGAAGCATATTTTTAAGTTACAATATATTGTTGAGGACAGCATTTCATGGAAGATCTCTTTAAATTCAGTAATTAACATTGTAGTAATTAATGGAATTCCATATTCTCCTACTCTCATTAAACTTAATGGAGTTTCCAAGTCAAGATGCAAACAAGATTGTGCTTCAAGTCAATTGAATACATGGAAATCATCTTTATTTTCTCTCTGTGTGCTTAATTTATAGTGAAGATAATCAGGGGAGCACAGATGAGAATGCCTTGGCCAAATGGGTGGCTGATCCTGCAAATACAGAGTGGATGGAGAGTGAGTATGGATGACCAACAGTTCCTCTGCAGGAATTTGACAGTCTTGGGTCAATAGCTCAGATTTTTGCATTTATCGGATTAATTTCACTCTGGACCAACATCTTCTGGATGCTTGGACTGTTTTCATTATTCAGATAATATTTATAAATTCCAAGTAGGCAATGCAAAATTGTCTGCAAAACGTGTCAGTTTGAGTGTGTAATAAACTGTTTCAAGCAACTTGGCACTCTTTTAATCTCAGAACCATCCTGTTCCAAGATTGAAAGGCTTCTAAAATGTTTGAATAGTCTGTTTGCTGCTGGGGTGGGAAATTTCGTATCATTTCAAGCTTGTAACAGTTTGAAAGATTATGTTTTGCGCGCCCCAAATTCAGAGATTGTTTCTCTATTTGCAGAAATGTTACAGTAGTTCACAAAAATAAATATTGTGTTATGTCCAATCATATTTTAGTACTCTTAAAAATGTTTGTTAGTTGCTTGATAAGGAAATTATTTACATATGTGAGTTAGATGAAACACATAAATTGAAAGCATATATTTTGTACAAGTTCAAAGGTATAAACAAAACCTGAAAAACAAAATGTTGCATTTGATGTGTGTTTCCTTTCTCCAGTGAATCTGGGAGAAAACCTCTTCTTTGTAAGGAAATCCAAGGAATTTAAACTTTGGAAATACTAATTTGAATTGACTTTCTGAAATAATATATGCATTGGATATTAATTTCTCTTCTTGTTTTAATTGCATTCACTTCTTGGCTCAAAATCTCACCTGCTTTTTGTAAATATTTGTTCATTTAAAAAAAAAACTTTATACTGACAGAAATGAGAAAGAACAGATATGAATTCATAGACATCTGAAAGTGTACTAGAAACAGACTAGAACTGAGCACATGTGCTACAGTTTGAACAATGCTCCTGAGAAGGATGTAAAATAAAAATGAATTGTTGCCTGTAGTAGTTATACTTAGGCTAGATATTAAGGAATCAGTGCTGAAAATGTAAATTGTCACATGAGCAATTGTATAATGTGAAGAATCACAATATAGAAGATGCATTTTCATATCTAAAATGTCTATTCAGTTGTTTATTACTTACAAACTGCAGTTATGCAAATGCATTCATTAGAAGCTTATGTACTGTACCTTATGTATCTAAAATGCTTATTTAGATACATAACCATCAACATGTGTTCTAATGAATGCATTTACATGTGCACTTTTAAGAATTAAACAAGTCTTTGCAGATTTATTTGTAAAAATAAGAATATTTCAAAACTAGGCTTTCTGCAGATTTCTCCTAATGCAAAGCAGAAATTTGGGTAGTACAGGAAGAAATCAAGAGGCTAGTTTTGAACATTTTTATTTGCATCTTGTTAACTCACTTGAAGTTGTGAAGCAGTATCAAATAAATAATATGCTTCTGATTAGACAAAAATGTGTGTGTTTTTATCATTATTTTGTGTGTGTCATTTATCATTATTTTAGTGTACTCTAGATGTTTGTGTTGCACATTTTTACTATTTTTTAAAAGAAATCTCTCCAATAACAATGCATTGAGCGTTTTTTCCCCCTTTGGTTTTAGATCCTGATGAAGTAATATATGATGATGTACCAAGAGAAAATTCAGACTCTGAACCAGGTATAAGTTTAAATTCAATTTTAATTAACAGTATTAGAGGGGAAAATACCGATAAATGTTCCAAGTGGAAGAAATGTTTAATTTTCCCTAGCTGTCCTACAATATTTCTTATATTTTAGGCCGTTGTCATATAGAATGGGGGTCCAGGTCGAAGTCTTTGTTTGGCTTTAGAATAGCATGTTGGAGATTATGCACCCAAAATGATTACTGTGGCCTAATAAAAATTATATAGAAATGAAAATGTATTTCATTTCCATATAATTAAAATTAATAAAGATACTCTCCAGGCATTTAATAATTCAATAATTGTGGAGGTTTTTGAAGGCTCACCAATGATTCTGGATTGTGTACCTATTTTTCAATTCTGTGCTTATAGGCAGGACAATCAAACCTTACTAAAGTAAAAAAAATTAGTTTGAGGTTGATTTAGATCAGGGAAATAATTACTGTGTTTCCCCGAAAATAAGACCCCGTCTTATATTTTTTTGAACCCTGAAATAAGCGCTTGGCCTTATTGCCATGCACTCAAAAGCCCGATTGGGCTTATTATCAAGGGATGTCTTATTTTGCGGGAAACAGGGTAGGAATGTACAAAATCTAATGTGTTAAGGTTGGAATGCTTTTATTTATTTATTTGTTGGTTGGTTTAAATAATTTATATGGCTACCCATTCCATAACAGTGACTTTGGGCAGCAGTTGTGTACTGAAGCACACTGGAATGTTCTGTTTTTCTTCCCAACTTACACATAGACTCATCCATTTCAGAAGTTGTTGCTATAGTTGGTAGTTTCCAGGCAATAGTTTGTGGTCCAGAAGAAATATGGAATGTTCAAATGTTCCCTGGAATGTTCAGTCTCTATATGGGTTTCCCTAGAAATGATATCTAACAAAAGGAGTAATCATTACTCAATTGGAAGAGATGGTCATCACACTGAAAACCCTAAATCACACAGCACCAGGAATCTGGCCATCCTAGCCAAGTCTTGTCTGGTTACTGAAGGCGGGTCTGTTGAAGCTTCAGCTTTTGCTTCTGCTTCAATTCCATAAACCAATAAAAGCTGTTTCATTTCAACATCCTTTTGTTCTCAGCTGATTGACTGTAGACACCTATGTTGGGCTTTATTTAGGGCGTGTGGTTTTGTTTTTTAATACTATTCTGGACCTAATTATTTTTATGAAGTGGTGTCCTTGATGTTGATGTTGTACATCACCCAGATTGGATTTGTTCATATCTGAATTTTTTTGTAACTTATTAGAAACTTGATTTTCCTTTTTACTTGATGTTGTTCCATCCTGCACATTTTCCTTCAAATCAAGTATCGTATTTTTTTCAAAGTTGAGGGAGCTCTATCGAAGTTGTGCAAATACAATTCCCAGCAGCTGAGCCACCACAACTAGAAGACCACCAAATGTTTATGTCTGTGATGTGTGATGTTGTTGTGACACTACAGTAGACAATCTGATATGCAAACTCCTCACTCTAAAGGATTCTTCCCCTCTCTTTATCATTATCATAAATCAGATTGAATATGTACCAGTATAACAGACATAAGAAAATTTTCTTCTCTTTTCATTGCTCATTTTATGTCATCTCCCCTCCCTTCTTGCACTAGGACAGATGGGGTAATATTTTTCTAAACAAGTGAAGGGTTTGCCAAAAGTCAATGTTATCTCAAACCTGTTGTTTTGTGCTTTTGTATATTGACTTATATACAGTTTATGTCTGCTGTGACCCATAATTTTTTTTTCTAGGAATACTACTTATCTGATGTGTTGACGTGATGTGTTGTCCAGATCTTTCTTCTGGTCCTTCATCTCTATATAGAATGTCTTGATCTCAGTTATATTTCATACTGTTGCTCCCTGCCATAGTTCTTTTAGAATGTTTAGATTATTCGCAGCCTATTCATACTTTGTGCTACCCATGATAAAAATCATTGCCAAGAGAAAGATTTCTTGATTTTACATTTAAGCGTAGATATATTTTTTCTGAAATTCTATATATGGTGATATTGTATGCCACTAGTGCATACTACCTGGGGGGAAATACACAATATAAATATTATATAAATACACAGTTTGACTGAAACCAGCTGTTTCTATTTTGCTAGGTAGTTTTTTTGTAGCATTACTTATCTTAATTCACCCAACTCCTTTTATATAAAGCCGCCTCACCCTAGGACAGTGACGGCTAACCTTTTTGGCATCGAGTGCCGAAATTGGAGTGCGCGCGCGCGCGCCGGAACCCAGAAGAAAGCAGCTGGCTGGTACGCATGTGTGTGGCGGCCAGCTGCTCTTCTGGGTTCTGGCGCGCATGCGCATGACGGAACCCAGAAGAGCAGCTGGTGGCGGCGTGCGTTCCCACAGAGAGGGCTCTGCATGCCACCTCTGGCACGTGCCATTGGTTCGCCATCACGGCCCTAGGATAACTCTGGATGGTTCTTAATCGAGATTCTGCAGAAGCCTAGGGTTCCATGAGAGGTCACTAAGGGTTCCCTGGGAGATCATGATTTATTTAAAACACACAAGAACCAGACAAAAACCCTCTAAACTCCAACATTGGGTTGATCCACTGGAGCGTTTGCCAACCATGGGCGGGGATTGTGCATGCACATGCAAGCAGGGAGGTAAGCAAAGTGCCAGCTGATGAGTGAGCTGAGGAGGGAGAGAGGAGGGAGAAGCAGCAGAGGATGACAGATGCATCAGAGAGAATCAGAGAGACTGCTGAGGCCTCTATATCAGGGCTCCCCCTGCTGGTGTGCCTGCCTTCCTGCAGGTGCAGTGGCCCACTATCTCAAGACAGACCCAGGAGATAGAGGACTGGGCTGGCCCAGGCACCAGTGCAGCATGCCTGCCTTTCTGCAGGTGCAGCAGCCCAGGGGGCTCTATCTCAGGGCAGGCAAAGGAGATCTGAACTAGTTTCCAGTTAGCTTTCCAAGTGCAGTTCCAAGTGCTAGTATGACTTGGCTCCAGCGTATCCTTAGGGCCATCTTGTCCAATTAAACTTGACCAGGGACACTAATTTTCCCAGGGAGAAACATCTGATAATCCCACTTTCCATGAGTTACATAGTGTGGAAGCATGTTTCCCCCCCCCCTTTTATTCCATTCAGTCTTAACCAATTCTCAGAGGCGGCCTGGATATGTCCCTGCATTTGGCAAGGTTTCAAACGTAGTTTGCCATTGCCTCCTTCGTAGGGTTGAGAAAAAGTGACTGGCCCAAAGTCACCCAGCTAGCTTTGAACTCATGGTCTCCCAGTTTCTGATGCCTTAACTATTACACCAAACTGGCATTTCATGAAGGCACATAGGGTGTGCTATTCTATGGTAGCATCTGTATTTCGGAATAACCTTCCACTTGAATTTAGATTGTCTTTTACAATTTTTGTCTTCAGAAAAACTGTCATGGTGGACCAGGGACTAGGATGTCATGTTTTTGAGTTTTATGATTTTATAATATTAAAGATTTTATTTTTTTAAAATTGCAAATGGTTTTTTTTTTTTTTTTCAAAAATATAAATCATTAATAACCTTTCAATTGTGAAAGGAAATGGATAGATAAATGAAAATGGAGTTTGTAAGAGATGAAGTAACGGAAGGAAATAGTCATTTTTAAACATACACACAATAAAATATATTTTAGTTTATGACCAGATTTTTTAAAAATTAAAATTATGACTTTTTAAATTTAAGCTGCATTTCCTAGAGATTATATTTTGTAAGAAATTCTAAGCCTGAAGTCCAAATTTTAAAATTGGTGCATTGATAATAGACCTTTCCTTATAAATCTCTCGTTATTTTTCATTCCTTGGACTGAAAATAGCAAAGAAAGATTTCCATTTAGAGTCATAGATATTTGAGACAGAATTTTTCCATGAATAGAATTTAATTATATTTATATTTTTAATGGATGCAGAGGAGATGATTTATGATGATGTTGAGAATGGAGATGAAGGTGGAAATAGCTCTCTAGAATATGGGTGGAGTTCCAGTGAGTTTGAAAGCTATGAAGAACAGAGCGACTCAGAGGGTAAAAATGGAATACCCAGTTCTTTTCTGCGTGGCAACCACAGAAGACAAGTATGTAATTCTGATGGCTTTTTCTAGCATATTTGTGCTTCCCAAAGTTGTAGTAGGTCGATGTTTATGTCATCCAGTTGCATTACATAATTCCAAGCCATAACAAGTACATAAAATGTTAAGCAGTTTTGAAAGAAAGAGGTAGAATATCCCATGGCACTGCATAAATGGATTTGTACTCTGGAAGTATTAGATTCTACCCTAATACAGATGCTCTTATTTCCTGATATCCCATGATGTAGTTTATATACAGTGTATAGTAGAAGTTATTCAGTGTGATGGATGGTACCTACGAAGGGAGAGGTGGTGTGATGGTGATTAGTGAAGTGGCTGTTTCTCAGCAAGAAGGGAGCACATTCCAAGGGGAGTGTGTATGTCAGCAGTCAACACAGCCCAGAGGTGGATAGGAGACAGAGGAACAGATTGAGGATAGTCACTCCCTAGAACCTCTCGGGGTTCATAAGATTTAGTCTGGTAAGATTCTGTCTATTGGTATGAGGAAATAAAGAAATGAACTTTGGCTGGATTGTTCTATGTCATTCTTGGGCTGAGCTTGACACTGTTATCTTATTATGAATCCTAATATTTAATATAGTGTTTAATTCATTCCTTTATAACTCTCTGTAACAACCAGATGAACCCTCAGATGTAAGTAATGTTCTAGCTTCACAACCCTATAGTACAAGTGGACTTAATTTTATGTTTTCAAAACAGTACATTTCAGGTCTGGCCTGAAAGAACTGAAAGTGAAGAAAGAAATAATATTAGGCGAAATGTGAGATCAGAGACTTGGGGTGTAAATAGTTTAACAATTTAACAGTGACACAAATGAGAATCATATTTAAGATGATGAGTGTAGATATGAAAAAATAGTTTTTAAATTGAATGCTATATCAAGTCACTTTCAGCCCCAGAAAAAGGCAAGGGCAAACCACTTCTAAAAAGCTTGCTAGGAAAATTGGAGGGACTTCTCTAAACAGTGTCCAAGAGTCAAGGCTCTATACACACACGCACACGCACACGCACACACGTTGGAATGATGCAGCATTCTGCTTGAGAAGCAAGTGAGTTTTACAGAAGATATATTAATGTCTCCTGTTATGCTATCTGGTAGAGAAGTTGTCCTCTGCATTCTTAAGTGTTCAACTTTATCCATTAAGAAAGGCTTCAGTAATTAAAATACTTTAGGATGATTCCAGGATGAAAATCAGATGAGACAGCCAAATCCGCCTGTCTCTTGGAACTTTATGAAAAAAAGCAAGGTGTATTTTAGTTTCAGTGATTTTCATTCATTAACTCTGTAGTGAAAGCCGTGTGGTTCTTATCCACAATTTCCTTTCCTATAGCATGCCCTCCCCCCTATCTTTCATGGCAAAAGGCTAACAGAGATCTCTATACCTGCTAACTGTATAATTAATGTTGGCTGTGCATCACATTACAGAGCTTGCTTCTTAGTTAAGCTGAATGTTTTCTTCTTTATGAAAGAGAATCATAGCCATATACCCCATTACAGAACAAATTAGTCCAGATTGGAGCAGGTTGAAGTAACAGAGATAATATATGCATTGCTGTAATGTCCCTCTAATAATTGGTCTAAGGCCATAAGTAAAGACTCTTTATTTTTATTTATTTATTGGCATCCCACCTTTATTATTTTTATAAATAACTCTAGGCAGCTAACACAGACAATTAATAATTTCTTCCTCATCCTATTTTCTCCACCACAACCCTGTGAAATGGGTTGGTCTGAGAGAGAGAGTGACTGATCCAAGGTCACCCAGCTAGCTGTCATGGCTAAGGTGGGACTTGAACTCCCGGTCACCCGGTTTCTAGCCTGCTGCTTTAACCACTAGACTAAATTGGCTCTCTACCATATGCCGTATACATTTCTTAAACATCCCATTCCTATTACATCCAGCTGCTGTTTCTTACAGCATCCCCATGGTCACATGATCAAAATTTGGACACTTGGCAACTCATGTTTATGACGGTTGCAGTGTCCTGGTGTCACGTGATCATCTTTTGTGACCTTCTGACAAGCAGAGTCAATGAGGAAGCCAGATTCACTTAACAGCCATGTTACTAACATAACTACTGCACTGATTCACTTATCAACTGTGGCAAGAAATGTTGTAAAATGGGGCAAAACTCAGTGACAGAAATTTTGGGCTCAGTTGTGGTCGTAAGTCAAGGACTACCAAGGAGCAAAATATATCCTTTTTTTTACATCACCATTCTTTTTTTTTCCTCATCTGGCCCCCAGCAGTTTGTGCACGTACAGCCCAATCACTTTAAATTTTAAGATTGTATCTTTTTGTGTGCTGCAGTTCTCTCATGACCTATCCCGTTTAAAGGAGCACTATGAGAAAAAGATGAAAGATCTGATGACCAACACAGTGGGAGGAGTAGAGATTCAGCAACTAAAGCAAAAACATGAGCTGAAGGTAACATCATTGATTTTCTAACCAGATAAATGTTAAAACGATTGTTCTGCAGACACAACGAATGTGCGTTTTAGTAAATGAAGCTGATGGAAAAAAAATAGCATGTGTTCACCCTGTTCTGTTTGCATTGCTCTCACCTTAAAGTAACTTTATCAGGGGTTTTATGCCAATGTTTTGGACTGCTGTTTTAATAGAGAATGAAAAATACAGTTAATTTGGGCCTATGCTGTTGCAGTTTAATTCACCTTGATGAGTCGTTGTTACTAAGGTCTGCTTTAGTGGATATCCCTCTGGAAGATCATGTAGATTTTAGCTTTTGGGGGAGTTTGAGTTTAAATAAATGTGGTTGTTGTTTTTCTTTTTCAGTATAAGTACCCTTTAGCATTAAATAGTTAACGTCTAATTGGGGATACCAGCATTACTTTACCTTGTTATGGAATCAGAGGGGAAAACACTTTCCATGAAGGAGCAGAGAGAGTGAAACTGCAAATGCAAGTGAAAATTGAGAGCACTGTTCTCTCCAAATTTGGACATGCATGGTGAGCTATGCAAGGAAATTCTCATACTGGTTGGCCCCTTCCCCAGTTTCTGTATATGAAGATTCATACAATCAAAGAAGGAGTAGGATGGTTTCTATAAATGCTAATTTGTTCTGCTCATCCTACTTCAAGTGAGATATAAGTTCCATAAAAATAAGCATTAAAAGTTGCGGCAGTGTTTCAAGAACATTGTAGTCCAACGTTCTGATCTCTTTATCTGCATATTAAACTTAACTTGGAGATGTGGTATCTTGATGTTAAGATAGGTCTAGAGAGAGATGGAAGAGGTGGTATAAAAATTGCAAGGTGGAAAAGCTTATTTAAATTCTGTTGAGGTTAAATACTGGAAAATACTGTGTGTATGTTTTCTTTTTTCTTTTTATAAAAAGTTTTTTTTTATTTCATTTCACACACTTACATTCACAAATATACCATTTCATTTTTCTTATTCTTAATACAATAGTCCCATACATATTTTCTATTCATCAAAACATTTTTTATTCCACCGAGACTGCTTTTTTGCCATCCCTTGACCTCTTTTTTTTACATTTTTTGTTCCCACAACCCTTCTCCCTCTCTTCCTCCTCCTCTACCTTTCTTATTCCTCTCCCTCCCTTCCTTCCTTCTCTACTTTCCTTTCCTCTCCCCTACTCCTCTCCTCCTCCCTCTTCTTACCCTCTCTCCTATCCTTCTTTTCCCCCTCCTTACCGTCCTCTCCTCTCCCTTTCTTCTTTTCTTCTCCCTCCTTCCCCTTCTCTCCTATCCTATTGTTGTGTTCATTTATTGTAGTATATCTTGGGATGACATTCCAGCAGTGTTGATTCATTTTTTATTTAACATCTCTTCTCTGTTTCTTCCTTACATTTTTCACCTATTCATATATTTCCTCATTAATATATATATTTGTCTAATATAATTTTCTGTTTTCCCCTTCCCCCCTCCCCTGTGTGTATGTTTTCATTGGGACAATGTATAAATGTATGTATAAATATGGAAGATATGCCCTAAAAAAAACAAATAAAAGCTGCCATATTAATGACCAGGCATTAATCATTAGCATAAGTTATTGACTTTGGTCTCCACAACCTGACATTGTTCTTTTTACAAGCAGTGCTTCTCATGTAGTGTCTGCTATAACATTTGTAACACTTTGAATTCCACTCTGATTACTCACTGAATATGCAGGATCTGTTTGTCCCTGTCTTGCAGATGCAGAAGCTCATGAGAGCAGCAAGGGAGGGCACCAAAGACGGGCTTGAAAAAACTAAAGCGGCTGTGAAGAAAGGCCGGTCATTCATCAGAACTAAGTCCTTTATTAGTCAAGGTATGCACTGATTGTCCACTTTTTTTAGACCGATGTATTAATTATTTAAAGCAAAATGGCATTAAAATGTTTAACTATTTATCTTTCAAACCACATTGCTTCAGAAAACGGTCTTAGCTCATAGGTAGATTTTCATGTAAGGAAATATTAACTTATTTTTGGAAAAAAATAGAATTAATCTTAAGATTTAAAACATACGTGTGTGTGTGTGTGTGTGTGTGTGTGTGCGCGCGCGCAATTAAATTGAGTTTGTTAACTGAATAATTGAAGCTAACTGAAATTGTTTGAAGTTTCACTCTCAGAAACGGAAAAGGCATTGACGATCTTGACTGGGATTATAATGTTACTTCTGTTACTTCTGCTGTTAAAATTATATTGCTCTGGATGAACATGCTATGGTTTTTGACTGAAGATGTGAAAACAGTGATAGGTCAACTCTGCGATTCAGTTGAGTCAGTTTGTCAAATCAAATCAAATACTCTAAAGGTTATACATACAATTGACTACTTAATTTTCATTAATGGATGTCTTAGAGCAATGATGGCTAACCTTTTTCTCATCACGGCCGAAAGCGCGTGTGTACGTGACCACGCGTGTGCCCATGCCAGCACCCATAAAGCAATGCGTGCGTGACACCCCGTGCGCCCTGCCCCCCGCACATGCGCGTGTCCCGTGCCCCTCGTGCATGCTTGCGCGACCCCCCGTGCTCCCCCTGCCCCCGTGCATGCGTGTGCGACCCCCCTGCCCCACGCATGCGCGTGTGACCCCCCCATCCCATTTTGGGCCTAGCAGGCCTCCCTGCACCCTCCTGGGACCAAAAACAGGCCGTGGGGGGCGCCGCACCCCCCACACCCCGTTTTGGGCCTAACAGGCCTCCCTTAGAACCTCGGAGACAAGTCACTTTTGAAGAACTTTGCCAAGAAAACTGCAGAGACTTCTCCAAGCCATGTCTGAGAATCAGATATGATTGGATAGAACAGGGGTGTCAAACTCAATTTCATTGAGGGCCGCATCAGGGGGGCCAGGGTGGGCATAGTCAGGGTGGACATGGCTAGTTTGATGTCACTCGTGTCGGGGGTGCCTGTGGTGACCCGAGCGCTCTGCCAGCGAAAACGGGCTTCCGAGCTCTGTTTTCGCCTGCAACAGCTTCCTGAAACCCTCTGCCAGCAAAAACGGAGCTTGGGAGGGCCGCCTGCAGTCCTCCCGAGCTCTGTTTTCACTGGCAGAGGCACCACGGGTCGGTCCTTTGCTGTTTCCAGGGCAGCCCCACAGGCCAGATCTAAGCACCCCACGGGCTGGATCTGGGCCCCGGGCCTTGAGTTTGACACCCCTGGGATAGAAGAAAAGTAATATATTCTTGATACATGGTCTTTAAATATCCTCTGCACTTAACTTATTTTTACCTTTTTCTTGATATATCCAAAGCTGCTTTCCATATTACATGGTGAACAGAAAGATATCTGAAATGAGCTTATTTTTGCTTCTTTTGTGAAACATTCCTCACAATGAACTGCATGCTACTGTTACATTTATAGTAGCATTTGCAAGTCTACAAATGTATGTTTCCATTTTAAGAGAGACAAATCCTATTCTTTCCTCTTAAGTTTTTGCCCTTTATTTTATAATTGGCAGTTCTTTGCTCCATTTCCCTGTCAAACCACTACTTCATTGCCATGCATCTCAGTTAACAATCTGAATGTATCTACATAAAAAAAACCCATACATGGAAACTCCGAATACATTGAACGTATATCATAGATCCATCTAACTCATCCTTAATGTTAAAACACTTGCTGAATATTCCATATTCTTCCATATGCTCTACTTCCACCTTATACTACTGTTAATCACATTCAGAACAACCTTCAATTCTGTATTTAACACTTTTTATGTTGTCATCGCTATCCCTAAACCAGCAAATGTACAATCAACCTCCTTTCTCATTCATATATTTACCAATGACTTGGTGAAGAACAAATATGTGGTTTACAAAGCCCCTGCCTGCATAGAGCTGCACTGACGCATGACAGCATTCTGTGCATTGTAGATTCATGGACAGAGTATAAAGGTTTCCTACTTTAGAGAATTAATTATTCAAAAAAATATTGCTATATAAAAATTATTGGTAAATGTATATTGAGTTTTTCTTAGAACAATGAATTCAACATTTTTACTCAGTAGTGGTGGAACAAATGCTAATCTTATCTGAGCAATAAATACTTTTAGGACTGATTATCTTTATATATGCAATTCTAATATGATATATTTCTAGAACACAGAGCTACCTGTCTAGAGGAAGAGGAGCTATTTATTGATGTAGATTGCATGCACACAGAAGCAATCATGACTCCAATGCCAGATGGATTATCCCAACAACAGGTTTGTGCGTTGGATACTATTGAAATCTAATCCCCAGTCTTTTTGTACATGCCTTAATTTCTAACAGTAACTTCACTTTGCTACATCTTATGTCTAATTTATGTACATTTGTCTCTCACAAAATTGAAATTCAAATGAAATTAATTGTCTTGATTGTTGAGACAAATCCTGACATGTGATAAATCCCTTAAGTAGAGTCTTTGAAGAGAAACTAAAATACAACTTAATTGCATGAACCTCTATGACTTATATTTTGACATGTTCTTTCCTGATGGTGATTTTCTTCAAATCTTGCAATTAGTAACAGACAAGTCAATATGGGAATGAAAAAGATTTACTGCTGAACATGCTGCTGCTTGCCACCAGGTGGCATAGTTAATCACTTGTGTGTGTCTTTTGCTCCTTCCCTAGATAAGAAATGCTAGATTAAACAATTTAGTCCAAGCATGAATTGACTGAAGGTCTGGACTCAATTTAGCACATTAGAAAATAGCTTGAGTTTTATTGGGGGATGATTTCAAAGTGAGATTTCTACCTTCTTTAGCTGTTATGAGAATTCATGAAGGCCTCACTGTTTTTTAAGAATTTTTTTTAACAGAATAGGAATAAACCTGCAGGCCCTCTGTACCGAAGGAATTAATCCAGTTTCATAGAGAACATAAAATACTGACTTAAAGAGAATAGAGTGAGATTATATCTGCTGCAAAGGACTGCCCCCAAACAATGTGTGATTGGAGAATTATGATAAATGATCACAGAGACTAGAAAGTAGACCTATCAATCTACCATTCTTTGTAGACTTCTCATCCTACCTTTTTTTACTATGGAACAGAGCAATATGCAGCTGTTATTACAGACCACAGAAACCTGCTCCACAAATAATGCTAAGCCATTATTGTGGATTATTCTGAGTTTCCTGTGATAGAGATTAAACAGTCCCCAACTTACAACAGTTCATTTAGTGATCGTTCAAAGTTACAACGGCACTGTGAAAAGTGACTTTAACAACCATTTTTCACACTTATAACCATTGCAGCATCCCCATGGTCATGTGATTTATATTCAGATACTTGACAACTGGTTCATATTTATGACAGTTGCAGTGTCCCGGGATCATGTGATCACCTTTTGCGACTTTCTGACAGATTAAGTCAATAGGGAAGATAGATTCACTTAACAGCTGTGTTATTCATTTAACAACTGCAGTGATTTGCTTAACAAATGTGGCAAGAAAAGTTGTAAAATGAGGCAAAACTCACTTAACAAATTTCTCACTTAGCAACATAAATTCTGGACTCAATTGTCGTAAGTCGAGGACTACATGTATATGAACCCAGTTATTTTAAGAAACATCCTGGCATATACATATAGATATGCTTCCTATCCTATAATCTTGATTTTGTTCAAGTTGTGCTATAGGGATCTATTGTACCTTCCGAGTGGCAAAATCAGCCACATTTCGATATATTTAGCTGGATTTTACTGCACACTTTATTTTAGTTCAGAAAGATTTCTTTTTGTTAACCACTATTAAAACTATTTTTAACTCTTCTTGATAGATCTTATATCATATCACTTACTTAAATTGTATGAAGTTGTTTGATCAAAATACTGAACAAACATGACTTGCTGGTATTTACAGTTGTGGAAACAATGAATGAAGACTCTTCCCCCAACCCATTATTTTTGTTTCTTGTGTGCAAAATATGTATTTCTTTTTTTTTTTAAGTATAAAAATTCCAAACATGGAATTCCAAACATATGTTGCCATTTTGCGGCTTTAGCTGAGAGTACTTTAAAACCTACAGGAGCCCTCCATCTTCTTGCAGATAGGATTAAAATAGCTACTGGCACTTGTTCTGGAGTTGCAATTTCTCCATCTGTTTTCATCTTTGTGGAGAGAATGGTGTGTAATTAAGCAAAGCAGCAGGTTTAGTTGTCTGTGAATGTGGGATTGCAGGAAAAAGTTTTTTATTCAGTGCAGTGCAAACCAAAAGGTAATTCTGGGTATGAGTGACTGGAGGGAAGTTAAATAATATGGCTTACCTCTTTTTGCTATTACCAGTGCAACTTTAAAAAAGACTGGATGTTAGCATCATGTTAGAATAACTAAAGTGTATTTAACAGTGGAAATGGGTTTTATAAAATTTGCACTTCACTGTGAGACAGGCAGGCATTAAATCATTTTAAATGACAGTACATCTTTAAATTGTTAAATTGCAAGCAATTCTGTATTTAAAGGGAGATAAACCTTACTCCCTATTACATTTAACATGAGTTGCTTTCCATGGTATACTTTTTAAGATGTCCGTTTGCTAGATAAGTATGATTTTAGCTTCTGACCGGGTTTTTTCTCTTAATTGAGCTTACCTTTTTGTTTCTCCCTGTTTCTTTCTTTTTTCCTGGAAGTTTTCTTTTTAAATAGGGTAATTTTTCATAAATTAGATGTCCTATATAGATGCTTATAGCAGGAATGGTATACAGTTAGTCCTTGATTTACAACCATTCATCGTTACAGTGGCATTAGAAAAAAGTGACTTATGATCGATCCTTGAACTTACAACCGTCATAGTATCCCCACAGTTACTTGATCAAAATTCAGGTGCTTAGCAACCAGCATACATTTACAATGGTTGTAGCATAGTGGGTCATGTGATCATCATTTACGACTTTCCCAGCCAGCTTCGGACAAGCAAAGTCAATGGGGAAAGCCAGATTTGCTTAACGACCACATGAGTCACTTAACAACTGCAGTGATTCGCTTAACAACTATGACAAAAAAGGTCATAAAATTGGGAGTAACTGCCTTGCTTATCAATGGAAATTCTAGTTCAAATTGTGATTGTAAGTCGAGGCCTACCTGGGCATGAAGTTGAAAGATAAGGAATAAGTCTCTGAAATAATGGATATGCTTTTTCATCCATGAAATTGTCTTTCTAGTTTCACTGAGTTATAACAGCAGATTCCCCGCTTTATCAAAGACTATTTGAGGGAGAATAAAGTTAATCTTTGTGCAGAAGTGTCCTCGAATGGCAAATTAAGTGTATGATTGTGCCATGTTTAATATATTTTAACAGGTTGTGCGAAGATACATTTTAGGCGCTGTGGTTGACAGTGAGAAAAACTACGTGGATGCTCTGAAAAGAATATTAGAGGTAAGTAATTGTCATTTTGAAGCCAAATAAATACAACGACAAATGAATCTCATTTGTGTAATTCATTATTACTGATGTTTTTGTTTATAGTTGTGAAGATAATTCATTCAATTATAGCTTTTGATAATTACTTGATGTCCTTCTTTAAAATTTTAGCAATATGAAAAACCTCTTTCAGAGATGGAGCCCAAATTACTGAGTGAGAGGAAACTGAAGATGGTCTTCTACCGAATTAAAGAAATTCTTCAGTGCCATTCAATGTTTCAGATGGCCCTGGCAAGCCGTGTCTCAGAGTGGGATTCTGTCGAAATGATCGGGGATGTCTTTGTTGCCTCAGTACGTGAATGATCATAGCTTTGGGGTCACTTAAGTCTGTTTAATTCATAAATGGGCTGAACAAGTGAAATTCCAAAGAAGAACAAAAACCTCTGTCCCAAGGTCAGATCAGATTCCTTTGCACTCCTAAAGACAAATGGTGGCAACATTTTGCTTATTGTGTTCCTATTTTGGTATTAATTTTATCTTCCTTTGGCACTGGGATGAATTATAAATACTGCGAAGAAAACAAAGTTAATAAAATGTTTGTCAGGGAATTGTGCAGCAGGTGTCCAAATGGAGTCAGAGACACTTGACACGAACTTGTAGTTTTATATAAGTAAATATATTTTATATCAATATATGCACCAAACAAGATAGTCAGGCAAACAGGAACATCGTGAGGTAAATCACAGAGCACACAGGGCACACACAAGAAAAAGGCGGGGAAAAAAGGGAAACTCCCCCTCCACCCATAGCAACCAATCACAGCGCAGATTGCCTCACGCAGGAGTCAGCAGTCTGGTAACAATCAACCACAATTGTGTGTTCTGGCTCACTGCATAACCCCACTGCTCCAGCTACTAAATTTAAATATCTTAACAATGTCATCCCCAGTTGCTATCACTATCACTTGGTTTGGAAGAGTTTAAACTTAGCTAAGTGTTATAAGTGTGTACTTGCAGTATTTAGGACACCACAAAATCCTTACAGTGAAATAATGCATTTACTGAACCTATTTTTAAATGGACTCAGTTTGGAGTTTGTGCTAATAGTTTCCTAGCAACAAGAAGCATTCAATTTTAAGATCTTAACAGGTTACATTTCTTAAACCTTTCTGGTTATTAAATCTTTGATAATGTAGATAACAATTTCAAATTAAAGGTAAATAAACTCAGAAGCCACCTCACTCTTAATATGAGACATATTTTTATACTTTTGAAAATATTTTTCCATTGCTAATTGGTTCAGAAAGTTAGGCTTCTCATTTTTATTTTTATTTTAATCTTAACTGCATATCTTTCAAGTTGGAAAAACTAATTGTGAATCCTAAAACGAAACCCTCCACATCCATCTTGTTTTCTTGGCAAGGATATCAAAGTTATTCACCTCTGCTGCCTTCTGATGCATTGTTTGAACTTCCCAATCTAGTTGACAACCCCAGGATTTCTTCTTCCTTTTCATTTCCTATCCAAGTATCGTAGTTAAAAGTGACAAAGGTATAAAACAAGTTTCAGAATTAGATTTCTCAGACCTATTGTATCATGTTTTAAGACTAACATATTGTATTATAGGCTTTATGAACTGCAGCTCACTTCATCAGATGGATGGGCTCGCTTAAATGATACAGGATTTAATCAGACATTTCTTGATTTATTGCTGTCATAGTCTATCCAGGCTGTCCTCTTAACAACACAGTGTCATAGTATCAATGACACTGAAATTATGAGGTATAATCTTAAAAGCAAATGCAAAAACAATATTATTTTATGGAAATAGCATGTCTGAGATTTCTTGGTAAAACCTCAGCCTTTTGTAGAGATCCTTAAAAAGTGGCAAATGTTTTTAAATAAAAGTTACAGGTTTTGACTATATGCTGAGTATCTTGAATACTCCTAGAAATATGTGTTCTATATTGTAACTAACTGATAGTGCATTTATTTTATTGTGTCATTTAGTTCTCTAAATCCATGGTACTAGATGCCTACAGTGAGTATGTAATCAATTTTAGCACAGCTGTGGGGATTCTCAAGAAAACATGTGCTACAAAACCTGCCTTCCTTGAGTTTTTAAAGGTGAGCATTTTGGATTTTGGTTGCTTTGTGATTGTTTGTAGACCATCAGAGTAACCATGACTGTCTGGGAGATTGATCGTTTGACAAATATTGAACATCCAGTGTTTAGCTCGGCCTTAAGACTATTCATGATTATGTGTATATGTTTATATAGTTGTTGTTGTTCAGTCACTAAGTTGTGTCAGACTCTTCGCAACCCCATGGACCATAGCACACCAGGCCATCAGTCCTCCACTGTCTTCTGGAGTTTGCCCAAATTAATGTTGTGTCAGTGATACTATCTAACCATCTCATCCTCTGCTGTCCCCTTCTCCTTTTGCCTGCAATCTTTCCTAACTTCAAGGTATTTTCCAATGAGTCCTCTCTTCTCATTAAGTGGCCAAAATATGAGACATACATTTTATCTGTGCTTCTCTTGAGAAAATCTCAGTGGCTAATATAAAAACCACTTTTTTATTACAGCAATGTCAAGAATCTAGTCCTGATAGAATCACTCTTTATGGCTTAATGATGAAGCCCATACAACGTTTTCCTCAATTCATCCTTCTATTACAGGCAAGTCATGTATCAATTCTTAAAATTGCTTGAGTTTGCCACCTTCCTTGGTTGTTTGCTAAATAGTAATGGCTAAAACACTAACATGGTAATAGGATCTGATAGTTGTTTTGTCATTGAAAATTAATTCTGTGACTAATTTCTAAGTTGTACCTGAAAGTGCAGAATTTATCCTTTAGTTCAGGGGTGTCAAACTCACGTCGTCACAGCGGCATCACGTGACGTATTGGGACTTTTTTCCCCTTCGCTAAACCGGCCGTGGGCATGGCCAGCGTGTGACGCATCTGGCCCGCGGGCCACGAGTTTGACAGCCGTGCTTTAGTGCATAGGATTATTGCTTGGTTTTAGAGTCACCCATGTTGTTCTTTGTATATGACAGTCACAACTTCTTAGCCATTAATTTCCTGGATATTATGTATTTGCTAGTGTCCTTACAAAACATTGAAAGGAACTTTAGGATTTCTTTAAAATCAATATCACTTTGAGTTTAGGATAGGGATACAGTATGGAGACAGTTCTCTCTGTTGTCAATGATGGCCCATTCTGTTATTGTCAGATCTGTTGGCCAATTTTGATACTGTTCATCAAGAGTTATTTCTGAGGCGGCTAGTTTGGATTCTAGTTTGGCTAGATGGCCAAGCTTTTATACAGTTCCAACCCCTGTTTGGAAGACCAGACTCTGTAAATAATGATGAGCATCAAATTTTTAGCTCCTAGGCCTCCCTTTGTGGTATTCCACAAGAGTCCACCAACTGACATTTGCACTTAGAAGACCATGAGCTACCTGAAGCTCAGCACTGATAACTCTGGTGTTAAATAGGGGGAAACATCTGAGAAAATGGACACAACATGTAACTTGTCATTTCTTAGGAAGCAAGACTAGGATTCTGTCCAAAGCTTGAGAGCTTGAGTTTTAACTTAGACCCTTACCATGTCATCGTAGATAAGAGTCGTGATCCAGAGTTGCTTCACTCAGTTGAAGCAATTCTATTAGGCCTACTCTGCTCTTCCGCACACTAATCTCATCATGTCATATATGTGCCAGCCATCATATTAAACTACCTCAATTTATGTTAAGTTTCCAGTACGTTTTTAGTAACTTCAGGCAGTAAAGAATACAGCAGGTTGATTGCTGTTTCTTTTCTATTGCCCCATCGTGCACAATTGTTCAAAAATTTACTTCAGAGTTCTATTAACTGCATATAAAAGTTTTTATGACTCAAGGCAACCTCCAATTGTTTTGGAGGTTGGCTGGAATGGGGATGAACTGGAGCTTTCTGGTATTAAGGCCTAAGCAGTAGAATTATTTTCTTGGCAGGTAGGAGGCTTCAACTGTAGATTATTTTAAACAGCTTTGGAAAGCTTTTAAATTTTAATTTTTAATGTTAGGCATATTCATTCATTCATTCATTCATTCATTCATTCATTCATTCATTCATTCAATGTTTATGCTGCCCATCTCCCCTATAAGATGACTCTGGCACAGTGGTGAAATCCAAAAAATTTTTACTACCGGTTCTGTGGGCGTGGTGTGGCTTGTTGGGCATGGCTTGTTGGGCGTGGCAGGGGAAGAATACTGCAAAATCTCCATTCCCACCCCACTCCAGGGGGAAGGATATTGCAAAATCTCCATTCCCACTCCACTCTGGGGCCAGCCAGAGGTGGTATTTGCCGGTTCTCCGAACTACTCAAAATTTCCGCTACCGGTTCTCCAGAACCTGTTAGAACCTGCTGGATTTCACCCCTGCTCTGGCATCTTACAAGTTATAAATCAAGTATAAAAATAATTAAAACATTAAAACTACACAGGTTCAGATTTTAAAACCAGAACTAAGAGATGGATGAGGTCTTCTTACCTCGTCAGCCACCTCCAGCAGCGATCGTCCCCCTGGGGACCCCAATAATCTATAATTATTATATTCACCTGTTTTATGATCCTAGTTAAATGATATTGGTGCAATTGAATGCTATACATGTAAAAAAAGATCAATTATCCTGCCAAATCCTATGTCAAGAAATGATACTATGCCCTGTTGTCACCTGCATGAAAATTATAGTTATTTTGGTAAATTGTAAGAAAAGAAGAGTGGAATGCAAGAACACTCCTGATCCAGTAGCTACAATGAAAGTAGTGGCAATACAGATAGTTACATATTTATACTGGTCACATTAAATTACAGTACCATAATGTGTACTTGCCAGATTAGACAAATGTCGGACTCTGTTGAGCAAAGAATATAAAATCTCAGTCCTTTTGTCTTCTACCTTTTCTGGCTCCTGGAATGACATCCCATTGATGAAGCATATCTCTAGTGTAACTATGAAGATTGCTAGTACTAAGTTGATTACTGTTGTTATTAAAGGAGCCCTAAAATCTTTCATTTCTTGGCAGTTACACCAAACTTCGCAGATGGTGAAAAATTCAGTTGTAGAAATGGAAGTTGCATGAAAGCAGATTTTCATGTTGTCAGAAAAGAGAAGAGTAGGATGCTATGGAAAGAGAAATCCCCCAAAAATGAACTCAATAAGGGTCGGAATTTCTTTTAAAAAATGAGACACTAGAAGCATAATTACAATCATTTCCAATGAGAAGGAAAAATCCTCAAGAACAGCAATAGACGCCCCAAGAAGCTTCATGAAGATCTGAAAACAAAGGAACACAAGGAATGGAAATAAGATCAGGTCACGAAGAGAGAACATGGACATATAGTTTGGAGCTGGTATGAGCGAAGAGTGGGCTAAAGTTAGCAAAGGATGCAAAATATATTATAAGGCTTCTTAAGCATGTTCAAAAGAAAAAAAAACCTGAATTATTTTATTTCAGTCTCTTCTATATGTCTCATCAGGAAATTGTGAAGGGCAGATTGAAGATGCAGAGTTGAATCCTTAGAATAATAGAAATGTGGTCAAGGAATATGTTACAAATGAGTTTAAAACTGCAGAACTAGTTAGAGTGCATTCTTTGGTAATGAAGAACTTGAATGAGTGAATGAACTAGTTGGTTAGTCTGGCCAAACCCCTAGATATTATCTTTGAAAAATATACAACTGATGAAGTGGCAAACTACGGGACAAGGGCAAATTTTCTCCATGTCATTCGAAAATGAGGAGGGGAAAGGATCTGATGCTAGTACCTGGGAAGATCCTAAGACAGATAATAAACAGATGGATTTTCTAGCTCCTTGAAATGAATATGGAATAAGACATGGATTTGCCAAGATTAAAGCTTGTCAGACTATTCTTTTCTTGTGATTTGACTGGGCAATTCCTTAATGGACTGTTGTAAACATAATGTACCTTGATTGCAGTGAATCATTTTACAAAGTATTCCATAACATGTTGATCATCAAGCTAATTAGGCATGGTTGTCATGATAATTAAGTGAATATATGTAAGCCAGCGGTGTAATGTGGCTGCAAAAAAAGGCAAACGAAGCATTAGGCTGCATCAACCTTGGTTAATTTCAAATTATGGGAAACATTTATTCTTGTTTGGTCAGAAAAAAGTAATGGGGAACATTGGGGAACTAAATCTTTCAAAGAAAGATTGAAAGAACTAGATATCTGAGGGATCCTTAGTGCTCCCTGAGCTTGGTTGTTTTCTTGCAGATGTTCTTGGTTGATTGTTTTCTTGCAGACATTTCATTACCCAAACTAGGTAACATCATTAGTGCTGTGATGTTACCTAGTTTGGGTAATGAAGCATCTGCAAGAAAACAACCAAATCAGAGAGCACCAAAGACCCCTCATTTCAACCCTGAGCTACAAATTGTTCTGACCCAGCTCCCCAAACACGACAAACCCTCTGAAGTTAACTCAAAGATTCCTTCCGTCCGTCCGTCTGGAAGATGAATAGTTGTCTGCCACATCTATTCATCTCCGCCCCCTGCCTTTTATCCCCAGAGCTAGGGTGGGGCTTCGCTAGCAGCGCTGGCTCTTCCTTCCCCAGAATCGGCCCATGGCCTTTTGTCCCCAGAGCGAGGGTGGGGCTTCGCTAGCAGTGGTGGCTCTTCCATCCCAAGGACCGGCCCACGGATTTCCACTGCTCTCCGCTCCGCTGCCTTCTGCGCATCCGCACATCAGGCACTGGACCAAGCTGTTCCTCCTCTTCCTCATCAGCCACCTCCAGACCTGGGGGCTGTTGACTCTCCATCTGAGGGCTTACGGACGGCTACCCATCTGTGTCTCTCTCTGCCAGCTCCACTCCCTCTTCCCCCTCGGAGCTCTCAGGTTGCCTTGATGCTGACCCTGACTCCCACACCGCCGCCTCCTCTCAATCGGCTGCTGGAGGGCCAGCGGCCTACAGGCCACAACACAAATATTCTCCTTTATTAGCTAGATATCTTTAAGCTTGTGGGGAAAGAGATCATATTCTTCAAATGACTTGAAAGAATGTCATACAGGTAGTCCTCAATCGATGACCACAATTGAGCCCAAAATTTCTATGGCTAAGCAAGGCAGTTGTTAAGTGAATCTGGCTTCCCCATTGACTTTGCCTGTCAGAAGGTCACAAAAAAGGATCACATGACTCCAGGACACTGCAACTGTCAGAAATACATGCCAGTTGCCAAGCGTCCAAATTTTGATCATGTGACTCTGGGGTTGCTGCAACAGTCATAAGGGTGAAAAATGGTCATAAGTCACTATTTTTAGTACTGTTGTAACTTTGAATAGTCACTAAATGAAAGGTAAGTTGAGGACTACCTATACAAAAGAAGATGAAGACTTGTTCTTTCTCATTGCTTTGGAATAATGACTTTAAGTTACAAGAGGGCAAATTTCATGTGAGCGTTAGAAAAACTTTTTAAATTTCTTATGAGCAGTTTGATGTTGGAAACAATTGCCCAGAGAGTTTGTAACTGGATAATATGGTGCTTTCTAAAATTAGGTAAGTGTTTCTCACTTGACATAGCAGACAAACCCTAAAAAAGATTGCAACTGAAGCTTTGGAAATGGTAGCTGTGAGACAGATATGTTTAAATTACTTCATTTTTCTAGTCAAGAAAAATAATCTGAATTAGCTGGGTCAGAGCATGGCAAAACTTTTTTCCCCCTTTTGTTCTGTCCAGGATATGTTGAAGAACACGACTAAAGGCCACCCAGACAGGCTGCCTCTACAGATGGCTCTCACAGAACTTGAAACCCTGGCAGAGAAATTAAATGAAAGAAAAAGGGATGCAGATCAGCGCTGTGAAATAAAACAAATAGCCAAAGCCATGGATGAGCGTTATCTGAACAAGGTTTGTGACACATGCTGGGGTTGAAAATCCATTCCCTTCCAGTCAGTAAACGAAACAATCACAGAAAGGGGCCGGGCCCACCTTTGGCCCCAAATGTCTGTGCAAGCATCCTGGTCTTTAATGTCTTGTGAAAGGCCAATAGGATCAGAGCCAACCAGCTCTCTGAGGGAATCCTGTTCTCTGGTGCAGATATGTTGACAGAGAAGGCGTAAGTCCTAGGTCCCACTGAATGACAGTGTATAATTGAGACACCTGGAGCAGGGCAACTCTGTCAGTTCTGATGGATTCTAAAATGTTTAGGCTTTCTTAAGTAATTATTCCCAATATGTATTTTATACGAATACATCACATTTGTTTCATGGACATTAATTGTAGCCATGTTGATAGTACTGAATTTGGTTTTCTATCCCAAGTGGGAAAAAGAAAAAAAGAAAAAAAGAAAAAGCCAAAATAGGAGCATGTGATGAAGGTGCAAGAGTGGCTTTACTCAGTTGATAAGTGTGCAGGGCTCTGAGCATCCTTCTTACACCATCTCCATTGACATTCCGAAGACTAACCAATTTATTAACTCAGGTTTTCTTGAATCATAACCAATTTATTGAATGAAGAGAGTAAACTGTATGCCAGTTTTTTCCCATCAGAAAGTCATCCCATTAGTCCTGATTGACCAGTTACAATTTTTTGGGGGGCAACAAACAATTCTAGACAGCTTTATTCTGTTTGCTGTTTGACCCTCTTCAGTTCTTAATGGGAGGTTTAAGAGCCATGGTGGGTCAGTGGTTAAAGTGCAGTGTTGCAAGCAAACTGCCTACTGCCAGGACCTGCTCAAGGTTGACTCATCTGTCTATCCTTCTGAGGTCAATAATGCTGACTCTATAAACCGCTTAGAGTGCTGTAAAGAATTATGAGGCAGTATATAAGTCTAAGTGCTATTGCTATTAATCAGAGCCCCCATATTTATATGAACTTGCCCATGTAGCACAAAGGCTATTGTGTTTTTATAATGCCTGTTATATATGTAGTTGAGAAACTTTAATTCTTTCTGTATTGTTATAGGTCATGATGAAAGTTTTCTTCTTGATTTTATCTTCTCAAATAAGGAACCATTGATTACATACAATGTTGCCTGATTTTGCCTGGTGGCAATTAAAATTTGCATACAAATAATTAATGGTACAGGGTATGGGTAAACCTACTTTTTTTTTAAATATTCATCTGTTTTTACATCTTTTTTGTGGGCCTTCAGACCCCCACCCCTTTTAGTCTGTAGACCTACTCTTAACATTAAGAATTTATCTAGACAGATTTCACAGTTTTAATATTATAGTATGATATTAGCAATCAGGCTTTTACTTAACTTTTATCTCTTATAAGTGTCAGAGTTATTATTGAAATGGGTGGATATTTTTTTCCTTGATTGTATTTTATGTTGATCCCTGACTGAAATGAAGGATTGATTGATTGATACCTGATTATCATGATGCTATAGATACAAAATTGTAAAGGAAGAATTTTATTTCATAACAAAATTAAAAAAATTCTATGGACTCATGAAACTGGTTCATATATTTTTAAAGCAGAATATGTTCGGGTGTAAAAATACTATGTTATGAAATCTTTTTGTATTATTCAGTTACTCAGCAGTGGCAACCGGTACCTGATCCGAAGTGATGATATGCTAGAAACTGTTTATACAGACAAAGGGGAGATCATGAAAACCAAAGAACGGCGTCTGTTTATGTTAAACGATGTTCTCATGTGTGCTACTGTGCATATTCGGTAAGATTCTAGTCACACACTATAAAATAATTGCTAAAGCATAAGAGATAAGACACATGAACTAGGAAAGTTTGTGTGTGTGTGTGTTCTGAGTCCATTTTACGTGGTTTTCAGTTGCATGTATACAATGGGTTATAATTCAGGGCTCTTACTTAGTGGCAGAGCACATTCATTGTACTGTACACAGAAAATCCCATGTTCATCTCTGGCTTTGGGCAAAGATGCAGTGTAGGATATATATGCAATATATGTAGGCTATCTAGTTGAGATGGGTGGCACACAAATCTAATAAATAAATATTGAGATTGAAAGGTTGAAAAGTTTCAACTTAACTCTCTCCACTCCTTCCCCAAATAAGAATTTTAAATTGAAGGAACAAAAATATTATATAAAGGAGTACATGGACCTCATGGAAACAAGGATTGGAAGGAATGAAGATATTTTATTTCTTAAGAAAATTTATATGGCTGCCCAACCCACAGTGACTTCAGGCAACTTACAGAAATAGAACCCCAGTACAAAAGCCAATAAACACTCATCCTCCCCTCCCGGTGACAACAACCACTTGATGGGCTCCACATGACCCTGAGGTCGCCAGGCCTGCTGGCAACACTATGTCTACAAAGCCTTTTGAAAGAGTGTCAAAATGAGGGCCTCCTTATTTCTGCAGGGATGATGTTCCACATGGAGGGAGCCACCTCGGAGAAGCCCCTTCTAGTAGATAGGCTTCCTTAAGAGAGGGGATCCTTAACATCCCCTGCTTCTCCTGCCTAGTGGTATTAAGGTAATCTAGGTTGAATTAGACTTCCTCCCCCCGCAAGTTATATTGTTACTGCAACCCACTTCTCTCCTCCCCATCATTACATTTCCTAATGAAAAAAATACTCAGCATACTAGGAAATTGAATAACATTGCTAAAGGAGATGGTCTGAGGGTCAGAATGGGATGGGTGCTCATTAAATAAAACTGATGTAGGGACAGTGAGATGTGTTAGAGATAATTTAAGAACTAGAAGCTTTTTATTAATTTCTTAACCTCAGGAAAAGTAAGGAAAAATGCCGAATTCCCAGTTGTCCACACAAATGAAATTAACCAAAATTTCACAGGACAGTGTTCCAGTACTTATTGCTGGTAAAATTTTGTATTTCAGAAAATAATCTGGAATATCCGAATTTAGAGGAGATTGAAGCTATACTTCTTAAAAACTGTTATCTCTAAAAAGCAAAGGTGTTTGTATCTAGTCTTTTAGTTAAATCCTTTTTCATTTAAAAGTATTTTTCTAAACAATAAACTCTTCCAACTCTAGAATTGTGAGATTAATGTCAATCAAATATTTTGCAGGTCAGATTGCTACTTTTTGCACTGTTGCAATCAACGTTCCCTCTAACAAGGGAAATCGCTGCGCGGCAGTTTGAAACTGCTGCGCGGCGATTCCCTGCCACGTGCGCGGCCGCGCAGCAACGTTCCCTCTGACATGGGAAATCGCTGCGCGGCAGTTCAAAACTGCTGCGCGGCGATTCCCTGTGACGTGTGCGGCCGCGCGGCCGCGCACCTTAGAGGGAACAGTGGTTGCAATATATATGCATCTTTACAGATTTCTTTCCCTTTTTCTTTAAGAAGGGAAATGCACAATGTAAGCTTGTAAGAAAGGAAGTAAAAGAGCAAAAGCAAAAACAAAAACCTGTTAGATCACATCCCTTATTTTTCAACTATTTGTTTTGCACTCAAAATCCTCACAGATATAAATACCACTTTATTTAAAGTATTAAAATGAGCTGTGGTGACAAATTGGTTACAATGCAGTATTGCCGGCTGACACTGCCCATATCATGGAGTTCAACCCAAACCAGCTCAAGGTTGACTCAGCCTTCTATCCTTCCGAGGTCGTTAAAATGAGGAGCCAGATTGTTGGGGGCAATAGGCTGACTCTGTAAACCGCTCAGAGAGGGCTGTAGAGCACTATGGAGCGGTATGTAAGTCTTAACTGCTATTGCTTTTATAGAAGCAAGAAATAAGGTCTATGCCACAGTTTCCTAAAGTGGTCATATATTGAACCACAAGGATTGATAGGGCTATCCAAAAAGTCGATATTTATTTTTATTTTAGTTAAGAAAATTTATATGGTTTCCCAACATATTGTCAATGACATCAGATGGCTCACAAAGATAAAAAACTAATATAAAAGAATAAAAAGCAATAACCCCCCACCCCCCCACACACATACCCAGGCGACAGCAATTAATCAAATAAGCCACTTGATGGACTCCATCCTACTCTGGGTTCCCTGGGCAAAACCAGGTCTTTAGGATCTTGTGAAAGAGGGAGCAATCTTATTTCTGCAGGGATTATGTTCCACAGGGAGGGAGCCACCCCAGAGAAGGCGCTTCTTCTTGGTCCCACTAGATGTACCTCCTTAGGAGAGAGGACCCGCCACATTCTTTGCTTCCCCTCTCTGGTAGGTTGGGTAGATGTAGCCAGGAGAAGACAGTTCTTGTTGTCATTATTGTTATTCATCACGCTATTAGTTAAAGTAGTATTTATTAAACTGTCTTCATATAATAAATGCTTGGGAGTTGATGAACAGTCTGAAACTTTATGAAGGGATGGATGAACTGAAGAGTGTGGAGGCCCCTTGTCTATGCCAATTATGGGAAAAGCACAAGTTTAAAAATCCACAGTTTTGGGTTGAAACTGTCACATATAATGCATGTAAATACAGGGGTTGCTGTTTCTCATTTTGCTTTGGGAACCCAATGCGTAAATGAAATATCTCTCTGATAAAATTATTGCCTACTCTAATACTACCGACCCTCAGTATCCACTGTGTTTGAAAGAGCTCTCCCTACGGACGGGATCTTATAACAGTCCTATATATCTGCTGCATTTTGCATCCCTCCTGTGAAATGCCTTGTTCTACATTTCATAGTCTCATGTAATTATGTGGGTGGGATATATCTGCAAATGTAGGCTGAGTAGATCTCTTGCTACACAGAAGCTCTTATCCAGCAGCATTCCTATGGCAACTGAATATGTGCTTTGGCTCCACTGTCTTCAAGTAAACAGGCCTTGTCAGGGTAAAATTTATCCGGAATAGTTTCTTTATTCATCTGTTTTTCAGCATCCATTGGAGCATTGGATTCTTTATGTCCAATGTTAGATTAGACATTTGGGGTTTGGGGGTTTTCGTGTGCACACAATTTTTTGTGTACAAAAGCCATGTTGCTCAATGGTTAAAATACAGTATTGCAGGCTAACTCTGCATTCTCACAGCCAGGAGTTCGATCTTGACTGGCTCAAGGTTGACTCAACCTTCCATCGTTCTGAGGTCGGTAAAATGAGGACCCAGATTGTTGGGGGCAATAGGCTGACTCTGTAAACTGCTTAGAGAGGACTGTAAAGCACTGTGAAGCAGTATATAAGTCTTAAGTGCTATTGCTATTTTTCTTTTTCTTTTTTTCCATTGTTAGTGTTGGATGTTTGTTTTTCTATTTTCTATTTTATTCTTGTTGATAAATGAAAATATGTTTTTTAAAAAGTCTGTTATGATAAACATAATGAGTCATTATTAGTCATATTATTAATTATCAGGAGTCCAGTATTTTTGTTGTCCAGTACTTGGATTTTTGGAAGATTTTTCTGCTTCTGTTTTTAACCCACTCAATTAACACTCTCCTCTCACTTCCTTGCATGCTTTGTGTGATCTGGGAATATTACACACACATATATTGATGTTTTTATGCTTTGCATAGTCCATCTGTGTTCAAGATCAATGTGTTTCCTCAAAATGCAGTGTCCTATGGAACAATGGGAACTAAATGCGGCCTTTTCCTTTTTGATGATAACATTTTGTACTTCATTTTAGAAATAAATCCCCAATTTTTTTTCCTGGAAATTTTTGCTTATTAACAAGAAAGTAATGTAGTAGAACATTTACAGGAAGTTTACTTTGGTTTTAAAAATGAGAAAAATCTTCATGACATCTGCAATTTACCTTGTGGTTTTTGTTAATGCCAAAAAACAAAATAAGAGAGCAGCATCTCTAAATCCAATTTTGTTCAGTGGGGCTTTTTCTTTGGGAAGTACTGGTAGAATTAGAGCAAAAAGTTATATACCAGATTTGTGTATGAGAAGATAAAAAAAAAAAAGTCTGAAAATACAAGGGAAAAAAATGACCTCTTGTCATCATTTTTTGTGGCCTTTTTTCAGCTCTTCCCATGAAAGTAGTGGTGTCGTGAGTGGCCAAAGGTACTTATTAAAATGGAGTGTGCCACTTGGGCATGTTGACGTCATAGAGTATGGAAGTAATGATGGCCAAGGTGAGAACTGCAGATTCCCTTTGCAGCCATCTTCTGAGATGATGGTTACCAACGCCAAGCCAAGTAAGTTGCAGCCGGTTATTATTTGTGAATGTACTTCTTTATTGTAGATGGGCTTGAAATGCTTACAAAGATCTTTACACTAGTTTTTTTTTTTAAAAAATGTTAATGCAGGCAGTCCTCGACTTACAGCAGTTTATTTAGTGACCGTTAAAGTTACAGTGGCACTGAAAAAAGTAACTTATGACCGTTTTTCACACGACCACTGTAGCATCTCCACAATCACATGATCAAAATTCAGTTGCTAGGCAACTGTCTCACATTTATGACCGTTGCAGTGTCCCAAGGTCGTGTGATCACCTTTTGCAACCTTCTGACAAGCGAAGACAATGGGGAAGCCAGATTCACTTAACAACTGTGTTACTAACTTAACAACTGCAGTGATTCACTTAACCACTTTGACAAGAAAGGTGATAAAATGGGGCAAGATTCACTTAACAAATGTCTCACTTAGCAACAAAAATTTTGGGCTCAATTGTGGTCGTATGTTAAGGACTACTTGTATTCAGAAAGCATCTGAAGGATTTGTTATGAGACCGGCATGCATATATTTTATATCAGACGGGTAGTCCTCAACTTATGACTACAATTGAGCCCAAAATTTCTGAGACATTTAAGTGAGTTTTGTCCCATTTTATGACCTTTCTTGCCAGAGTTGTTAAGTGAGTCACTATAGTTGTTAGGTTAGTACGGTTGTTAAGTGAATCTGGCTTCCCCATTCATTTTCCTTGTCAGAAGCTTGCAATTGTTGATTACATGACCCCGAGACACTACAACCATCATAAATACATGCCAGTTGCCAAGCATCTAAATTTTGATCACGTGAACATAGGGATATTGCAACGGCCATAGTTGTGAAAAACAATCATAAGTCACTTTTCTCAGCACTGTTGTTACTTCAAACGGTCACTAAACAAATAGTTGTATGTCGAGGACTACCTATAGTATATATTGTGCTGGGCATCTTGTTTAGTGATTTTTCTTTTTGTGTTTGAGCTTCATGGGCATTCATTCACACAAGAAGCTTACAACTAGAGTAGGTCTCTTAAGCTTCCGCTTTCAGTAGCAGTTGTGTATTAATCAGGGTTATCGGGTGGAATTTGGAGAATTCCCCATATTGAAATGAATCCACTTAATCTGCATCCTTTGTATCTCCAAACCTCTCTAGCAGTTTTCCCATTTTTAATTTTTTAAACATGAAATCTATAAATAAGACAGGTAGGGGAAGATTATCTGGTAGGCATAGTCTGTTTCCCACAATAAAAAGAAAATTCTACGTTTGTTGCAAAATTGGTTTTACTGTATAGCTGAAGGATGATCCATCTTGATCCTTGTTAGAAAGCGGCCAGAATCAAAAACCAACAATGCAAGAAGCTGTTTAATCTGGGTTGATTTTTGGTTAAAGGGTTAGTGAAATAATTCTTCGTTGAAGTATTAAGCTTAATTTGGTACTTACATTAATCTTTCAGCAGGTGGCAGCACTTGGTTTTTACCTAGTCTATACTCAGAAGCTAATCAGAGTTGCTGCCAGTTAGTACTTAGATGGGAAATTTCCAGGATTGTAAATTACACTAGAAAATAAACAATCTCAGAAGAAGCCAGTAGCTAACCATTTCCGTAGTGCTGGCAAGAAAACTACATGCCTGTACTATCTTTCAACAGTAGATCTCAACTTGAAGGCGAATTTTCTTTTTGTATTGCATACATTTATCAGTGGTAATCCAGAAGTAGCATAAATAAATACAAAAAGCATGCAAAGTTTTTTTTTTAAGAACCCCCCTAGAAACAATATAGTCCTGTCTGTCTTTTCCATTTCAGTCTAGAGTTTGAGCACAGCTCTGTCTGCATTGTTTATTCCAGCTTTTCCATCCTAGTGGTCTCTGGATACTAAGACTAGAAAAATTCCCAGCTATCATAACCAAACTGGCTAAGAATGGTTAAATTGTACTACTAATACAACTAGAAGGCACTATTTTCTATAAACGTATTGTTCACATTCTTGTTCATTATCTCTTCTTTGGGTAGCTTTTTTTTTTTTTATTTCATAGTGGTGACAAGAATAGATGCTTTTTAGAATGCAATTGTGGGCTATAGAGAGAGGCGAGAAAGAGTAAAGCAACACAATGGTTAAATAAAGACAAGATAAAGATAAAAAAAATAAAAATCTTGTCTGATCAGCATCCAAATTGAATGAAACATGGCGGTCAGCGCATACTGTACAATTTAGCTATTGTTGAAATTATGCAACTCTGTGGGTTAGAGTTTTATACGATACTATGTGACATTACAATGAAGGAAAAGTTACGAAAACTGCCTTAGCACCTATACAATTTGCTAATAACTTTATGATGCTATTTGGACTACCTTAGAAATATGCTTCTCTGCAAAGCCATTTGAAACTAGAATGCTAAATTCTTCTTTAGAACCTATCAAGGTGAAATGTTGGAGCAATGTTTCTCAAACTTTAAGACCTGTGGATTTCAACAGAATGGCCCAGCCAGGGTCATTGCTTTCCCTTGGCCTGTCTTACGAATGAAGTCTTGTATAGGAAAAAAAACTAATTTCAAAAAGCAGAAGAAGAAGTTCTAGGTTAGGGGTGTCATACTCGCAGCCCGCGGGCCAGATGCATCATGTGCTGGCCCCGCCCCCGCCCGCTTTAGCAAAGGGGGGAAAAGTCCCGATACGTCACGTGACGACACCGTGACGATGCGAGTTTGACACCCCTGTTCTAGGTGCTGAAGGAACAGCAAGTTAATCACACCTGACCTGCAACAATAACACTCAGAAGAAATCCCATCAGCACTTTGATATTTGAATAAGCTTTCATTGTTAAGTGCACACAGTAGCTGGGTTTACACATTGCACTAAGCCTAGATATGACTTATTTGTAAATGATGGGTTCTATCTTATTACATTGAGTTGAAGCCAATTTTTATCTATGCTCATTGTTAAGCAAATAGCTTACTGTGAGGTACGAACCAAATCAGTAACTATTTAGCTTTTTTATATGCCATTTGCAAACTCTTTGGTTTTTTGGAGAAAAGACAGCTAGCTGCTCTGTTCTTCTTTTAAAGAGATGGTTAGATTTTCTAAGAAATGTGAAGGGTTGGGCATTTAATATATTGTTATGAAGTAAAAGAAAATATGTGTGATGGTATGTGCCTGCTCTTTATTTCACAACATTTGTTAAATTCCATGGTGCCTTCACAGCTCCCAGGCTGGTTATGCTTCCTTTAACTGATCCTTCCACCCACCTGTATTTAATATCATTGCTTCCTCCCTTGAGACTTGTGCTGTTGCTGTGCAACTTGTGAAAACTTAGCAAGCTTTTGTTATTGTTAAAGAGCCCATAGAGAGCGTACACTTAGAGCAGTAGGATGAGCTTTAATAAAGGCAGAGTCTTTAAGAGCAACAGAAGGCCCCACATTATTATTCTCACCATCTATAACAGTGATGGCAAACCTTTTTGGCACTGAGTGCCCAAACCGGAGTGCGCGCATGCGCCAGAGCACCAGAAACCCAAAGACCAGGTGGCCGGCGCGCACTGAAGACCAGCTGGCACGTGCGAAGATCAGCTGGCCGGCGCGCATGCGCGCACCAGAAACCCAAAGACCAGGTGGCATGCGCGCACCAGAAACCAGAAGACCAGCTGGCGATGGCACGCGTGCCCTCAGAGAGGGCTCTGCATGCCACCTCTGGCACACATGCCATAGGTTCACCATCACGGATCTATAATGTGATGGTAGGTACAGTGAGATGGGTCTCCCCCCTTCCCCCCCCAAAAAAGTTTCAACATGAAAAATTTCTCTTGAGATCAGATGCCCTACACCAGGGCTGTCAAACTCCCGGCCCATGGGCCGGATGCGTAACACGCTGGCCACGCCCGGTTTAGGGAAGGGGGGAAAAGTCCCTATACGTCACGTGACGCCGCCATGACGTGAGTTTGACACCCCTGCCCTACACTGATTGAAATATATAAAGTGTCCAGCTATCTCATTTTAAAAAAATATATAAATTATATGCAAATACAGCTTGTTTGTAAATGATGTAAATTAACACACTGGGTGATTTTAAATAGATGAGTTTCAGTAGGTTTGGTATACTGTGGTGGTTAAAGCATTGAGCTCAAACCCGGGAGACTGTGAGCTTTAATCCTGCCTTCAGCACATTTGAGTGACTTTGAGCCAGTCACTCTCTCTTAGCCCTAGGAAGAAGGCAAAGCAAGCTACTACTGAAAAATGCAGAGATTCGTCTAGGGCAGTCACCAAGAGTCAAGACTGACCCAAAGGCACACACATCCAGTAATCAGGAACCCAATATAAATATAAATAATATAAATATAGATGCATGCTTGGATCATCCTTTCCGCAACTATGATTGGTTTTATGTAATGCCTTAGTAACTTTGTAGGAAGCTCACTTAAGGGCTCAGTTTATAGTTTGGTTAATGCTGAGCAGAACTGGAGACTTGGCCTTTATTGGGAGCACTTGGCCCACTGAAAGAGATATAATTCTTTTCTGCCTTTTGGCAAGGATATGGAGGAAGGGGAGGGAAGAAGACTGATTCCTTTGTGCCTATAGTTGTTAAAAAAAATTGTCCTTGCTTCTTTGGAAGCAGTAGGGAATGTTAAGAAAAAGTAATGGTCCTATACAAGTCTTGCAAATATAGTCAGGCATTTTTAAAGGATAACAAAGATAAAAGTAGCTTTATGTCTCTCTCTCTCTCTCTCTCTCTCCCTCTCTCTCTCCCTCTCCCTCTCCCTCTCCCTCTCCCTCTCCCTCTCCCTCTCCCTCTCTCTCTCTCTCTCTCTCTCTCTCTCTCTCACACACACACACACACACACGATTTTGATCCAAATTCTGACCTTTCCCATTTACCTCATTTTAATTTTCCCTTCCTTTCAGAAATGACGTAAATTCAGAATGGATCAAACATGCAAATCCCCTCTAAATCCAGGATACCTTAAAACTGTCCTGCTGAATTAAATTGAAATCTAACAATATCAATCTACCGATAAACAAAAGATATATTGATGTTCCCATTTGGGAGAGGAAATAATACAGGTAGTCATTGACTTAGGATCATAATTGAAAAATTTAAGTGAGACAGTTGTTAAGTGAATTTTGCCCCATTTTAAAACCTTTCTTGCCACAGTTGTTAAATGAATCACGGCACTTGTTAAGTTAGTAACACAGCTGTTAAGTGAATCTGGCTTCCCCTTTGACTTTGCTTGTCAGAAGGTTGCAAAAGATGATCACATGACATTGCACCTGTCATAAATATGAGCCAGTTGCCAAGTGTCTGAATTTGATCATGTGACCATGGAGATGCTGCATTGGTCATAAGTGGGGGAAAGGTCATAAGTCTCTTTTTTCAGTGCCACTGTAACTTCAAATGGTCACTGAACGAATAGTTGTAAATCGAGGACTACTTGTACAATAATCTTCAGGTTTCTAAAAGGAAGTCATCTAGAGGAGGGAGTGAACTGTTTTCTGTTGTCCTGTAGGGTAGGACTAGGGGCCCTACGTTGACTCTTCAGAAAATAGATTTAGATTAGATATTACAAAAAAAATTACCGACAGGGAAAGCTCTCAAGCAGTGGGACAAGTTTCCTTATGAAATGATTTCTTTCCCCTCATTGTAGATCTTCAAACAGAGGCTGTATAGTCATCTGATGTGATAGTTTAATAGATTTTGCATTAAGCAAAGGGTCAAGCTAGGTGACCTCTGAGGTACCTTTCCACTCCATGGTTCTATGTACTGTTTTAACATCACTAGTTCTACTTACTTCCGAGAAAACTGATTTAGATTCACTTTGCCAATTTTGGGGATTGCATGAGTTTTATATAATAGATTAATTGAGAAGATTAGTTAAAGATTATGCTTTTATATCTATTAGAACAATGTTTAATTCCCCAAATCACTGTATTTACCTCTGTAAAATTAAACATGATTTGATCAAATTTCAGGGTCATTTTAATTCCCATCATCCTCATTTGTGAGCTTGTTTAATACATAATCATCATGTTTCATTCCAACTGAGAATGCAGGTTTTTTGTGATTCTGTTTTGTAAATTTAATTGGATTTATCATGCCAAGCAAACATCAGAATCTCCTCTGTTATTCAGGTTTTTCAATTACTGGGCATGACAACCAGGAGTGGGTGGCAATTTTGGAGGTAACCAAGGAAAAACACAGGGCTAGTGGCAACTATTGTTAAGTGTGTAAAGAGCTTATGTAACACACACACACACAAGAGATGCCGGGAGTTTATAGAGCAAGAAAATCTAAAAGGACATAGTTCCTTGATCCCCAACTTTAATATTAATAAGGGATATTTTATGTCAGTCTGTTGGAGATCAACATCCTAAATCATTAATGAAAGCTTTCCTTTATTTAAACTCTGTTTCTGTAGGATTCGTGGTTTGGTTTCTTTTTTGTAATAAAAACCTTGCTTCTGAATGTTTGATAAGGTGAAAAAAAAAATAACCTCATGTTGCTATGTAACTCTGCTCTTGCATTATAGGTAGATCACATCTACACAATGGTTGGGTCACTAACAACCACAATTATTTTCATATTATTTAGATCACAGATAGTTTCATATTAGGACAGGATGCATTGCTTCGTCAATCCCATGTTGTTGATCTGTCTGTGTGAGCAGGTATGCACCTGAATATATTCAAGGTGGTTCTCACGCCCAGTGGTGCCTATTTTCACAGAGTGGAAACAGCTGGGTTGAAATATGGCTGGAAATGAGAAAATCCCAACCTGCTCTATTCCTACCGTTTTAATTGGCACAAAGTCATGAGAATATTCTTAGTATAGGGCTTCCTACCAAGAAAAGCCTTATGGGATAGGATTTCTCAATTTGTACCATTTCAGGAGACAGGTACACAAAATCACATGGCAAAATGTTCCTAAGTTTGTGTATATGCACAAACATATATAGACTGCTTAATCATTTGTGTTGAATCAATCTATAACTAAACATGCAAGTGCATAGACTGATTATGTGCCATCAAGTTGTTTTCAATTCCTGTTCCATGGTATATCCAATGCCTTGGAAAAAAATTTGCATCCTTCTCCTGTCTGATACTTTCCAATGACATCTTCGTACAGTAAACATCAGAAAAAACCTACTACAACAGCTGAACTTTATATGGACTTCATCACAGTCACTAATTGGTGGCAGGTGTGTACAGACTACTATTTAACATCCGTTTGAATGTGATTGGTTCTTTCTGAGCACAGCCACATCCCTACTTATAAGGAATGTGCAGACTTATGCAACCACATTATTTACATTATTTTATTGTTATTTTCCCCCTACAAAATCTCAGTTTGCTTTTCAATTGAATTGTATAGCTTAAAAGATGGAAAAAATTCTGAAGTGGTTTATCTTGGTCTGACTTTTTTTTTCATCTCAAAAACCTGGCATTTTAACAGGAGTGTATAGATTTTTTATATCCACTTTAGGTACTATTCTTGTAAGTTTGGTTGCAATAATAACTGTCTTACTTTATGCACACATTTAATGGCATTTTTTGTGTTTCAGATAAGCTTTATATGGGACCAGGGCAACTGTACAATGATTTGCAGAACCTCTTACATGACTTGAATGTAGTTGGCCAAATCAGTCAACTAATATGCAGCCTGAAGGGAAACTACCAGGTAACAAGTAATGGATGTAGAATTAAGTTTCCAGATTAAGCAAACACCTATACTCTTTTATGCGATGCTAATACGATTATTGTTAAATGGTAAACTGTAGAGTTGTAAGTAGATTAGCGATGCCTTGCTGAGTTTGTTGTACTTAACCTACGGTATTTGCATATATGCAATCTAAGCATAGGATATTCAATAAGGTATTTTTCTCAGTGATGTTAAGAAAAATGTCATACACTTGTATCATGAGTTAATAGCAGTGTTTCTTTAGCATAGAGCATTATGCCATTAGGTCTGTTTAAGCATTATTTAATACTACTGACATGGGGTTTTTTCCCCTCTTGTTTTAATCCATGCTGTACAATATGCCTGTGCCTGTGTTCCTTTCAAGTAAAAATTACATAGAATGGCAGTAAATTTTTGTTATTTAATGCAGGCCTTTCCAGATTGCATCTGCAAAAGAAATTTTAGCTTAAATTCTGATGGTGTATCTTAAAATGGTTTGTAGTCCAGCTTCACAGGTTTTTGATACGACGGAAAAAATAACCTTAATGTAACATTATATGAACTTCAACATTTGTTCTTGTTGTCATCGTTGTTCCACCAGAATTTAAATCATTCAGTGGCTCATGATTGGACCTCAGGTTTACAGAAACTCATTTTGAAAAAAGAAGATGAAATTAGAGCCGCAGACCGCTGTCGAATTCAACTTCAGCTTCCAGGAAAACAGGACAAGTTAGTAGCAACCTTGAACTACAGAGGACATACATTTTCTGGAAAGCCCTTGAGGGGAAGTTGTCATGAAAGTCAACACAGTAAAATGTAGCTTCTGGGTAGGAGGAAGGAGGATCATGTTTAGTGTTGCAAAATAATGATGATAGCCATGTGCTCAGAAGCAGATCTTGATAGGATCTGTCTTTATGTGTGAGACATTTTTCTGGCAGCAATTTTCCAGCTCTCCATTGCTGCGTAATAAGCTCCAGGCAAACGGTACCTCATAATTTATACCATGTTCAAGATGTGAGTAGACAGTATGCACCTCATAACCACAGAAGTAGGAAGCGTTTTAGGTGTCCAAGGGAACTGAAATAAAATCCCACTAGCTAACTGATGCTGTGGTTATTTAGTTCAGTGTCTTTTCTGTATATGTGTATACAGATAGTTCTCGACCTACAACAATTCATTTAGTGACCATTTGAAGTTACAACGGCACTGAGAAAAGTGACTTAGGACCATTTTTCACACTTAAAACTGTTACGGCATCCCCTGATCAAAACTCAGATGCCTGGCAACTGACTTGTATTTATGACAGTTGTAGTGTCCTGGGGTCAGGTGATCACCTTTTGTGACCTTCTGACAAGCAAAGTCAATGGGGAAGCCATTACCAACCATGTTGCTAACTTAACAACTGCAGTGATTCACTTAAAAAATATGGCAAGAAAGGTTGTAAAATGGGGCAAAACTCACTTCACAAATGTCTCAGCAACAAAAGTTCTGAATTCAATTATGGTTGTAAGTCGAGGACTACCTGTAGTTTGAACCAGCAATCCTCCTCCTCTAGATATTTGATACAGTTTTTAAAAAGCAGAACTTCATAAGGAATCAAAACTTCCTTTCCTTGTATGAGAATGAACAGTTGTGCCCGCCTCAGCCTGACTGCTTATTATTTTCTTATTCTCTAACATATTTCAGAAGGTAAAAGAAATCCTAATCTAGTCAATTTCTGTAACCCTGTTTCAGTATGCCAATACTTTACCAATTTGCCAGCTTTGATTTTAAACCAGCAGCAACCCACAGGTAAAAGAGATAGTACCACAACTCTGACACAACTTGTATTTCTCAGTGCAAGAAGACTACAATTGCCTGAAAGGCTATACAAGGTTATCAATATAGGACATTGATCATTTATGCTATAAATGTAGTCAGAATAATGGGATACAATGACTATGAATGTCAGCCTCTTGTCCCAAACAGGAACCTTTCCCAACTCTGGGACAGTTGCTAGGTCTGTACTTAGGCATTAAATAAAACCTATTTGCAAGTTATGAAAGAGTTCCTCTCAATGTTGAAAGAAAAACGAATGCTGTTCAATAGAATGTATACTAATTTATTTGGTGCTAACAGTTGCAGCTAACGAATCTTTGTTTTCTTCCTGCCAAAAGAGTATATGGCATACTTTTATTATATTGTGTAACAAGAATATGCACTACGACTTATTTTCTTTAATTTTAATAGATCAGGACGGCCTACTTTCTTTACGGCTGTGTTCAATACATTTACACCTGCCATCAAACAGTCGTGGATCAGAAGTTTACAAATGGCTAAGCTTGCTTTAGGTAAGATTTTCTTATGCTGTGCTTAAAAGTTACGTAAATTAAACTGAAGGAGAATTAACTGTGCCTTCTGAATAATTGCAGCAAAGGAGAGGATCACTTACAGAAAGTGAGCTAATAAATGATTTATCCTAGATAGTGACCAGAGTTTGGCAAAACTTAGAAAACTCAAAGTCTAAGAAATCAATTGAGAGAAGAGAGATTTCAGTTCTATTTGCAGGGAATCTCCATGACTGGCTTCTGCTGCTAAGGACCAACCATTTCAGTCCTGGAAAAGGGTCAGAAACACATTATATGTATTATAAAATATGGAATAGATCAGTTGTCCCCAACCTTTTGGACCTCAGGGACCACCAAGGTCATAATTTTAAATCCCGCGGACCACCAAATTCATAATTTTAAATCCCACGGACCCTAATTCATAAGTCCCGCAGACCACTAATATGAATTTTTTTAAAAAGATAAATACATTTGTAAAATAATGATCCGAGAACTTCCATTTTATTAATATGAAATGCACCTATTTAATATAACAAAATTATAAATGCTTATTTAATTATAACAAAATCGTAAATGCTTATTTAATCATAACAAAATCTTTAAAGGTTGTTTTAACTGTAACAAAATTATTAAAGTTAGTGTAATTATTACAAAATAATTGAAGCTTATTTGACGGTGGCTTGCTGATGTTGGGAAAGTCAGTCCCATATTCCAGAGCTGTAGCTGTAGTCCCCTCCCCTCCCTCACCGCCCCTCCCTGCCCCCCCTCCCCTCCCTTCCTTCCCTTCCCTTCCCTCTGTAGCCAGCCCGGACACTAAATCGGCCCCCTGCAAACTCTCGTCTCTCGAGGAGCGCTCGATGAAGCGGCGCAGGAAACTTTGGCCGGGCTCCTCGAGAGACGAGAGCGTCTGCAATGGACAGCAAAGCTATGGTTGACTCCGGCTGCTTCTCTCTGCTGTAGTGCTTCCCGAACGCAGTTTACCGCTCCGAGCGCCAAGCAGCAGGAGACGAGGGCTGCCTTTGCGCCCCCAGCTGGCACAAATATACCGCAGTGAAGGCGGAATGCTGATGCCGTGCAAATGCAAGTAGCGCTTCACTCCCGCACCTTCCAGCCATTGCCACCACCGCTTGGGCCCGCTTGGGAGGCCCCCCCCCCCCGCAGCAACAGCACCATTACCTCATTCCTGCCGGCGAGGGCTGCACTCCTTTTTGCACGTTGCACCACCTGCAAAGTTGCACATTGCACATGCCACCCCCTATGGTGGAGATTTCCAGCCCCACCATGGGCCGGTCCCAAATTCCAGAGCTGTAGTAGTCACAGGACTGGCCCTCTGGTCATCCCGGAGCAGGTTTCTTTTCCTTTTCCTGCACCTGGGTGGAGGAGCTGCTCTAGGGTGACCAAAGGGCCAGTCCTGTGACTACCACAGCTCTGGAATATGGGACCGGCCCGTGGTGGGGCTGGAAATCTCTGCGCTGGGTTGGCACTTGCAATGTGCAACTTTGCAGGTGGTGAGAGTTTGCATGGGGCCGAGCAAACTCTTGTGGCCAGAACGAAATAATGGTGCTGTTGCGGGGGGGGGGGGCGCAAGTGGGCCGAAGCGGGGGTTGCGATGGCTGGAAGCTGTGGGAGCAAAGCGCTACTTGCATTTGCGCGGCATCAGCATTCTGCCTCGATATATTTGCGCCAGCCGGTGGCGCAAGGCAGCCCTCGTCTCCTGTCGCTTGGGACTCTTAGAGGTAAACGGCGTCCGGTCCGGGGAGCAGCCGGTGTTTGCTGTCCATTGCGGATGCTAGCTTGGCCCCCTGCAAACTCTTGTCTCTCGAGGAGCGCTCGCTGAAGCGGCACAGGAAACTTCAGCCGACCTCCTCGAGAGACGAGTTTGCAGGGGGCCGAGTTAGCATCCACAATGGACAGCAAACTCCGGCTGCTCCCCGGACCGGATGCCGTTTACCGTTCCGAGTCCCAAGCGACAGGAGATGAGGGCTGCCTTGCGCCACCAGCTGGCACAAATATGCCAAGGCAGAATGCTGATGCCGCGCAAATGCTGATGGCGCACTACAGCAGAGAGAAGCAGCCGGAGAGAATCTAGCAGGTGCTTTCTCTCGGGCCTCCCACCCGGAGGCCTCGCAGAAGGAGAGATGTAGGCCCGAAAGGCGGCTGACCCCCCCCCCCCCAGGCAGCCGTTTGGCTGAGCGCGGCGAGTTCTTGGTCTTACCTTCCTGTTCCAGCTCGTGTGGCTCGCACCACTATACTCAAGGTGAGGTTTGCACTTGGCCTTAAGAATGGGGGCTGGCATGTGGGCGGGGTGATGTTGGGCGGTGCAGCCTTGTGTTCCCGCACGTGGGCTGGATTAATTGCTCTCGGCCATATCCGGCCCAGGGGCCAAGATTTCTCCACGGATCACCAAAATTTTCTCGCGGACCACCAGTGGTCCGTGGACCACCAGCTGGTGACCTGTGGAATAGATGGTATGATTGGCTTGAAAAGAAAAGTAAAATTAATGTGTAAACTAATATAGGACGATGTAACAAAATGAAACATGTAATTTTAGAGTCTAAATGGTTGTAAAAATGTATAAAGGAACAGATAGATAGAAGAATGTTTATATAAAAAACAATAGGCCTCAATCTGGAAAATGTATAATTAAGAAAAAATTCCGAT
>QLTV01001698.1:8232814-8244423 GCA_003457575.1 Thermophis baileyi
AAAATTTTATTTTTTAAATGTAAAAAATTTAAATAAAAAGTATTTTTTTTTATAAAAAAAAAAAGGGAAAAGGGTCAGAAACACAGGCTTCTTTTGCTAATTTATATTATGCATTGATTTGAGCTTCTTTGTGTATCCTTTTGCTATTTTATTCTATGTCTATGCTGTGGTTCTTTTTGCTGGTAAAAATCTCTCCCTCTCTCCCCCCCTCCCTCTTGTTATTCTTTTAATGCAAAATTTGTTCCCCAAATGCTAATATATAGTAAACACTATATATTTTCATTATACTGATACATTTATTTTACTTTGGACCTAGCCTAATACTCTTTGCAGTTAAGATCTGAAGAAGGACCAAACCACCACACCTCTTTGTGTGCATGCGAACACTCCTTTACACTACTATTCAAAGTTAATATATTTTTGGAAGATCATTTTTAAATAGATATCTGCATGAGGGATTTTCTCTATAGAGATTTTATAAATATTGGTTATCTTTTAAAATGTTATCTTTTAAAACTTTTGAATGCATAAATGTTGCCTTCTAGAATAAGCAGCATAAGGCTACAACGTTTCTCTAGAACTTCTCATTATTAACCTTTATGCCTTTATAAAACACCTTTGTGAACCTTTAAAAGAAAACATTTGATTACTTGGTTATTCTACAGAAACAGTTACTAGAAAATATGTGTCTATTCCAGTAGTGGGTTCTAAAACCTGTTGCTACAGGTTCGCGTGCGTGTGCATGCGCGATGCTTCTGCGCATGCGCAGAAGCGTCCCGGGCCCCACCACCGCTGCTACCGGTTCTAAGAACCGGGCCGAACCGGGAGCAACCCACCGCTGGTCTATTCATATTTAATTGGTAACATAAAAACATAGCAATAACATTGAAAACAAAGACATTTCTTTTTTCCCTTTTGCCATTACAGCTGATGAAAATCTGCTGGGTTGGTTCTATATAGATGATGACGGGAATCAGATTAAAAAAGAGAAACACCCACTCCTTGTGAAACACATGCCTGTGATGATGGCCAAACAACAGGAATTTAAGGTAAATATCATTAATTTTGTTTGCTAAATAGCTAATGAACAGATTGAAACATGCATGGGCTAAGTTACTTTACCTAAAGTTAAGTTTATTTCCTCTTTATCAGTTATTTGAACTGAAAGCATTTTTTACTAACTTAATGTCAAAATCCAAAATTGACATAGAACATAAAACTGTTAGACAGAATAAGTGGTTAATAATATACATTTGTATTAGAGCCACATGAAGTTGCAAAATAGAAATCATTTTTCTTTTACTCATTGGCTTCAGTTTTACTAGCAGTGGATCAGAAAAGCATTATTTATTTATTCATTTATTTATTTATTGCCATAGCAAAATCTATGAGATTTTTATTAACTATTTTTATTTTGTCTGTTAAGGTTGAATGTGCTGCTTATAATCCTGAACCTTGTTTATGTGAAGAAAGTGACCCTGATTCTCTTTCTACGGAGTATGGTTTTCTGTGGGTAAGAATTTAATTTTTTTTCAAAGTTCACATAATAGCATTTATAGAGAATGGAATAATAGTCTAGAAATTAATTCACTTTCACAATCACTTTCGCAAATTCAGTTTCACAATTATAGATATAGATATTATAGGATATAGATATAGATATATAGATATGTGGCACGGTGGCCTAGATGTGAATATGCTCATCTCCCTCTCAGAAGATTGAGAGTTCAATCCTAGGCAGTGAGACAGATGTTTCTCTATCAGGGCAAAAGAAAAAATATCAAGCTGGATAACATACTGATGACTCTGTATTCTTAAACAAAAAGTCTGGTCATTTGGTTTTAGCTTTTTTAAAATGGAAATTTAATAGAGTAAAGAACAGGTGATGCTTAATGCATGAAAGCAGCAGGACAGTTTTCTCATTACAAGCCTTTCTTGAGACTTCTTTTCTTAGAAATTGTTAGAATGGGAGGCATAGCCAGGTTAGGAAAGATTTAAGCATCTATTCTATATTAACAAGAAAGAACAGGCATGGTTGGATCCTTTGACATTATGCAACAATGTATTTTGTGGCCTGAAGTTGATTTCTGTGCCCAATATTCACCTACAGTATATGAATTTTTGCAAATCATCACTTGGTCTCAATTCCCTCTTAACACTTTAAAATGTTGAGACTTTTGGTCCTGAGAATGACTGGGGAGCATTCAGGAAATAGTTTGACAAATTAGAAATACTTGTGGGCATGTGACTTCTTGCACACTCTTTTGTACAGTTAGACTGAGATGTTTTTAACCTTAGCAGAAGTATGAAATATATTTAACAGAAATCACGCAAGTTAATAATTTCCTAAAACCATCATCATTGCTTGCAAAAAGTCACTTGTACTGAATCTCATTGGCAATATGATCCAATATAGAATTATGTCTGTATTGTAGGATTAACAAATAAAAGCTGAAAATGTCACTATTTCTCGTACATTAAACATTTATATATCTATGTATTTGTAGTACATAATGCTGTTAAAGAAATAAAGAATGTTTCTTTTAGAGAACAAAACTCTGTGGTTAGCAAGTGAAATATTTTTCCCATATTTTCAGTCAGTAAGATAGGCACGTAATATCATTGTTTTCTTTTAATATCCAGTTTCCAGAAACTCCTTAATTTAATTGTTTAAAACTTAATGATTTTTGATAACTAACTTTATCATGAATGTTATTGGTTAAAGAATGTTATTGCTTATGAAATAAAGTAAAAGTTTTCTCTATAATACAGATTGGCAGCTGTACTAATCAAATGGGCCAAATCGCCATTGTATCATTTCAAAACTCCAGTCCAAAGCTTATTGAATGCTTCAATGTGGAGTCAAGAATTCTCTGTATCGTCTATATTCCAGAAGATGAGAAATCCAAAGAATCAAATAATATGTTTCCTGAATCTGGAGACATGGCTACAAAACCCCTCAGTGTGCCTACTATTTGTCTAGGCATGGAAGAAGGAAGGTATTTTTCATATTTGTGTCTCATTTCTGTAGATTATTTAGCTCTATATGAGACAGAGAGAGAGAGAGAGAGAGAGAGAGAGAGAGATAGCTAAAAATACAACGTTGCACTAAATCAATTATTTCTAGCCAACAGCTAAATCTAATCCTAGTTATTTTGAAAGATCTAATTTACTTAAAGCTCTGCACATCCCTATAGAAAATGTTATGTTGCATTTAAACAAATGAGGATGATTTCCCATTCTTTGCAAACAGCGGGATGTGTTCAGAAATAAAATAAATAGTAATTTTTGGTAATTTGCCACAAGTAAATTAAGGCAAACATATCGAGTATTTTATAGTAATATGGCCTTAAACAATGAAATGTTTTAGGTGTTGATGGTAAATCTTTCAGTCTTTCATTCTTGTTCTTTCACTGATTCCATTCACTGTGGTTCAGTTGTTCTATAGGCCAACAAAAAAGAAGTAATATTCAAAAGCCTCAGATATATGCTTTGTAGCTCTAGATATTGAAAAAATTTGCATAATAAAATAAAATATTGTATTCCAAGTGGAAAGCATTATTTTTCCTGCATTATAAGAAATGTATTGTTCTTCTGATTTTTCCCAGTCTATTCTTTCAGAATTTATGCATTGTATTTTTTAGCTGACAAATTCTCTCCTTGTAAATTCTGAAATGGTATACAAATAGAGTTTGTAGATTGACTTAAGCATTACTAGATTTTGGTTTGGATTCTAAATTCTTCAATAATGTTATTTTTGAGACTGTGGACATATGTAGAATCATGAGTGTCTAAGAAAGTCACATATAATATCCATTGGTTTTGTTTCACCTAATACAGACAGATAGTGTGATGGAACATTTTTGCTAATAGCGCAGAATCAGTTAACAGCAATACGGTATACCATGACAACATTGTGTTTGGCCACCCGCAGATCAGTGCTATCACATGTAGTGTATATGTTTGCGTGTATATATGTGCACACATGCGCACACACGCACGCACACACAGCCCTGCTGTGTTAGATGTTTAGATGTTACAAAAACAAAGAACATAAAAGCATTGAGAGGAAAAGAAATGTTTGAATGTAATCCCAAAAGTGCTTTTTCAAGAGGCAATTGGACTCTGGTTTTTCTTTGAAGACGTTTCGCTTCTCATCCAAGAAAGCTCCAAAGCTGAAGAAGCTGGATCTTGGATGAGAAGTGAAATGTCTTCAAAGACAAACCAGAAAGTTCAGTTGCATCTTGAAAAAGCACCTTTGGAACAACCACGACCTGGATGACTGAGAATCTCTATATACTTTTGAATGTAATGAATTGGTTTTCCGTTTTCCTTTTTATATCATGATTTTTAAAGTATTTCCTGTTCTTCTTAAATAGCATCTCTGTTTACAAAAGTAGTCAAGGCTCCAAGAAAATCCGTCTTCAACACTTCTTTGCCCCCGAGAAGTCTACTGTGATGAGCTTAGCATACAAGACTCACCATTTATTTGCTGGCCTAGTCAATGGAAACATTGCAATCTACACCAAATTGGAAGGTACAGGAATATTATGGGATATCCAGAAGGGCTTCTGAGTTGCAGTATTTATAGACACAGATTTCATTGCTGTCTTTCTTTTCCTAAATTCATATTCACATGTTCACTTTGGATTGCTATTGGCACCAGCTGCCATCAGAAATTGCATATATATTTGAAAAATCTGCTTAGTCTGTAATTTCATAAGCCATACATGTCTCAATTTTTTCCATGCAGATTGAGAATAGGAACTCTTACATTAGAAACAGGTTCTTGGGCCACAAACATACGTATATTGACATTCCTGATGGCAGTTTTCACAGGAGTTTTAACAGTTCACATAGTCTTTTCTAATTGAAGAGAATTCAGGTGGGCTGGCCATTTCTTGTAAGTCTTTTGCTCATCTGGACTGAAAATTAGGAGAACTGCAGCCTTTTCACAGCTGGAGAGCAGTAGGATGGGGACGTCTATGTAGATATTGCATGTTTAGTTCATAAAGAATTAATTCCAAATCATTCTAAGAGGTGGCATGAATATATCTATTTTAAGATGTAACATAAAATGACTTTAAGACTATATCTTGCGTTTGCATGCACACACTATCTTTAAAGTATCTATTGTAGTTTTAATTGAAAAATAATGTACATTTAAATGTTTAAGCCAGTGGTTTGTCCTGTTCCATGTGTTGATCTCCTCAAAATGGTCTAGTACAGGGGTGTCAAACTCAAGCCCCGTGGGCTGGATTCGGCCCACGGGATGCTTAGATCTGGCCCGTGGGGCCGCCCTGGAAACAGCAAAGGACCGGCCCACAGTACCTCTGCCAGTGAAAACGGAGCTTGGGAGGGCTGTGTGCGACCGTCCCGAGCTCTGTTTTCGCTGGCAGAATGCTTGGGCCACCATAGGCGCCCCCGACACGAGTGATGTCAAGCTGGCTGTGCCCACCCTGCCCACGCCCACCCAGCTCCCTGAGGTCAAACACAACCCTGATGCGTCCCTCAATGAAATCGAGTTTTATACCCCTGGTCTAGTATATACTTGTTAAAAATGAGGCTTCTTATTAAAAGTATTAAAAGGTAACAAAGAGGAGTAACTCTTTGTTAACTTTTAATACATTTAAATCAAAATAATGATCAATGGAGTTCCTTGGTGCCCTCTGAGTGTGGTTGATTGCTTTCAGGCATTTCATTACCCAATTAGCTAACTTCATCAATGTGAATCCAGCTTGGGTAATCAAATGTCTGCAAAGCAAACAACCACATCAAAGAGCACCAAGAACTCCACAATTCAATCATGAGCTACAGATATTTTCTTCTATTGCAGTAATGATCTTACGTTTAGTGTGAGGTTTAAAATTATAAAATACAGTATCTTGGTTGTTTATGGAGAAAGGGTTAGAGGAGAAATTTTGACTCCCTCGGCCTTGCATCTACCAAACATATGTTCAGTTCTTGTTTCTTTATGCAGCAAGATTACAAATATTAAAACACCTGCCTGGTAGGTTGTCATCCTAGGACAGTGATGGCGAACCTATGGCACGCGTGCCACAGGTGGCACGTGGAGCCATATCAGAGGGCACGTGAGGCGTTCCCCTATGTCAGCTCCAGCGCGCATGCGCGCTCTGGCCAGCTGATTTTCGGCCTTGGGGAAGGCCGTTTTGCCCTCCGGAGGCTTCAGGGAAGCTTCCTGAAGCCCCAGAGTGTGAAAAACGGCCCAACGGGCAAACCGGAAGTTCAGAAAAACGCACTTCCGGTTTGCCGTTGGGCTGTTTTTCGCACTCCGGAGGCTTCAGGGAAGCCGGGCGCATGGGGGGGCATTAAAGTATGGGTGTGGGCACGCGCGCGCGCTTTCGGCACCCGAGGAAAAAAAGGTTCGCCATCACTGTCCTAGGACATAGATTTCCCAAGTACTTGCTTCAATTCTGTTAATTTTATTGTGAATGTTGAACTTCTCAATATTCTTAATAGTAGGATGGTATATTTTTGCAAATAGTGCAATCAGTTATCAGCAACATATATTTAAAACGTCTTTTTTATATCACAAATAACTGGGTATATATTAAGAAGAGAGATCAAAGCACATCCATTACATAGCGATGGACTCTAATGCATCTCTCTGTTCAGCAGAGTTTGCATGTGCTTTGGGTTGCTGTGATTGTAGCTCTTTTTATGTCTAAACAAAGCACATACAGTGGTCTCCATGTTCCCTTCTTCACAGATAAGAATTTGTTACCTCCCAGTTTGTAACATTTTTAAATAAATTTTATTGAAAGTTTTACAAGAACATTACAAACTAATTTTATTTATTTAAAACATTTGTACAGCCGCCTATCTGCTAACCAATTTTGGGCTGCTCCCAGTCAAAAGTTAAAACACCATAAAAGAAACTGTCATAATAAAGAGGGGAAGGAAGGAAGGAAGGAAGGAAGGAAGGAAGGAAGGAAGGAAGGAAGGAAGGAAGGAAGGAAGGAAGGAAGGAAGGAAGGAAACTAACATGAAATAAAAAGAAGCTTCCAATTTCCTTTGCAGCAAATATAAGTAGAATTACAAAATTATTTCTTACTCTAGATTACAAAGGAAATCTCACTGTTTCTCCCAGTTTTGTAACTATAATCTTTGTCAGCTCAAGCTGCTTTTCCAATCGTGCTGAAGAGGCAGCTTAATGAAATGCTGACCTATTTTGTCAGATGTATAATAAAGGCCGGGACAGAGGATTTGACCCAATAATAATTGGTACAAGTTGACATTGGAGAATCCAAGTTGCACTACTTAATTCTGCAGGTCAAAATATTTTTCATCCAAGTTTGCCAACAATTCCTGGCATTGCCAGCTTTAAGTATCAGCAGAAGAAAAAAAATGAAATACTGATATATTTCTCTCAGCTTTTAATGCTGCTTAACACTCACATTCAGAGAGCTCATGTGTTATATTTCAGTTGTTCCCATGGCACAAGAGAAAATAAACTGGTCAGTCTTCAATGTCCTGCCAAGAAAGCCCTTTTATTTGATTCAGAGGTAGTAATTCCATGTTCTGGTGATATCTCCAATATCATTTATTGATTTGACATAATTTATAAATATCATTATTGATCTGACATAATTTATAAATCATCCTTCCAATGGCATTCGGGGCAATATACAAAATTCAGGTATTTTGTACCAATTAAAAGAAAATTAACAGAATCTTACACCATAAAGATGGAAGGAAGAGAGCATTTGTCATCATGAAACCAGAGAAGAACTTTAAAGACCAGTAGAATTTCAACTTGACAATGCAGCATTGGTCATCGAGTATAAATTGAGGTAGGCTAGTTTGATCTCCATTGGAAGAGTTGAGGACTCAGGGCGCTTCTATCAAAAAGTCTCTGTCACTTTCAGAGTTCTTCAATCTCGTTTTTCCAGGTAGAGATAATTACTTTTGAAGTTATTTTGTATGTTTGGGGCAGGTTCATGTATCTCAATTTCTTCAGAGCTTTATAGATTAGTACTGGCATCTTGAACTGGGTAGTGTTCACTATTTAGTATTCAGTAAAATGATCTGGTTAAAGGGCCTAATATTTCAGAGAGAACTGTAATGTTGAAAGGGGCAAATACAATTGAATTTTAACTGGATTTTAAGTGTCTGGTTTTTGTTTATCCTTTTAAGGTTTTATATTGTATTTAATTATATGACTTTAAGCTGCCTATAGTCACCTTGGTGAAATGGGCAGCATAGAGGCTTAATAATAAATAAAATAAATACAGCTCAATTGTTCTTGGTGATTCTTACCCAACTACCTATGTCAGTTGAAGAATTAAAACATTGAATAGGTTCTGTCTTTTCCTGAGGAAGAATTGCTACAATGATAATATCATGAAAAGTTTTTGTTTTGCTCGTAGTATATATGAGTCCCTTCAATTGTTGATGATAGCTGTAATTCTGAATAATCACTGAAGTAAATATTAATTTCAAAAGTGTTAAAACTGAATTCCTTTTAACTATTGCTGTGTATTTTTAGTCTTGCTGTGCTGAGATAAAAACAAGCCAGTATGTAATCATTTATCTTATTATTTATGCACCATTGCACTACTCAATTAACAATCTCTGTTCACAGGGCCAATTTAGCAGCTCTGTTGAAATGCCAGTGGTGCTACACAATAGAGAAAATAAGGAAGTTATTGAACAGTAAGACGAATACTAGCTAAATCAAACAGAAGAGAACTCTTCTCCATTGCTGGAGGGCAGAGAGAAGGATATTATATTTAATTAAATGGAATTCATGACAAATCCTGAGTTACTGTCCAGAATTAGCTTTATATTACTTTAAACTCCTGTTTTCTCTTTGTGTTGTGAGTGTTGTGTAAGGAGAACTGTCAAATGTTAAGAGGAAGATTGGCAATTAGTGGAATATTTCCAATTATAAAACGAAGCATTAAAATGCTAATGCGTGACAACAACTTAGATTTTGTTTTTAACAATCCAATTCACTTCTTCTTGTAATATTTGAAAAATAGCTTTGAATAGCTTTCCCCCTGACATGCAAGGGTGGCCAATACCTCTGTAAGGGTTTAAAGACTCATTCATTCATTCATTCATTCATTCATTCGTTCGTTCGTTCGTTCGTTCGTTCATTCATTCAATCAATTTCTGTAGCCGCCCATCTCAGTCAATGACTCTGGGCAGCTTACAGGTCAAAACTATATCACAATAAAAACAGTAAAACATTTTAAAACAAGAAAACCAATGTAAAAAAACATCCAAAATAAACATACACTATGATACTTTTAAATACCCACCCTCTGGCTATAGACTTTGGTAAAAAATGGCTTTGGAAGAGAACAAAAGGTAGAAAAAAATCAATTTGTGGCAAAATATTTTATCATTAATAAGTATATCAAGGTAATTATTATATAAATGAAGTGATTTTTTTAAAAAATATCTTTCATTTCTTTTTGCAAAAGATGGGACCTGGAACTCAGAACCACAAAAAATAGTGAAATTGGGAGTTCTTCCTGTCAGAGGTCTTCTTGTGATGGAAGAAACCATCTGGGCTGCTTCTGGTGGACAGATATTTATAATTAATACAGAAAGTCATGCTGTAGAGGTAAGCATAATTCCCTTTCCAAACATAAGCACTTCATTTTGTGGCTTTTAATGTAATTTTCTATATAAGATGTGTGTTCTTGAATCAAACTTGCACATGAAAATAAAGTTAAGGTAAAGATGTCTCTTTGGATTTTACCCCGCTAGTTGTGACCGGCTCTAGGGGGCAGTGCTCATCTCTATTTCTTAAGCCAGTGTTGCCTGGAGTGAGGCCAGCATGACATTGTGCCGCAACACAGACCATACGGCGAAACACAAAACGCTGTTACCTTCCCGCATGCTTATACGTAGTACCTATTTACCTACTTGCATGCTTTCAAACTGCAAATTCCTATGATATCAACTTGGAGAAAACAGGAATATCAGCTTAGAGATGTGGAAAGGAGCAGATTGGTTATATTTCTTTTTATGAATAATCTGAAATCCAAGCTTTTGCTTTTAGTGAACAGCTTTTTTTATTGTTGAATATTTGTCTCCGATGTCTCTTGTCTTTCCAACTCTGTAGACCATCTTTTTTTGGACGGGGGCTGTATTATTATTTTTTTGCATCAGATTGTCACAGGATGTCAAAATTGGATGTACAAGGGACCCGAGAGACTTTTCTTTCAAAGAAACTCAGTAAAAATTCCTTCTTGTATATGTTCTTCTGACTCATTACGACTTTTGCTTTATGGAGATGTCTCCCTATATGATAGTTGCAGTTTCCATCTTAAATAAAAAAGGGTTTCTTTAGTGAGTTTTTGACATGACTAGTAAAATGTAAAATCTAGTCTGTAATGGATGACTTTAATTTCACTGAATATTAATTGCAGCATTTAATCATTCAGAAGGGATGATCTGTGATATGCATTAGAGCATTTTATTCTTATAGAATGAACTTAGCTATTCCATCCCCATGTTTTTACCTTTAGGAGTCCCACTGGTATCCCCTTGCCTGAAGCTAGATACGGTAGAAAATGAAATAACATGCATAACATGCAAACATCACCATTATTATTATTTTTTGCAAAAATTATACTCACTGGCATCCTTTCTTTCCTCATTATCAATTCTACAGTCTTGGACAATCATAATCCTGGAGTATGTCAAAACAGAACTGGTCTCTTCCATGGCTATGTGGTAGTGGGAGCTACCATGGAAGGAAAAGTATGGTATAGGGTTGCCTTTATTTATTTATTTATTTATTTATTTATTTATTTATTTATTTACCACCTTTATTATTATTACAAATAACTCAAGGTGGAGAACATATCCAGCATATCTTCCTCCTCATGTTTTCCCCAAAACAATCACCCTGTGAGGCTAGTGGGACTAGAACTTAACAGTCTCCCAGTTTCTAGCTTGGTGCCTTAACCAGTAGACCAAACTAGGTCTCCAAATTCTAGTAAGAGCAGATTCCATTATGGTCAGGTTTGTTACTCATAGTAGAGTTAAATTTTGTCTCCATTTGGTTGTACAAAGAACACAGAAGAGCATAAGCTGAACAATCTTAGACACAGGTGTTTTTTTTAGAGACATGTATGGATATCTGTGTAAACATGTAAGGAAGAAGATCCAGGTTGCAGTCCTTCCCTAGACATGAAAACTGTTTGGGTTTGGGCCAGGGGTGGGTTCCAATTTTTTTTACTACCACTCTGTGGGTGTGGCTTAATTTTGTGGGAGTGGCTTGACGGTCATGTGACCGGGTGGGAGCGGCTTGATGGTCATGTGACCGGGTGGGAGTGGCTTGGCAGTCATGTGACTGGGTGGGGGTGGCTTGGTGATCATGTGACTGGGTGGGCATGGCCAACTTGACGTCACTCACGTTAGGGTTAGGGTGCCTGGCCTCTCCTCGCCTCAAAGGCCTCAACGAGATACAATTTCCCTATCTATTTACTACTACTGAACATCCAAAATATACTATTTAATCCTATGTATATATGCCATATGTGTACATACATATTACACACAGGCAAACAAAAATATACATAACTATATATACTTTATTTATAGGAACACACACACATACACACACA
>QLTV01001698.1:8245679-8272536 GCA_003457575.1 Thermophis baileyi
GTACAGAAAAAACAGCTACACCACAAACAAAAAAAAAAAAAAAAAAAAAAAAAATAATAAAAAAAGCCAAAAACAAGATGGCGACCGCATGCACAGTGCCGGAAACTCGGCTTCTGCACATGCTCAGAAGAAAAAAAAATAAAAAATTCAAAAAAAGATGGCGGCCTCCACAGACCAGTACCGACCGATCCGGTTCAGTGACGTCATCAGCGGGCCGCTACCGGTTCGGGAGAACCGGTCCAAACCAGGAGGAACCCACCCCTGGTTTGCGCTAGTTACTGTCTCTAATCTCTGGACCGGGAAGTGAAAAAAATACATATCTACCAACTCACATGATGGGTCATGATGGTTCATAACATTCAATGACTGCAGTGACTTCATTTGTATGTAAATAAATAAAATATATAAGATAGGAGTGCAAATGTATGATCACTTCAGCCTTCTTGGGTGAGAATGGGGTAAGGCACAAGCTAACACAGACTGACGAATGTGTCCTCAGCTGATATTTTTCTTGTGAGCTGCTCATTGTTCCCTATTGCATGATCAATTTGAATCCCAAGGGATCCCTACCTTAGATAAAAGCACTGATTGCAGGAGATGTTAATTGTCCGGAAGACTAGTTCTCTTTTCTCTGAAAAAACCTCTGAGGAAAACCTGAGGAAATCACTGAGGAAAACAATACTCATCCAAAGATATGCTTTCTCTCCCCCCCCTCTCACACAGAGAGAGAGGGGGGGGAGAGAATTAGCAATTTTGGTAGGACTTCCTTCTGTGATGCTGCTAGCCAGCAAGCAGGAGAATCAGGAATTTGAGATAGATGAATGGGGTCCATGTAGCTAGGCTTTTGATTTGATCAAGCTTCATTATTTATGCAGCCTTAAAGTGGAGCAAAGAAAGAATCGGCTTCTTAAATCCTGTTCAAAGTGGCATTTTTCTCAATTCTGTGATGCAGCCAGCTGGGATCCCATTTATTTATTGCAACATTCATAGACTACCCTCAATCACCAGACTCCGGTGATTTGTAATCAGTAAGAACAAATAGTCCCATAAAACCCTTCCATTCTAGTAAACTTCATAAAAGGTAAAACACACTGAATATAAAACAAAAAAATCGGGAAAAAGGCAGCCCAACAAATACCTGCTTATGTCCCATAGGACCAGCAAAATGAAGCTGTCCGCCATTTTCCCCCCCCAAAAAAAAAAAAAGAAGGAAAGAAAGAAAGAAAAAAAGGAAGAAAGGAAGGAAGGAAGCAACACAAAAGAGAGAAAAAAAAGAAAGAAAGAAAGAAAGAAAGAAAGAAAGAAAGGAAAATATGAGGTCCATCCTAATCTCTGAAGTAAAACTGTTCCATACTGGTGGGGCAGCCACCAAGGTGGCCTGCCTCTAGATCCTGCTGACACCATCCTCCCCCCTATTATTGTCTACCCCCACCACCTTTCTAACATAATTGCAGCCATGTTGTTCCTTAAATTTGGTTATACTTTGCTAACAAGCACAAAATGAAGTCTTTAGGCACAGTTGAGCCTTTTTCACATATTCAGTATTTTCAAGGCATAAGAACAAATTATTTGGCACACTGCATTGCATTTCTGTTGCTTCCTACCCACTGTTCCTTCCTTGCTGTTTATGTTTTTGATGCTTGGACTCTTCCTGGAATCCCAGATTCAAGCTGAGTTCAGCTCCACTTGAAAATATTTTTGTATAAGCTTCATGCCAACCACAGTGATACTCCTCATTTCAGTGGTTACTGGGTTCTAGTGTTTAGCTAGAAATAATGTTACATTTTAGGAATGATCGAAATATATCGCAGCTTTCATAAACACCATCCTTGGCTGGAAGGGAAATTTTCTGAAGCCTTTGCCTCAAACAGAGCTAGCACAGACACGTGCCAGTCTCTAGTTCCACTGGAGCTGAAGCACCTTGCCGCCGGTTCACTTCCTCCCGCACTGCGTGGCTGCCGCGCATGCGCAGTGCTGAAAACTTATGCAAAAATAGCAAAAAATTCCCCCCAAAATATTTTTTTTCAAAAAAAAAAATTCCAAAAAAAAAAAAGAAGGCAGCGTCCACGGACCGGCACCGACAGAACTGGCTCCGTGACGTCACCACCGGTTTACTACCGGTTCTATAGAACCGGTGCGAACCGGGAGGAACCCACCTCTGAATATATATGTTGGCAAGAGAGGAAAGGGTCAAGGCTGTGTCCTGTGTGGTATCCTGTCACTATTTATTTCGCAGAAGAAATTCCCTTCTCTGTAACTAGTATAAGAACTCCCAGGGTAAATCCAAAAGGCTTGGTAATGCATTCGCATCAGGTTTGCAATGCTTATTCCTAAAGGGGTCTATGCAAGCAAAGCAGGATATAAGAGTTGGTGTAGTGGTGAATGTCCTGGCCTAGAAACTAGGAGTCTGTGAATTCTAGTTTTCCTTTAAGCAAGAAAGCTGGGTGAGCGACTTTGGGCTTGTCTCTTTCTGTAAACCCATCCCACCCCACAGGATTGTTGTGGGGAAAATAGGCAGGAGTGTTAGGTATATTTGCTACCTTGATTTGGCAATAGATGTATAGATTAAAAATGTGTTATTATACATAATGTGAAATCACAACTGCCAGTTGGCTTTCATTTGCATTTAGTTCTTCTCAAAAACTTAGGATGTCGTAATGTATCAGCGTAATATATGTGCAGATTAAGCAGTGTGGCCTTTTGTTACTGGCAAATAGAAATTTTGTCAATGCACAGGTTTCCTAAATGCTATTTAAGGTTTAAGTTGCCAGTTTATTATTATTGTTGTTATTATTATTGTTATTCATTATCTTTACAATTCATTATAATGTTTCTTTCCAGAGTACATTGTTCAAAATGAGAGTTTATAACAGTCCTGGATTCAAGGCACCTGTTTCACTATCTGTGCTTTCCTGCCTATCATTCATGTTGTAGCCTTTATATGGGCTTGCTAGCTTTCCCTCTTAACAATAATTATACATTCCCCCTTCAATAATTACATATAATTATAACAATGAAAGATTATAATTTGTAATTTAAATTTTCCAAAAACAAAGCTTGAAATATGCCAGATAACTGAAAACATCCCCATTTTTCCTTAATAGCATATATAAACACGGCCATTTCTCAAACAGAGTAAAATCCCTTCACGTTCTGTGAACAATGAGGCCCATTATACAGAATGTGCTATGCTTGAGAAAGCATTCTGTAGTCCTTGGCAGAGCTCTTCAGGCTGAGAATCACAAAGGATTTTGTGCTGCGTATAAATAGGGGGGAAGCGAAAGATGCAAACTATGCAATGTCTTCTTGTATCCAAAAAAAAAAAAAAGTGGTTTGTTCTTTCAGGCGCCACTGGGATGAAAGAGTTGGTTGTAGCCATGAAAATGTGTGCTGGCACTCTTAAGGTTGCCATAGTGCTTGAGGAAAAGAGAAATACCAGGCTCTTTGGTCTGAAGGAAAGGGAAGACTTTAGCATGGAATTATGGACCAAGTTAGCTTAATGCTAGGGCTGCTTCGTTTCGCAGAGAAATGCCTTGGGAGCATAGCAACAACTATAATGGTTTATTATGGTCTGTGTAAAAGACATGAGTACTAGAATTTTTATTGGCCAAGTATGATTGGACACACAAGGAATTTGTCTTGGTGTATATGCTCTCAGTGTACATAAAAGAAAAGATACGTTCGTCAAGAATCATAAGGTACAACACTTAATGATAGTCCGGGTACAAATAAGCAATCAAATCATATTAGGAACCAGTCAATGTAAATCGTAAGGATACAAGCAACAAGTTACAGGCTGTTTATGTGCATGGAGGGTGTGTGCAAGAGGAGAAAGAGACTCTCGGCCAACCATCAGCAATCAAAATGATTATGTTTCCCTTGCATGAGAAACAGGGTGGTTCTAGATGTTCTGTCTCTGATGAGAATGGTTGCATGGTACAAAAATAATAAATTGGAGGATGAATGAAAAGGCTTCACAGTCATATACTAATTTGTGAGAAAGAGATTCATTTATTATTGTGCAGAATGCTTCTCATTTTTTTAAAAAAAATCCATTCTAGGCTTCTTCAGTGTTGTGATGTAATTTCTGCCAATTTCAATTCAATTAATGAGCTAATTCTTGCAGGACATAAGTGTAAGGCACAGTATGAGAGAGCTGTGTTAGAAAGAGCTATGTTAGATTATAGTAGATCTCCATGCTCTGAGTTAGGACAGGTTACAGATTCCTTTAGAACATTGCGTGGATGTATGTGCTGTTGCCTGAGGTCATTCATTCCAATGTGTATGTATGTATTCAGGAATGACTAAGAGCCAGGCTAAAGAATCTTTTAACTGAAGAGTGATGCACATAAAATGTTGATTTTACTACTTGGGTAAATAATTTACCCATCTTTCAGCGGAGCATGAAAAGTGACACTAGGGATTGCAGCAACAAGGAAAAATTGGAGTAACTGATTCATGATCTTTTCAACAAGCTCTTCCATTTGCAGACATTAGATGAGAAACTATCCTCTTAGAACTCTCAAAAATTTAAAGTGTTTAAATTTATATAATGTCACTTATGGAAGAAATAATGCCAACATACTGTATTAGTCTCCATAAAAATACAAGTGCATTTGTGTGGATGACATACTACTGGAAGATCAACCCTACAATAAACATTGTAGAGTGATGATAAAGATAACTTCAGCCTCTGGTTAAGAAGAATATTATACTGTTGGTTGTTCCCTAGAGACAGAGAAAAAAATAGTCTAGCTTTTGAATTGGACTATTAGAAAGAGACCTAATTGTGGCAAGATAATGGAAAAATATGAACCTTTTTTCCATCTGTACTTCTGCTATGCTGATTTGCAAAAAGCATACCCTTGGGCACATAAGGAGACTCTGATGGTAGAATGGTATTGCTGTGCTGTATTTTCATTTCTGTTTTCTTGTAAATGTTTTTCCTAATAGATATATTGTTTGTGTATTGTATGAATCTGTAGGCAAGTTTCAATGGCTTTAATGTATCTCTGTTTATAAGATAATCTTGGATCTATTTAATTTCTGCCTGCACAATTACTATAGTTGGGAAAGATTTATGCCTTGTACAGAAGGCATACGTTTACAGGGGCCTTTTTATGAACTGATTAGGGAATATTTGCATGGACACATCTGCCCTCGCTCAACTTGAAGTTTTTCAGTGCACAAGTGAATTCATGGACCATAATATGTAAAATCATCTTAATATGGGAATGTTTTGCTTTATGATACAGAGTTTAAGATAGTTGTCTTAAATTTAAAGTTATAAGCTCCTTCATGTTTAAAGCAGACATGTAAATCGCAAGCATTTTAAACTAAACATTATTGTTATTGGTGTTAGGATAGGAACTCTTGTTTTTCTTTCCACATTTTTTATTGTAAAGAGGCTCCTATTTCCTGTCATGTTTGGCTTGCAACCACTTTTTGACTACTGCTGACACTTCAGTTAGCTTTCCTCATGAGAATTTCAGCACTTCCACATATATTATTTGTTGTGAAAATAATGTCACAATTGCAATGAGAAGGCAGGGAACAAGATAGGGCACTAGTTGTGCAACTAATACATGACAGGCCATGCCAGCAGCAACAGAAACTGACGAAAAGGCTGATTTTAAAAGGCCATGCTTATGAGCAAAAGGAAAAGGAAAGTGACTGAATTGATGTAAGACCAAAATGAAGGTGGTGGATGAACAGAGCTGATCTCTAAGTAACATTATGACCTAAGGGTCAATTTCCTTACTACATACTTATATTTAGACCTCAAGTTACGACCACAATTGAGCCCAAAATGTATGTTGCTAAGTGAGACATTTGTTAAGTGAGTTTGCTCCATCTTATGACTTTTCTTGCCACCGTTGTTAAGTGAATAATTGCATTTGTTAAGTTAGTAACCTGGTTATTAAGTGAATCTGGATTCCCCATTTGACTTCGCTTGTCAGAAGGTCACAAAATCTGATCACATGACTCTGGGACACTGCAACCATCATAAATATGAACCCCTTGCCAAGCATCTGAATTTTGATCATGTGACCATGGGGATGCTGCAATGGTCATAAGTGTGAAAAATGGTCATAAATCACTTTTTTTAGTGCTGTTGTAACTTTGAATGGTCACTAAATGAACTGCTGTAAGTCGATTTCACTCTAGCTGAAATCAACATGTTGGCTGGCACAGAGCTTCTTTTTATGAGCTTGTCCCCAGATAATTTAAATTATCCCCAATGATATTTAAATTATCTTTAAAATGTTCATTACTTACCTAAGTGGTAGATTTGGGAAGCTTTCCCAAAGGGGTTTGCTGCCTGCTGATACTGATTGTATTGGCAGGTGAAAAATCATTACCTTCATAAATTGGTTTATAAGGCTGAAAGAGGATTCTGTATTTTTCACAAAACAAAACAAATCAAATACTAAAGCTTTTGAGTCAGTTCTTTAATCTAATGCTTTAATCCTTTTTTAGCTTAGAATAAACATTATCTTTTGAGGGCCCCAAGAAATGCTTTGAAATGTCTTAATATTAATGTTCTCTAACCTGTCATATTGCAGTCATGAAGAACACAGTAATGTTGCACACTACCACATGATATGTCTCACAGCAACCACTCATCTACTCACTTTTAAGGATGTATTCTTAGCAGCAACCTTTTTCCCCTATGCACCTTATTTTTATTTACCTTAAATAGTTTTAACATAGGGACTCCAATAAAGAAACAGGTTAATTGTCAATTATCATTTAGGTTTTTAAAATGGCTTAATAATTAATGTTAATGGTTTGACAAGATTAATGTAGCTTTTCTTGGCTGTCGCCCAACTTGTCTTGTTAGTTGGGTGGTACCATCTGTTTCCATAGATTTGAAGCAGAAGAATCACAACTGTTTTGTTTTTATTTTTTTTCTCAGAAAATTACTGGAAGCTTTATGGTGTGTATTTTATCATTCACTGGACTATTTTATTATTCCCTTTAATAATAAGTTCACTATCTTTTCAGATAAGCATAAGCCACATAGATAAATTATGAGATTTATTCTGGGGTTACTCAAGGATTTTATTGGCTCCATTTTTGTAAAAAGTTGGAAAATCCAGATTTCTGCCTGTTAGAATAACAGTATTTATGCATGACTTCTACTCAGTATTGCTACCACCACTGCAAATGGAGATACTTAAAGATGCTTTGAATTTTTGCAACATTTTGGAGGCAGATAGCTGTCTCTGAAGGACTTTGGGGCAGAACAATTTTGGGAGCAGAATAGCTATCCCAACTCATAATTGAAACTGTTTAACATCTTTTAACTGCTTTAAATACAAATCTTCATAGTAAAGACTCTGAAAAAAATATGTAAAAATTTTTGTAAGATCTGGATGCCAACATATATTCTGCTTGCCAATTTACAATCTGAATATCATGCTGGAAATATGGAACAGGAAAATCTGGGTTGCAGTTCAGTTAAGATGAGTTATGAATGTTCCACAAGTATCACTTTTTGGATGTGTTTTAGATTTTAATTATTAGTTACTACATTATTTTTTGTTATGATCTGACTCTTGAAAACATTACATGATCCATTGTTAATAATGCATATGCAGTTAGATCACTCCGTACAATAGTGAGTTAGTAATTGAGAAAATACTGTATTCTAAGTTCATCGAGAAAAGTCAGCCACTTAATTTACTATATTTTGTCTCTTTGCCAATTACTTTCATTCTGCCCTAATTTTATTCTGCCCAATCTATTTTATTTTCCCATGGTGAAGGAATTAAGTTTAAATTGATTTTGCATACCATGCTTCATGGATAATATACAGTTACTAACTACACCCTCCTCTCTCTCCTCATGTTTTTAGCCACTTGCTACCCACCAAATGTTTTAATTATACCTTCCATTGATGCTCATTATGATGGCCATTGGTTATTGTTTATGAGAACTATAGGGAATCACATCCTAATCCTACTGCACTGCTTTGACATGATATTCAAGTATAAAAACTTCTAGGAAAGAGATTGTGAGTTGAATCAGTGAGGAAATTTCACTGTATGCCAAGAGAAGATAATGGGCAAGCAACATTTGCCAATTTCTGCAGTCTTATCTTCCTGTACCAGAAGGCTGGGGTATTTTTTGGAATACCATAGGAAAGAGATACTAAGATCCATGAGTCTCCATGGCGGGGGGAGAAGGATCATCATTTTAAAAATGGCAGATGCATTGCTTTGACCCATGGGTACAATGTTGACATATACACATGGTAAATTAGTATGTCTAGTCTAATGAAAAGAAGGATTAGGAGTGATATTATAGTAGTATTCCAATATCTATGGGGCTGCCAGAAAGAAGAAGGGAGTCAACCTATTCTCCAAAGCACCTGAAGGTAGGTCAAGAAGCAGTGGATGGAAACTAATCAAGGAAAGAGCCAACTAGAATTAAGGAGAAATTTCCTGACAGTTAGAACAATTAATGGAATTAAGTGGAACGGCTTTCTTCCAAGTTGTGGGGGCTTCACCACTGGTGGGTTTTAAGAAGAGATTGGACCACCATTTGTCTGAAATGGTTTAGAGTCTCCTCCTTGAGCAGGGGGTTCAATTAGAAGACTCCAAGGTCCCTTCCAATTGTGTTAAATGGGTGGGGCTTGGGTCTCAATTATAATATTATGTTCTATAGGCTATTAGTGAAAATTGTTATCACTTCCTTTCTTCAGCAGGGGACTACTACCGTATTATATATTACTGTCTTTGGCAGAGAGGTACTGGCTCTGAGGAATATCTAAATGTCTGCATCATTGTTCTTTTGTATTAAGTACTGCATGATAAGCACTTGTGGCCATCTCTCTTTTTCAATTCAGCCTTGTTAGAAGGCAAGATAATGTTTATTTCATGGTGCCCTTCACAACAGGTCCACAGTTATTTGTGTGAAAACAAATAAATATGGGTTATTGTTATTACTGTTCCTACTGAATGCTTTTTAATGGCCTCTGTCTATTATCCAGTGCCATTTTGAAGCTCATCAAGAGGAAGGGATGGTGATCTCTCATATGGCTGTTGCAGGAGTGGGGATCTGGATTGCCTTCACATCGGGATCTACCCTCCGTCTTTTCCACACTGAAACCCTTAAACATCTCCAGGATGTTAATGTGGCCACTCTTGCTCACAATATGTTATCAGGTACCATTATTTATTCATTACCAGATTGTTTGTTTGAACAACTCTTGCTCTGTGTGCATGATGTTAAATCTGAAGGTTTAAACCTGAGGTTGTGCAACCTGCTGCCCTGCCATTGGCACTTAATATCAAAAAACTATGGAAATCACCTAATAATCCAGTTTTACTATCATTCACAAACGTGACTTGTCTTTTACTCATAACACTGGTCTGAATGGAAACCTTAAGGACCTGATTTCTGGAAGACAAGTGTTAACATAATTCTAAAAAACTGCTGGATGAAGAAAATAGTAAGATAGAAAATCAGAGGGAGCCAATTTGGCTTAATGGTTAAGGCATCAGGCTAAGAAACAGAGTTTCTTAGTTCTAATCCCACTTTAGTGAGGGCTGTAAAGCACTGTTAAGCGGTATATAAGTCTAAGTCAGCGGTTCTCAACCTGTGGGTCGCGACCCCTTTGGGGGTCGAACAACCCTTTCACAGGGGTCGCCTAAGACCATCGGAAAACACATATTTCCGATGGTCTTAGGAACCAAGACACCGCGGAAAAGACCCCACTGCAGTCGCACCTTTCCCAAATAAACCCAGATCCTCCCTCCATCGCTCGCCAGGCCGCCGCGATTGGAATGGCTCAGCCACGAGCTTAATATGGGCCGGGCAGCAGGTGGGCGAGGCCGATCCACCTCCCCCTCCCCCCCACGCTGGTTCTGGAAGCGGGAGCTTTCACCCTGCTCGCGGTTATGTTGCCCCGCGCCAGGCCTCCGGAGCTCCAGGAAAGAGGAAGCGGCGTCTACCCGAGCAGGAAGAAAGCAGCGCCACGGGATGTTGGCCCGAGAGTCCGAGGGAGCTCCCGATGGGGGCTGAAAGGCTGCACCGCCCAGCCTCTCTGGGGCTTCTCCCCCGGCTCTTTGTTAAGCTCTGTCTCCGTCTTTTTTAAACTTCGAGAGGATCGGATTTGGAGCCTCCCTTTGCGGACAGCATCGGATTAACAAGCCTCCCGTCGAATCAGAAGCCCGTCCCCTTGGAGGCTTCTTCCACCTCCCCCAAGGGAATCTCTCCCCAAGTTTGGACCCCTTGTACAAGCCTTTCGGGCACCGGCTCCAAAGCGTCTCTCCTTCCCACCCCTTTGGAGGGGGGGGGGGGGGCGGGGGTCACGGCGGTGGGGCGGGGGGTCGCGGCATTAGGAAGGTTGAGAACCACTGGTCTAAGTGCTATTGCTATTTAGACAGGCCAGTTGGGTGATCTTAGCTCAGTCATTCTTTCTCAGCACTAGGAAAAAGGCAAAATCTTTCCAAGAAAACTGCAGGGGTTTCTCCAGACAGTCTCCAAAGTCAATCTGCATGTTTACAAAGTCTCTCCTCTCCCCCCCCCCCAAGTCAGGCTGAGGAACACTTGTGACCGCAGGGCAAGTTAACTGCTCTCTTTTAGAGAACCTATCTATTGTCAGTTCTTTGAAATTCTAATAGTAATTTTATTAACTGTACATTTTCGGTACTTTTAAAAGGCCTTAACTTTGGGGCTACCCAATAAACACTCAAATCAGCCACTTGTTCCTGTATTCTCAGGATATTTTTCAGTCTGTTACCACCATGCTAGAGGATTGAGTATTTTGCTTGTGTGTGGTTTACAAAAAGGTATTGCTATGTGTTGTTGTTTTTTAAAGGCTATTTGGAAAATATCTAATCTTAGCTATTACTGCCACGGAAAGACAAGAAGAGAAATGTAAACTATGTTTTCCTGCTGAAGAACTTGAAATAAACACCATTACAATTACACTTCAGCTGCTTCTACTTTATCTGAAATGTCCCCCCAGCCACAATTCATGTAACAGTTGCAATGGAGTTTTTTTGTACAGAGTAGCGAAGATTATGTTGTAGTTAAAATTGATTTGATTTGATGTGGAACAAGAAAAAGGGGGATTTGTGTAAATGTTCTTGGGTCAGAGTAAAAGCTGGAAAAAGTTGAAAACAAAACAACAAATGCATTGATCCATAGGTAATAGACTTCTGAAAAGCAGAAAGTAAGTAATAGAATAAAAGGAGTGTGCTTTTTAATGCATTAACACTCGTGGTATTGCTGTATATTTTACTTGCCCATTTCTTCAGGTTCAAACTATTCTGGTATGGAAACGTTTCCTTCATAAAGAGTAGAATGTAGCACACTTATACACACAAGTATCTGTTTCCAAAATTAAAAAGCAAGTCTACGTTCTGTAACTATACTGAACATGTAGAAGGCAAGCTGTTGCTAGGTGGGCATTGCTAGAAGTAGATACATTCCCGGGATCATTATTTAAAAATCATTGGGCTAGAAGAAGGCATAAAATATATTGTAAATAACTGCTTAGTATTTAAATGTTATGCCTGAAGACACCCTTCTGTAGTCCCTTTTTATATATGAACAGGCAGGCATGAAGGTTTAGATTTCATGAATTCCTCATCACTATAGTTGGCTCCAAAAGCCACGGTAAATTCTTTTTCACTTCCAGAACATCTGGAACAAGAGATGTAATCTGTAGTTAAATCTTAATTTTAGAATTAAGTTTCTTAATTCTATCATTCTCACCAACTACAGGTAGTCCTTGACTTACGATGGTAATTGGGACTGGAATTTATGTAGTAGTCGTACAGTGTGAATGCAGCAACGGCAATCTCTGTAGTCCTACTTGCCGTTGTTAACCAATCCATACAGTCATAAGACAAGGTGACTTCCCTCCAGCTTCCCACAATCGAGTCAGTGGAGAAGCTGGCAGGAAGCGTCTGGTAGCCTGCAAACAGGCCGGCAGATAGGTACCTGGCTACTGCCAGGTATGAGAGTGGGAGGAAGATACGGCAAGGGTCGGAGACAGTGCAGGAGAATGCAAGGGGATATGTGAGGGTGTGTGAAAAGCACAACAACGTTTGGGGAGGGTGTGAGAGGATACACAAGGATGCAAGAGAGGCAGAGCAAGGCTTAGGGAGAGTGTAAGAGGTGTGAGAGAGATGTGACAAGGGACAGCAAGGGTGTAATGGAGGTATGAGGCTTGAGGGTGCGTGAGAGTGCACTGGGGTGCAGGGGAGGCATGACAAGGTTTGGGAGGATTTGCAGGTGTGCAAGGGAAGTGCAGCAAGGCTTGACAGGATGCAAGGGAGGCCCAGTGAGGGTCAGGAGAGTGTGTGAGAGACGTGCGGGAAGGCTTGTGGGGGGGCGGGTGCATGAGTAGCCAGCATGGCATGAGCACAGAGAAGCTGAGGGAGGATGTATGGGTAAGGGAGACTTACCCCACTGACTTGTGAGCTTCCAAGCCAGATACCTTACTGACTTTTTGGGGAAGGCAGCAGGGAAGGTCGCAAACAGCAATCACATGATCAGTGCTGCAACCGGTTGTAAGTACGAGCCAGTTGCCAAGTCTCCAGATTGTGATCACGTGACTGCAAGGGTTCCTGGAGCGGCCAGAACTCCAAAGGCCGGTCATAACCACCCTTCATTCAGCACCATCATAATTCTGAATGGTCATAAGAGGAGGACTATACTATATCATTAAGCTTTGTTTTCATCATCCTATAGCATAAAGAAAAATTACTTTATGGCAGGCTCTGATAAAGGCACTTTTGGTTATTGATTATGATGGCTTATATGCCGTTAAGTCATTGCTGACCTTTAGTGACCACACAGATTTTATCTATGACAATCTGCCTCTAACTGGTCTTTCAGGACTTCCAATGGTGCCTTTATTGCCACTGTAACTGAATCCATCCACTTTACTACTAATTATCCTCTTATATTTTAAAAACTAGGAACACATAAATATAACCCAGATTCATTCATTTACCCAGGCACAGCAGGATAGAGTAAAACACCTGCCTAACGTCATCTTAAGATATGCTAAGAAAAGTTGCCCTTAAATGATAACGTGCAATTTGAGTACCTTTAAATAAAATATGCTTTCAGATCATTCCTGCTCCTAAGATGAAATCAATCTATCTATCTGTTACTTTTTATGGAAAGCATGAAAGAAGGGAACATACTGTGCATTCATCTAAAACACACATTCAGTTTGTATATCACACCCACAACTTTCTCATCTTGTAAATAATTGTACGTCAACTTACTGGGAAATCTGAAATGCTTTCTCATCCAGAAAATTTCACAACAGGTGCCAATGGTGGCATCTTTTAAGTGCCGTGTGTCTCTGTGCTTATGTATCTGGCGTGTGAGCCAATGGTGATGTTCTAACTTTTTAATTTTTCAAATGGTAAAATGATTTGTTTGGTATTTTAATTGCTTGTGCATTGCTTTGAGATGGCAATTCAAGAGTTTGTGAACACAGAAAGTATAATATCCATACACCTACATGTTCCACAAATAATGATTTCAGACATCCAAAATATATGGCTATAATCTCAAGATATGTGGATTCTTATGCAAGAATGCTTTTATCTCGAGAGATTTACCTTGATAATCTGTATGTTTCAGATAGATTTATTTTTAATTTGGAGTGGAGTTGCCTACATTGCATAACGGGAGTGCAAGCTTTTTTTGGGGGGGGGGAGGTATCTGTCATAACTTTGAAAGGTCACTAAGCGGCCAGTTGTCTTTAAAGGACAAAACCACCACCTTAAATTGAATCCAGAAGTAGACTGGATATTTTAAGCCTTTTTAAGTATAACCTGGAAACATTCTAGCAAGTGGTCCAGCTTGTTCAACTTGTAAATATTTATAGCCGCTGGGAAAAAACCTTAAAGCCCAATAAATAACTAAAACAATGGGAGCTCTTCAGTTTTGTAAACATCCTATGTCCAGTCCTATGAGAAAGAGGTGACTCTGCAGTAAACCTAGATTTGTTTCAATAAAAAAGATACGTGTTGTGGAGGATTCTCTTCTTCAGACAAAGAAACTGTGTAATTCCCTGTGATGAAGCAATTCACAGCGCCTTCACCGCTTCAGGCCAGTGCTGCAAGACAAGGCTCCTCCTCAGCCTTTGTTCTCTAGGGCTGGCTGAAGTGCTTCTATGCTGGTAGCTATCAGTACATGCTCTGGGGTGCAGAGTGCATTGAAACTATCTGGCGTGAAAGACTTTAGGTATATGCTAAGAGTGCTCCAGGCTGGGCAGCTTCAGCATGCACCTAGTATTTCCTGCAACGTTTGTTGAAGACACAACACACTTTGCTTTGCTCATAGACTCAATAGCAATAGCACTTAGACTTATAAACTGCTTCATAGTGCTTTACAGCTCTAAGCGGTTTACAAATATCGGCATATTGCCCCCACAATCTGGGTTCTCATTTTACCGACCTCAGAAGGATGGAAGGCTGAGTCAACCTTGAGCCACTCAGGATCGAACTCCTGGCAGTGGGCAGAGTTAGCCTGCAATACTGCATTTTAACCACTGTACCACCAGGACTCAAAGAGGTCATGCTATGCGAAGGAGCAGCTTCAAGAGTCTGCATTACTTGAGCCTTCATCAAAGTGAAACACCCCTTTGAAGATTTCCATAGCAGTACGCTACGATGTATACTCTGGCCATGACAAACTTATTAGTTTGATGTACCCGCCTCAGATGTAGCTGTACAAAAACAATTAATGTCCATGTTACATACAAATGTTACCACTTGAATTAAACTGTCTGGAATTTTATTCTAAATTCCATTTTCTTCTTTTTATATGTGAAATTCATGAAAAACAAGATTTGCTCTGAGGAGCTCCGCTAAATCTAAAAATGTTTTTAATTTGTTCCACTGATATCAGCTCACCTGTGTGATTTCATTTTTTAATCTAGTAGTATGACACACGTATTTCTTGATGGCAAATGGAAAAACATAACACTTCCTATCACTAAATATGTCATTAAACTCCTTGAAATAGCAATGATCTTCCTCACTGCAACTACACTGGTGTATTTATAATAAATATGGCATAGGGAACTTATGAATTCAGGAGGTCTGTGCTCAAATTTCAGCTCTGCCAGTTTCACTGAATCATCTTACATAAATCTTGTTTCTGTTTTATGTTCTAATGATTAAGAAGATAGTGTATTTGTAGTATATAAAGTACTTGAATTACGTTGTTGAAAGTGTGGTAGCCAAGGTCAGCTTGGAATTCATTTTAAATAGTTGTTCAGTATCATAATTACTTATTTTTTTCAGAGATGTGAAAAATTCAACTGGATTTTTGGACTAAAGCTATCTTTATATTAACAGACCTATGGAGTCAAAAATCATCTCATTATGGTACAGATTTTAAACTATGATCAATGGTCATGAATATTTCACTATTTATGGCCAATAATCATATTTTATAAATTGTTTCTATTTTACTTTTTGTTGAATTTTACATTAGATTAAAAATATTTTAATATTGTATAAATAGTACTTAACTTACATTAATTTGTTTAGTGACCATTCAAAGTTACAATGGCACTAAAAAAAAGTGACTTATGACCATTTTTCATACTTAAAACCGTTGCAGCATTCCCATGGGCATGTGATCAAAATTCAAATGCTTGGCAACTGGTTCATATTTATGACGGTTGCAGTGTCCCAGGGTCATATGATCAATATTTGCAACCTTCCAACAAGCAAAGTCAATGGGGAAGCCAGATTCACTTAACAACTGCAATGATTCTCTTACCAACTGTGCCAAGAAAAGTCATAAAATGGGGCAAAACTCAATAAATGTCTCACTTAGCAGCCTACATTTTGGGCTCAATTGTGGTCATAAGTCGAAGACTACCTATACACTGCCCCATGAAGATACTTTGCATTACAGGAAGTATATACATACTTAACAAAGTTGTTGTACTATTTAGATTTAACCCAATTTAATACCTTAAATGTTTTAGTCCAAATTGTATCTATTTAAGATCAAAGTAGGATTAATTTATTCCAAAAATATTCACTGGAAGTATTGATAAAGTGAACTGATTTGCAGTCATTCTTGAGAACTAAAACAATTGGAAAAGCACAAAGCTGCAGTCATTCCACCCTTCTGTACTTAATATGGAACGGTGCACACAAATAAACTTAATGCATTTGCCATCTTGTATTAATTATGTGTTTCAGAAGTTCTTGTTCTCAAACAGGTGCTTCCCAACTGTTCCATCACTTTAAAAGCAGGGGATTTCCGTTTGACTGCACTTTGAATTGTTTGTTCCAAAGTCGGTCTTCTGCCTTCAAAATGTGAGCATGCAGGATAATTGTTAGCAGTTTTCACATGTGGAAACAATGTTGTTTAACTAGCATGAGCCACCAGTTAGACATTTTTGTAGATCCTGGGGTCAGAACAGGCCTTGAGCTTTCCTCCCTCCCTCCCTCCCTCCCCTTGATGTTAATGTCACCAAACTACTGCAGATTAGAATTACACAACAGGATATACAGGTATTTTCAGTCATTTTTGAAGTAAAAATGTTCTGTAAAACACATAGTATTTTTTATAATACTATGAATTTTAGACATAGTATTGTGCCTAAAATTGCCTAGTATTAGGCAATGCATTTAGAATGAACATACGATAGTATACAGTATGTGTATATCTTGTATGGGAAGAGAAAATTAAAATCCCTCTCCCCAATCTCATTGTTCTGTAAATGTGAAAAACAGAAACAAATAGTAGACACGTTTATATTTTACACTGAACTGGTGTGTAAAATCCCCGAGATATGCAGATTTAACAAGAAAGAGGTTCTCATTCTGTTTATTTAAATCATCTAAGCTTGCTTTTTGTCTGATTCTTTCTTTTCTACTTGTTTTTCTTGCTTTTTATACATGTTTTTTGAAATTAAATAAAAATGATTAAATCATCCAAACATTGAAATTAAGGACCAGAGTATGATTCACACCATATGACTTGTAGCAAATTTTGGGTATAAGTTTGGAATGCAATTTGAGTATGAGACATACAGTACGATGCAGGGTCATGTCTAATTATCTGGAAGGAGATTGAGGCTGTTGATCTTGAGGAAATCTTGAAGAAATCATTTTACTAGACCAAAATGTCCTGCTTTTGGTCACTCAGCCTTTGGTCACCTCATCTCTGGACTTTAGCAATGTGCTCTACATAGGGCTGCCCTTTAAGACCATTAGAAATTGCAGCTAGTCCAGGATGCAGCCACATAGATATTTATGGGTTTGCCTCAGGTCACCTCTACTTTGTGAATTACACTGGCTCTGATTGGACTTCCAGATATATATTCATGGTGCCAGCTATCATCTATAAAGTCCTTCATGGTATAGGGCCCAGTTAGTTGTGGGTTTCTGCCTGTCTCCCATTTCTTCTGCTGATCTCACAAGTTTGGACAGGATAGGAATTCTCCAGGTCCCCTCTATAAGTCATTGCCATCTAATAGGACCTAGGAGGTGGACCTCTGCTCTCACAGTGCATATCCTATGGAATAACATTTTTCTCCTGAGATTTTGATGGCTCTGACTTCATTGGTCTTTCCTAAGACCTGGTTGTTCCTGAGCATTGGGCCAAGGAATTGGGTGAATCCGTTTTGTTGTGTCACTTGGGTGGGATCTGCTCTGTATGGGTTTATTTTTACTTCCTTTAATCATTATGTTTATTTTAAATTTAAATTTAAATTAAATAAAAATTTAAATTTAATTTAATTTAAATTTAAAACATATTTATTGTTAGCTACTGTATCTAGAGTCTTGCATTGATTGGCAACCATGTCTGCCTATCTGTCTACCTATCTGCCTTCCTACCTACCTACCAAATAGGAGTATTCATTTTGAGCTGCTTAGCTATTTTTCAAACTGAAGATAGGAAGGAAAAGACTTCCCCTCCCTCAGATTCAAGCTGTCTATAATCATATACTGGTAACTTCCTCAGTCTATCGGCAGCATTATCATTCTAGCTGTGTGTTAGCCATTTCAGGATTATTTGTATATTCATGCCCTCTGTTAAGGTATTGAGATTTAAGAGCTGACCAGCTGTAAAGCTGATGCAACTGTAAGGCTGATGCAATGAAGATGAATCAGCATTGGTATTGCTGGTTGTAGACTACGAAGGGGTCCACAAAGATCTTTACCACTTTAAGGGGTGTTTATATAAAGCAGCCAGGAGAGGGCGTATTTTCTCTCCTCATGTATCATTCTCTCGTGTTCTTCGTAGAGTTGGAGATTGCTTGCTTGCCTAGCTGTGCCTAGAACGTGTATGTATATATATGTCCTGTATGCCTTGTATATAGAAGTCTTGTATATAAACCACTGTTTGTAAGACAAACCTCTGTGTCCTGTATTTTGCTCCTGGGTTGTCTCAAAATAGTAGTCACGCTGTAAACACTCTGACACCCTCCACTTCAAATATTGGAAAAAACAGGGGAAAAACAGTTGCAACTGACCATTATGAGGACATTTTCATAGGCCATGTTTGATTATTGTCACTGGCTGGCTGTGGAAGTTGCACAATACCGGGTTTATACATAAGTTGGGAACACACTGATTTCAAAGTACAGTTTTGAGGGTCTTGAATTTATATTTACATGCCTCCTTAGTTTATATTTTCTTGCTAATAAAACAATAGGTCTGTTCAGTTTTCTGCATAAGGCATTTTTTCTATGAATAAAAATAGGGCTGGATCTTTTGATATATTTTCTGGAGCTGTGATCATTTGGTGCTATTTAATCACCTTCTGGCATCATTCATGTTTCATTCAAGGCTGCCCCTCTGCCCAGTTCTGATGGAACGCTCTGGAATTCCACTTCCCAAACAAGCAACTTTCCTTTTTATGAATATTTGATAGTTAATTTTAGCATCAATCCTTAGGGCCATCAGTGATTTCCTTTAAGCACAGAATGAAATGTCTAGTTCATATTTCATGTCATGAATTAGTTTTCTCCAGCCCTGAGCCACCCAAATGTGTCCGGTCAACAGTGTCCAGAATTCCCAGTGAATTCACTGTTTGTTTGTTTTCAGAAACTGAAAAAATAGGATAGGTTATTGCTTGGCTAAGTGACCCTTGTATTATAGTGATTTATTGTATGCTTGGAAAACTAATAAAACCACAGCAACATTTTTAGATATGGAGGAGAACATGATTTCATTAAATAATGTCTTTACAAGTACAACCATAAACAGCAAAAAAACCTGGTTTGGGAATAATGTAATATTCTCTGCATCTTGCAGGACAGCAACGTGTTTCAGTGACTAGCCTCTTAGTATGCCATGGCCTGTTACTGGTTGGAACGAATGTTGGGATTATAGTAGCCCTCCCAGTTCCTCGCTTGCAGGGAATCCCCAAAGTAACCGGTGAGTATAATATTCACAGTGTAAGTAAAAAGAAAACTCTTATCATCAAAAGTGCTGCGGTCAGATAAAGGAAGGCTCATATCAAAAATGTTGCAAAAGAGCCTGTGCTGTAATCTTAGCATCTTGTTTCCTATTTTTTTTTTGTTTTGTTTAAATGAAATTCTTCAGCTTTGACTCCTCTTATCATCAAAAGTGCTGCGGTCAGATAAAGGAAGGCTCATATCAAAAATGTTGCAAAAGAGCCTGTGCTGTAATCTTAGCATCTTGTTTCCTATTTTTTTTTTGTTTTATTTAAATGACATTCGCAAGCTTTAACTCTTACCTTCCTTTTTTGATTCTCTTGTTAAAAGACCAAACCACTGAAAGTTCACCTACCTATGTAGCAAGCATGGTCTACTGATGGGCAGCTCTGCATTGGCACTTTTCTGCCCTCCCAAAGCTATTCCACCGAAGGGAAAATTCTATTTAGTGTATGGGAGGTATATGTATATACAAATTAATTTAATGCTCTAGATGCTTTTATAAAAAGGCCAAGGAGTGTTTAAATGTCTGGGATAAAATTAAAACACATTGTCGATCTATTAGCCATGATACATAGAGGGCATTTGGTAACCAGGAATACTCAGTCTCCTGAGAATTTTTTAAAAATTTACATATGCCTTATAAAACGAATGCATTGCTATGGTTTTACCTTGCTTCCACAAAGCCAGTTTGTATTTGCTAAATATGTCATTATACTGATCAATTATTTTCAACAAACAATCCATAGGTTAACAGGTAAAGAGATTGTTTGCCAAATGTCTGATAGAACACATTTCAGATATCGTAGCAATGAATACTGTGAATCATGACAGAAATTTTCCACAGTTGGGATCCCAAATTTTCCATGCTTTAATCTGATATGCTTAGTTAAAAAAGCGAGATCTACACTCTTTCACTGTTGCCAGCACTAACATGATTACGTGTTGTAAGTGTAGAGTATGTTTTACTGAAAACAAGGTCTTCGGCAATGGATGGCGGAAAAAGCAAAATTAAGATAAAAGCAGTCAGCTGATTCCCTGACTCCTGCTGTTGTAAAAACAAGAGAACAAAGCATGAATTGAATACCAATTTCAGCTTTGCCTCTTTGAAAAACAAACGGTAACTTCCAGAGGATGTATGTTCCATTGGACTATATGATACATAACACTAAGCTGTGGATTTTATAATTAAATATTATAAACCATGTTTATAAGGTTTACATTCTGCATTTTCATTGTTTTCAAAGTGGAAAAAAGAATCTGATTACAATTTTAAAAATCTTAACCAATTTAAACATACCCAATTAAAATAGTTACAAAATTAATAATTCAGTTCAACATATCAAAATATGATTTATAACACCCTTAAAATGTGTAAGACAACACATTTGATGTGTGAACATCATCCAAAAAGAAATGATGTGGTATTAAAAACGTCTTCTCTTGGATCTCCTTGGAGTAGATATGGCACTCAAGAGAGCCTCACCAATACATTAAGCTGATGAGCCAGTACATAATGATGTAGATTCTGACATATATCTGTCTGAAGACACTCTTGCAAAACACTAGATGTAAGCATTCCTGGCTCTGTTCTTCTATTGTAGGAGGAATAAAATTCAGCTAATATATTGCTAAGCAAACCACAAAAACAATTGAAGACTTGAACCTAACTCACTCATAACTGATTAGTGTTTATAACACAGTTCCTTCTTTAGGCATTAATTAAAAAAAAAAAAACAGGAACTTGTTAAATGACAGTTCTGATTTTCTTCTTCCTGGTGGGGAGGATAAGTGTGGGGTAGGTGATGGGCATCTTTTTGTTAACTCATAATACTGAACTAAGACATAATGTTCATTGCCAAGTGAACACGTACCTGTTAAATCTGTTTGCATGCATAAATCCTGAGCAAGAATCAGGAAGAAAGGGTCAGAATGTGACTTGAGTCATTGATCTATTTATGTAATAGGGTGAGGTCATAGAAATAAATCCTTGTAGAATTAGGTACTATTTTCCAATTGCAAGGTTGTTCTGCTTTGCAGATAGAAGCATAGGAGGCTAGTGCTTTGGCTATTATCATGAGCTAGATTTTCTGCTTGAGAATTTTTCCCCATGGAAAATTCTGTTTCACAACTGAAGTCTGAAGTGAATATTGACCTAACAACATATGAAAGGCATATTACAAGTTATACACTTTTTATTCAATGCTATATAGGTCCAGCAGCTGATGAAAAGAATTACCATAAGCTGCATGAAAATGAGTGTGTCTGAGGGTGTGCTTTTTCTTTTGACTGCAGGAAGAGGCATGGTATCTTATCATGCCCATAATGGCCCTATCAAGTTCCTGGTAACGGCCTCTGTGACAAGCAAGCAGAACAAAAGCAAGTCAAAATCCAGGCTGAATTGTCCTCATTCAGGCCTGAAAGAGGATGACCAAAAGGGTGTTGGACCTGAGAGGCCCAATTCTTCTCTGAGCAACCCCAGTGACAATGCCATTTGGTTGGGGGGCTCAGTCGGATCCATTGCTCAGAAAAGTGACTTGTCTTCATCGTCCGGGTCACTCACATTGTCTCACGGATCCAACACAACTGAACCTCGGCCGGAAGAGAGTGCTGTCTATGAGCTTTTGAAAGAAGTCTCCCCTGACCAGAGTAAAAGACATAGATCCAGAGAGGGGAAAGCAGTATCCATCTTAGTCATCTCTGGTGGACAAGGACACAGAAGGGTAAATAAGAAATGCAAGCAGCAGCGTCCAGACGAACTGGTGTCTTCGATAATGGTTTGGCAGATTCCACTGTTAAAGATCTGACAACAGGATACAATGTGATTTGTTCAATGGCAGAATTTGCTTTGGTGTTAACACCATCATGATGAATTTACGTTTTTATCTCAAAGCAAATTAAATATCAATGTTTGCAAAGGGCTCTTTATAAGGTTTCTTTGTCCTGAATTTATGTGGGTTACCTTGTTAGAACAAGTATCTTGGATATATTCTAAGAAGCCCATTTCAGGGCTACATCTAAACATATATTTGAGTCTTCAAAAGTCTTTAGTCGAAAAAAAAAAGTATGATTCATTTCAAGCATTTTTTTTCTCATTTTGCTACTATTTATATTCAAATATTGTGGCCTAAAAATATTCAGTGAAGGATCGAATAGTATTTCTCTGATGAGCCTTGCTTAAATAATTATTTCTTGCAAGGCAATATCATGCACTTGTGTTTCATTTCCACAAACATTTTTTAAAGCAATCATTATTCCAAGGTAGTCTACTAGCTTAATTCCAGAGACTATAAATAAACCTGTAATATACTTTCTCAAGTAAGTGTCAGACACAATAAAACTTTTTTGGTTATATACTACAGATTTATACTTGGGAGGAAAAGAGGTAGGGCTAACTTTTAATTATTAATACTTAAAAATGAATATTATATAAAAAATGTTAAACATTCAGAATGAAATATGTTTGACTTACTAAGTGATGTTTTTTTTTAAAAAAAACTTTTGGTTACTCCCAGTAAGTAGAAGGGAAAATAAAACCACTGTGAAATTTAGTAGATTCAGGCAGTTGCTTGTGTTTTGGTGCTCCATTTAATTATAGTACATTCTGTCGCTGGCGGTGGAATGTGTCCCATTTATCTATATGGCTGCTTATATATTTCGATTAGCATTAGATAATAGTGAGGAAATGAAATATAAACATAAAATAAAGAGAGCCTAACATTAAAGTATATTGTTTTCATAAGATTATTATGGTTGGTCAGCCAGATAAATAGTCTGGATTTGGCATTTTGATCCACTTATTGAGTCCTTCCCAAGGACCCAGGAGAGACTGATGTTGTTTGATAGTGTTAAAGGTATCATCCACAGGATGTAAGTTGTTCCAAGTAAAGTTGCCTTTTGCAATTGATGGTAGTAATTTTGTCAATGCCAATGGTGTTCAAGTTGTGCTCCAGATGTTTTAGGATTGCACCCAGGACACCTATTATTGTTGGTATTACCTTTGCTTTCTTTTGCTGTGGTGGTTCTATTTCTATTTGTAGGTCTTTGTATGTTGTGATTTTTTCCAGTTCTTCTTCTATTCTGCTGTCTCCAGTACTGCAACGTCCATTATCCAGACTTTTTTGTTTTTCTTATCAACATTTGATACCTCTGGAGTGTTATGTAGCAGATGCCTATCTGTTTTAATTCTAAAGTCCCAGAACACTTTTACTTGCAAATGGTATGTTTTGCAGATCTTCCAATATACCATTGGAACATCTATTTTGTTATCAGTCTGTGCAATCAGCTAACTTGGTGGTCCACTGTAATGAAACTCCTTTGCTGGGACCGCATTTGCTGTCTGTTGATGTCTTCTCAATTCTGGCTTTATGTGCATTTGTTCTTCAAGCTTGGCCTTGTGCAGGCATAATTAGCTCTCCAGTCTCTTTCTTCAACTTTCCTGCTCTTAGCCATTGGCAGGTGTTGTTGTTATCTGCTTAACCTGCTATATTTTTAAATGTTCTGGCTGTGTAATATTTTGCCTTGCCATGTGTCTATTCTGTGTTTCATTTGGTCTTTCTTGAAGGCCAGTTTGCTCTTTCCAATATTCAGTAAGCCTTTATGGTGTACTAGCTTCATTGCATCTTCTTCATTGTTCTTCAGATATTCTTCCAGTACCCTTTTTTTCTTCTTCAACTGTCTGGTGTACTTGCAACATTACACATTCACCTGTTTTCCTTGGTAAGTAAAGTCTATGGCTTCATGAATGAAGGGAATGATTCATTGTTATTATTTTTCTGATCATCCTATCCAGGGCTTTTAGTTCTGCTTGAGTCTAGTCCACTGTTCCAGCTCTGTATCTAATGACTTGTGAAGTTGTTAATTGCCTTGTTGGTATTTCCTTTACTGGGTCTGGACTTTAAGATCTTCTTCACTGCCATGATTGGTTCACTTCTAACTTTCTTCTTGACTTCATTGTTCTTGATGTCAGCTTGAAGGATGCCAGGAATTTGTAATGAACTTATTCATCTAGACTCTTGATGGTATTTCCATTCATATTTCACTATTTTTGCCTTGTTGATGGTAAGGGTGGCACATTTGTCCAGTCCAAACTGCACAGTAATATCTTGGGACAGTGTGGAGCAGCAATTCTATTTCAGATGGTGCTTTTCCATACAGCTTCGTGTTGTCCATGCAAAAGAGATGGGATAGCTTGGCAGATTTCTTTGAAGTTTGGTAGCCATGCCCTGACTTATTCAGTATTGTTGACAGAGGAATCAATGTAGCGACAAACTGTAGTGGTGATAATCTCCTTGAAAAATTCCTCTCTTGGTATTAACCTCTCCTTCTATTTCACCATTGACCAGCAACTGTGTCTTCCATTGTGCCATGATCTTTGCTCAAAGCTTCTGATGTTTCTACTGATTCCTGTTATTCATAGACACTTGATTATCCAATAATGTAGCAGAGAGTCAAATGCCTTATTGTAATAAATCCACGCTACGTTCATCTTGGACTTCCTTCTCTTGTAGTTTTCCAGAATCATCTTATCAATTAGGAGTTAATCTTTGTTCCTCTCCTGTTTCGGTGGTTTTCTTTCTCCTCAGGTGGAAAGAGCTTGTGTTCAATCAGATGCTATTGGACTACATCAGCTACTACACCAGTTAGCAAGCTGCTGGTAAGAAGGTATTGGCCTGTAGTTGCCTGGTGTTGTCCCTTTTTCTGGAACTTTCATTATCAGGTAGGTTTTGCTAGATGTTAACGACTCTTCAATTTCACTTCCTTGCAGTATGTTGTTAAACTGCTTGGCAGCAAGTGGGTGTAGACCAGTCAGATGTTTCAACCAAAAACCACGCAGTTCGTCTTCACTTGGTGTTGACCAATTCTTGATCTTGTTTGCCCTTTTCTCCACCATTTCTGCTGTTATTGCAAGTTCTGTTTTATTCTTCTCCACCTCCTTTAGCCAAGGTGCGTTCTTGTATTTCTTTGGGTTGTCCCATGGCTCCACCCAGTACTGCACTGTTTTTTCTTTGCCAGATGTAGCTGGTTCACTGCAGTCTCTCCATTGATGGATTGGTGGAAACATTTCTGATTTGACTGAAATTGAAGATTCTGCCTGTCGTGTGCAATTTGAGCTTTGTATCTGCTGATTTTCTTGGCTGTAACTGTTGTTTGCTGATATTTCTTGATCAGGTGTTCTTTGGTCTTCTTGTCTTTCATCTGTTCCAGCTTGCTTGCATCTGATCTTAACATGCTGTTCTTATTTCCAGCCTGATCTTCCATTTTGGTGGTGTACTGTTGTTGTTTTTTTTCCTGTTTGTTGATTTTGCATCCAACATTTTCAGTTATAACTGCACCCATGCTGTAAATTAATTGGTTTGTTTGCCCAGGATGGTTGAACCTCTGGCATACCTCTCCTCCTCCTCAGAGCATGCAAGGCCCACAACCCTGGCAAGATAGTGACTCATTATGACTTCATTGCTCTCCAGATACATCACTGATTGTTACCAATGCATATTATTAACACAGACTTTGATCTGAAGTCAACAAATGTGCATTTGTCATGTAAATATTGGCAAAAAACAAAACAAAAACCCAGCCCTACATCTATAGAAAGAAGATGCCATGGCCGTTTCCAAGCAATAAAGAAGGGAATTTGTATAATCAAAGCAAGTCAACATATTTCCTTTTAATAAAATGGAAAACTGCATACCTACCTACCTGGGATGCAAACACAGGTGCTATCACTGCTGTGAAAAACTTAATTGCTCGTGACCAACAGCTACAACTTCAGGAGCCATCATAATGACTCTGGATAATGGTAATTAAGCATCATTTTACAGAACTATGTGATGTCTTAAAACCTGGGTGTACCTGAGCCTTGCCAGAGCTTAGCTGCAGGATGAGATCATTTATCACAAGCTTGCAAGCTTCCCATTTGAATTTCTTGAGGTTTGTATATGTAATACCGGTAGTGGTATATTCTGATAGGAGGGATGGAACATGAGAATTTAAACTTTAAAAGAGCTTTGCTGTACCAATTAACAGTCTGCTTATTGGGAATAATAGCAGAGCAGTATGCTGGATCACAGAGAGTCCTAGTTTCATCTTTTTTTCTTCTTCTTGAAGGGGGAATTCTAGTAGGAAACTTACATTACAAGCAGGGGTGAAATGTGAAATTTTTCCCTACCGGTTCTGTGGGCGTGGCTTATTTTGTGTGTGTGGCTTGGAGGTCAGGTGGGTGTGGCTTCAGGTGGGCGTGGCCATGTGGTCATGTGACTGGGTGGGTGCGGCCAATTTAGCAGTCCATTTTGCCAGGGAGCAGGGGGTTGGACTAGATGACCTCTGAGGTCCCTTCTAGCCTTTGCTGTGCTGTTTCAAAGCATCCTCTGAAGCTGTGTCTAGTGCCAGCCAGGTTTGTGGTCCTCCCTCCCTCCCTCCCTCCCTCCCTCCCTCCTTTCT
>QLTV01001698.1:8272774-8290204 GCA_003457575.1 Thermophis baileyi
TAATGACCGTATAGAAAGTGGAAGCCTGACGTTTGGCTCCATTCACACAAGCAGGCAAACAGATCCCTAGAAAACCCATTCAAGACGAGATATTTTGAAATTTCCCCATGGCAAGATTGGGCAGCTAACAAAACACAGTAGTAGAATCAGAATAAGCAACCCCACACTCAAGACCCGACACAAGACGAAAGTCATTTAGCCACAATGAGAATCACCCAAACCCTTTTAGAAACACAAAGCCCATATTACACAAACCCCAAAACTTCAAAAACATAGAACCATATAAGAATTCTTCCTTTTCTTCCTTTTGTTGTTCAGCTAACCCAGAATGTCACTTCGCTTCTGCAATTAAAAACCTTCCGAAAGCTTTTCAATTTAAAGCAGGAGTCTCCAAAGTTTGCAACATTTTGTGGACTTCAACTCCCAGAATTCCTCAGCCAGCCATGTGGCTAACTTTGGAGACTGCTGATTTAAAGTGACAGCATTTGTTTTTCTTCTTTGCCAAGCGATCTCCCAGCTGGAAAGTGAGTCCTGATTTTTTCCTTCTAACACCTCTCTCTTTCTTTCTTTCTCTTTCTTTCTCCATTCCCTTCCCTTCCCCCTCCCTCCCTCCCCCCTCTCTCTTTCTTTCTTTCAGGGGAACCGGCAGGGAAAATAGGCTTTAAAAAGTTTTTTTTAAAAAACCAGGAAGTGATGATGTCGGGGCAGGTGGGTGGCGCTTCACGCTGCCATCCCGGTTCTCTGAACCAGCTGCTGCAATCGTTACCTATTCACCCGAACCGGGAGGATTTCACCCCTGATTACAAGGCTGTGTTATTTCTTTCAAGTGTAATACACTGAATTCATTGCACTTAGGGAAGATTCAATTATATCAATGGATATTAAATGTTTCTGTTACCTGTGACTAAATTTGATATAGTTATACAATAATGAAGACATAAATTTGTGTATGAGAGAGGAGGGAGGCTTCCTCTCTTTTCCTGAAGACGGAAAAAGAGTAGGCAGAAAACAGATTGGCATCCACCAGCAAGTTATTGGTTTGCAATAAATTAGAAAGCACTTTTAATATGAGCAATAGATTTGTCCCTCAATTAGACCATAAACAGCCTTGCTATCTAGTTAATCAAATGTAGATTCATATTTGTGGAGTCACAAGTTTACAGCTTAGCAGGTATAAAGGGTAATCACTTCTGTCTCTTGAGTTGCTCTTTTATATATAGTTCCAACTGATGGTGGGCTTGGTAGTCAAACACTCAGCAGTTCTCATAAGTGTGTGTCCTTGGCTGGATGTGAAACCTTGTCATATATCTTTAGGTCAGCAGTAATGAAACATTTGAATTTCTGGCTCCTTAGTGCAGATTTGGATATTCCCAGAATTCATTTCTAAATGAGAATTTCCCATAGTGAAGATACAACTATAAGTTCTTTAAGCCATAATTTTACAGAAAAGGTGTTCAGAGTTGCATTATCAAGTAACAACTTCCAAATGAGTCCATTGCAGAAGTGGGCAGAGGTCAAGAAAAAGAACTGATAATGTCTACAGAAGTTGGAAAAATATTTTTAACTTTTAGCACTTAACCATCCCAGTTTACACCCTCAAACACTTGTGGTTTAGGTTTTGGTTAAATACTGATTTGCCATTGGTTGATAAAACGTGAAACTAGTTCCCCAATTTCAGGATTTCTTTGAACTCGCCTGTCTTGGATAATATTTCCTACACTCTAACGCAACTTGCTTTGGAAACTGAAAGGGCTTTGAGGAACAGTTTGTGATAGAGATTTCTAAGGAAAATTCCATTAAGCTCTTTGGATCCTGGTTATTGAGGGCTGCTGAGGAAGTTTCCTAACAAGACTATTATAAAATATGTGTGCTATATTACAGAACTTTTTAAAACTCCAATAAAATTGTATATATGTATAGATTAAAATGCTAACCAGTAACCGAAGTATTCCTTTAATATTGGATACAAGCCACATTTATAGTCCACACAAAAAATATATGTGTTGCTAGGCAAATTTTTGCGTCTGATCCCATGTGAGAATAATGATATCTGGGAGGAAGACAGCCACCATGTTTCATCAAATGTTTTCTAATATCTAACAGTACATTTGTTATAACCTGAGCCATACAAATATGTATTTATGTCTAAAATAAACTCAATAAACTGTGAATAAACAAGACCTCAGAACTGTATTATTAGCTTATTATGTTATTTGTTCAAACAGTTACAAGGGGGAGCATGAAACTTGTAATATATTGGGGAAAGTGTTCAATGAAATACAATCAGGAACAAAATAAGTTTTTTAAAGTACCGTGATGCCTGTTAGTGTCAATTCTTATAATGACCCGGAAAACATGGGTTGCTATCCATTGGTTCACACACAATGCCAAGTGTGTAAATAAGCGGAGAGTTAACTTTACCAAGTACCAAGGCTGAGCTGCTAGAATTTTGTTTCAGTATAGCAGACTCCTGATTTATATACATCAGGAATCTGCTATACTGAATCTATTTTCCAGGTCACTATAAGAATTGATACGAACAGGCATCACGGAACGTTAAAAAAACTTATAATCCACTTCCTCTGAAATACTGTTATTGCCTTCCTAACGTAATCTCAACAAGGGCTGGAGAGAGGATGATAATTGTCCAATACAGCTGTATCCAAGGTGGGGTGAGTTAAGAAGGACTACTACAGCTTCCTTCAAGGTTGCAGGAATCACCCTCTTCATAGTAAAATACTTTTTTTAAAAAATGCATAAACCAAAAATTACACAGGAATAAACATGCAAAAAGCAAAGAATAAAACGACAAACATGCTGTGGAGAGGAACATTCAGTAACACATTCTTCGCTTCCCCTTTTCCCCCAACCGCTAACTACTACTAAAATATTTGTGCTGTGTTTTGAACACACGGGATTATTGCTTATATCTGCTTAAGGCAGGGGTCCCCAAACTTGGCAACTGTAAGACTTGTGGACTTCAACTCCCAGAATTCTCCAGCCAGCTATGCTGGCTGGAGAATTCTGGGAGTTGAAGTCCACAAGTCTTACAGTTGCCAAGTTTGAAGACCTCTGGCTTAAGGTTTCATATGTTGTTTTTAATTAGCCTCAACTCTTTTCCCAAAAAGCATATTCCAAATGTCTAAATCTGCCTTGCTGTGTAGTGTGTGTGTGTGTGTGTGTGTGTATATTTAAATTGACTTAAATTTCTGTCACAAGCATATACTGTATTATCAGTTTTGCCATTGCTGCATATTCTCCAATTTTGGTTCTCCCATTTTTATATCATTGGCAAATTTTACTTTTCCAAATTTATGCTAAATTTTGAGGATTTTTGCATGACCACTACATGTAAGAAAATATTCCTTTTTTTCTTACAGCATTTGCAACATTTATTATTTTATGGTTTGTCCATCTTGGTCTTATACTCCATCTGTAAAACATAATTTCCCCAAATTATACCTGGGAATACTGTACATTTCATTAATTTTTTCCTCCATACCTCTTCCCATTATTTTCCTTTATTTCTTTGAGGTTTTACATCCATTTGATCACACAATATTTAATTTGTTCTGTCTCTGTGCCATATTTCAGTGTCAATCTTTAATGCATCCCAATATATGATCTTCATTCTGAATAAGCATTTCAAATTTAGTCATTTTTCTAAATGTTTCTTCTTTCTTCAGGTGACTTTTTACTCTTCCAGCAATTTGTGCATTCATTAACTAGTATAAATTCCTATCTTCGTTGAATTTTTGATCATTTGCTTGATTCAGCTAATAATTCCACTGCCCTCTCCACTTGTCAAGGCTAAAATATGTCTGGGTAATATTTAGGAAAGGGTGTGTCTCACATGCATGCCTTCATCTTGTTTCTTGCGTGTGAATAAGACAACTTGAAAGTTGTTTATTATGGACCTTTTTACATTCCAGAATTAAAAAGTTCTTAGGGGAGAATGATCCACTCGGGAGCCAGATAGTCCATCCTTTTAGGAAACAGTGGAAAGGTGCTGGATGCGGCTGAGAAGAGATGGAGAGGTGACACACACATCAGCTGCCTGAACTTCTGATTCCCATCCCCTTCTGGTCCCTGATTTTACAGCAAGGTCATGGGTGATGACACACAACAGGTTTTGGTGAAGGGAATGAAATGTAACAGATTAAGATTGTCCTTGCAAAGTCTTGGACTACTTTCAACATGGGCAGGGGAGTCTCACTCGTACATAGCCTGTGATAACATGTTTACACCTCAGGAATAGAGCTGAAAGAAGCTCAACCCTATTGACAATCTGTGAAGTATGATTAGGTACCACATTGAGAAAGGTCTTGTAGATCTTGCAACGCTGGGATGCGGGAGAAGAGATGGTGCTTTATGCTAGTAAAGTGTATTAATTATTACCCCAATCCCAACCCACTTACTCTTGTGGAAAGCGAATTGGAGTGCTAGGGAGCGAAGCAAGTACCATTAGGATCCTGACTGATACACAGCTTGTGTCTTTGCACAGGAGCAGCCACAGGTGTTCACTATTTGCTTTTTTTCAGGTACTGCGAAAAGCCACTTTCCCTCTGGAGACCAGAGCTCCAAACTGGTTGCTGCACATCAGGAGATGGCTTTTTCAAGTCAGTTAAGGACAACTAGACCATTAACAAAAATTACAGTTCTGATAAACGAGAATATCTGTAGCTCAGGGTTGAAACGAGGGGTTCTGGGTGCTCTCTGAGCCTGGTTGTTTTCTTGCAGACGTTTCATTACTCAACTTAGGTAACATCAACTACAATTCTATACGTAGTCTCTTGGAAGAAAGCCAGTGAATCTACAGGTTAAGATCGCGTCGCGCAAGCGGGGCTTGCCAGGGCGGCGCCAGGCGCGATCTAGCCCGCGGATAAACAAAGGCTCAAGGGGTCGCAGGGCGATGCTCGGGCGTCGGTGGCGGCCGGGAAGAAGCAGCCATTTCCAAACAAAGGACTTCTTTCTCTGAGGGCGGCTTGGTAGGAGCCGAGCTCCCTTACACCCCGCCAGCCTCCATCGAGTCTCCATCCGCACGCGCGGCTCGCCTCCTTTCGGGGGAGCGCGCGCTCCGGCACCCGCTCCTGCATCATTCACACAGGCGCGGGCGCGCGCGGAGCCACCAGCCCGCGGATTTCTCCGGGAGATCCGGGCGAGCCAGAGGCGGCGCGGCAACTCTCTCCTCCCCGAAGCGTGGCCGGGAGAACTCAGAGCGGCCGGCTGAACGTTAAACCGGGGAGGTTTCCCCTCGGCGGCGGCGATGATGCTGCGTCGCCATGGGCGGTCAGGCGCACCTCTCCCCGCGCTGCCTTGAAGGCGGAAACGGCGCGGTTTTGCGCTCAGGCGGAGGGGGCGGCGGCGCTGCCGCCTCAGTCTGGCGTTGACTGAGAGTGTTGCAGCCGGACGGGAGAGCCGCCTTCACGAATGGACGACGGGACGCCCGCCTGACAGGCCGGACCAAGGTGAGGAGGCGCTCCCCGCAACTTCTCCCGCGGCGATCGGGCGGGCAGAGAGAGACCGAGGGACCGAGCCATACGCTGCGGTTCCGTACCTGGCGCGCCGGGGTTTGGAATGGGCTGCGCTTTTACGCGGCTTCCCTGCAGGGCCCCGCGACGATCCCGAACCAAAGCAAGCGGGGAAGCTCTGCAGCTTTGCCGACTTGCTCTTCCCCGGCACCCATTTCATTCGGATTGATCCTGGGCTTTAGCTGGAAGGGTCTTGCTTACTAGGGCTGCGAATGCGGGGAGATGAGAGGTTGGCGCTTTGCACGAACTGTTACTGGATCCTCCGGAGGAACCCTACCTCTTCCCTGGTAAATGCATCGTTCGCAATTGCAGCCTGGAAGCCGGGTAGGTGAGAGCGAGCTAGCCAGCCAGCCAGGGACGACCGGGGGAAATCTCTTCCTTAATCGAGATTGTGGAGCCAGATCCCCCTTGATTCTGACTTCCCCACCCCCTTCCACTAATCCATTTCACCGCCTGTACAGTAGGACCGCAGCTGCACTGAGCATGCTCTCACCCGCACTGGGCATTCATCCTCCTCTCCGCTGCTCTGGCTCTCTCTCGCCAAACCCTTCAAATAGGCAGAGAACTTTCCTGTCATTTTCGTTGGGTTGCTTGCATTTTGATTTCATTTTAGATTTTGCTTTGTGGTCTGTGTTAGACTGATGCGTGGTCTGTCGTCGTTATTTCAACTTGCCTCTTCCGTTATGGAAAAAGCACATACTGTCATAGATTTGTCTTAATGTTTTTAATAACAATTGTTTTGACCCTTCACTCCTCCCCCCCCCCACAAACCACTAAGCCTTAGACAACCACCACTGCTTGAATAATGGTGCTTGGCAATTTTTAAGAAATGCCAGAACATTACTGGATGAAAACAGCTGTTTTACAATCTCCATCTCTCCTTTCCAATTTGAATTCTGTTACTTTTGCATATCAAAATAAAGGGTACAGTTGAATTTAGGGGAACTAAAGATAGGCTTGGAAGGCAGGTTGGTCTGGTAGAGCCTCACTACTCAAGATGTAGATGCAGCTGCCCTCCAAATTAAGACCTATTCCTGTTTCTCACTGAGCAATTACAATCCTTAAACTCAGATGAAATCCTAACGGTTCATTAACAAACAACAGCAAATACGCCTAATTTCTAAATTTTAGGATAACCTGTCAGTCCCAGCATCTCAGTCTCCTTCTTAAAAAAAAAAAGGATAGATGAATTGGTGTTTGACAAAAATAGGTTACCATCTGGCCAAGCTGAAGAATTTATAATTATATAATCATCCTGATATCTACTCAGAAGTAACACTAATTATGTTTAGGAGATTTTTCCCTCCCAAGAATAAGATTCTAAGCTTCCAATGAGTATCTGTACATAAATTTCTGCAAATGGCTGGCTGAAGACACTCAACTTAGTCTTTACCAACAGCTGGTTAAATCTTTGAAGATTACGTCTCCTAGAATTTTAAAGAGGAATTCTGGGATTCATCATTGCAGCACATCCGGATCGAAGACACCAGACTCAAAAAGGCTGGTAAAACTGATATTCACTAATATACATTTGCTGCAATGTAAAGGCATTAGGTTATCTCTGAACCAATGGACAGTTCTAAAACATGCTTATTTTAGGGAACTGTTGTTCCCATCTCTAACTGATCCCTGCAGAATTCTCCTTTAGGATTTCATTTTGGGATTATTTTTCTTGAGAAAGCCTGTCCACAGTACTATGAGTTAATTGCTGTTTCACATAGCAGAATATAGATATTTTCTCCTTAAAGAACCTCCTTAAAGAACTGAAGGAGAAATCCAGAAAGTTCTCTAGCATGAAAAGATTCCCTTTCAACATTACTTTGCTTCCTTTTTCCACCAAGAGCAGGAATAGCTCTAATCTTTCTGATAGCAAACATAGTTTGTAGTTTGACTTTTTTCCTCTAATTGTCTCTGGCTTCACATTAACCTTTCATTTGAACTAGCTGTGTGCTGTCTCCCAGGGCAAGCTGAACTGTCAGGAGATATATTAATGTACCGTAGGAAATGTTGTCTAGATCCAACCTAGCATAAGTACAACATGACCCTAATCAAGATGGCCAGAGAATTTCATTTAGCAATCCTCTGCTTCCTTCTACCTTCTTACTTACAGCTGGGGACAAGAAACTTGCAAGATGGAAATAGGCCGTGATCATATGCAGGAGATTATTTTCCATTTTCAAGATGGCTAAATAGACTGAAGGAACTGAGAATCTCATGTATTTTGGGGTTGGGTGGGAGAGGAACATATCTCCATCTGTCAGGTGTGTTATACTGCGAGCAGAGTGATGGGTCTGCTATAAGGAGAGTGGCACCTGCCATCTAGCAAACATTTTTATTACTCCTGGAGCCCTCACAGGTAGCATTTTCAAAAATTTAGTTGCTTTTTTAATATGCAAAATAAGAAGCAAAATAGGTACCTTAGGCTTACCGTGCTGATTTTACATATGAAAAAAAGCAAGCCTCAAAATTAGAAGAGGCCATTTGTTTGACCCAACCTCTTGGTGATGTTACTGTCATGTCTCCTCTGAGAGGCTGATTTGAGCACACGACACTTTCAGGATCCTCAAAATGATCCATTTCACACTCCACACGAAATGTTGTGCCTGAAGCAAAATACTGTAGTTTGCACACACCTAAATACAATATTTCATGATGTAGCTCAACGATCTAGTAAGGATTACCATATCAGTTGTGGGCTGCTAAATTTAACAAAGAGTACAGGTAGTCTTCGACTTACAACAGTTCATTTAATGAATGTTTGAAGTTACAACGGCACTGAAAAAAGTGACTCGTGACCGTTTTTCACATGGTAATTGCAGCACCTCCATGGTCATGTGATCAAAATTCAAACGCTTGGCAATCGACTCATATTTATGATGGCTGCAGGGTCCCAGAGGTCATGTGATTACCTTTTGGCACTTGATATCAAGCAAAGTCAATGGGGAAGCCAGGTTCATTTAACAACCATGTTACTAACTTAACAACTGGTAAGTTAGAGATTCACTTAACAACTGTGGCAAGAAAGGTCGTAAAATGGGGCAAAACTCACTTAACAACTGTCTTGCTTAACAGTCGAAAGTTTGGGCTTAACTGTGGTCGTAGGTTGAGGTCTACCTGTATCATACTAAAGTGTGCTAAAGAGCAGGCCTGTGCCAGATTGCAGATAACAATGTTAACATGAGCTGGTATTACTAAAGCCAAATTCAGGCTCCCATTGTTCTGTTCACATTTTTTTCACTCTGAACAAAAGAATGAGTTCTTGTGCTAAATGCTTAGGTGGCAGTTCTTGCCCTGTTTAATCAGGGGGAGACTCCTTAAAGTCAACAGTTCTGTTCTGAGCATGGAATTACTTTGGACGCAGAACTTTTGGGATGGACTGGGGGGAGGGGATTGGGGGTGCATCAGTCCAGCATCTTGGAAAGAGTCAAAGACTCATCCGGCTGTCCTCACCTGCCCCAAATTAGCACATGAGGACATGCAGAGATTTTGATTATGTTGGCCATGGGATACCTCCAGATGGAGCAAATCCTAGCAACACAAAATCAAAATACATTGTGCAGCTATTCCAGGGGTGGGGTTTTTTGGTTTTTTTTAAAATGGAATAGAAAAAGATAAGCACTGGGAAAACATGGGAGGGTTACAAATGGAAAAACGAACTCATGATCTCCTGTAAAAGGCCAAGTAACTGCACAGCAGAAGCATAGCAACCTCATCCTGAAGCACCCAGGGCAGGGAACAGATGGCTCCCTGCCCAGTCCCATAATCTCCTGTGCTCTCTTCTGGTCCTGCAGTTAAAATGCAAAGCTAAACAAGATTCTTTGTAGGCAGGACTTCTACAGCGCTGATTGCATCATGCAAATTAGCGGCAAATTAAAAACACAAGTCTATCAAGAGATGACTCACGCTAACCAGGAACTCCCATTACCAAAGTAATAATCATCCAATCTCCCACAAGAGGAGCTATGTAAGAACATTGTTTAGAAGAGCATAAATATGGCAACCCCAGAACACCAGGAAAAAAAAGAAACAGATCATCTTATACAACATCTTCCAATAAAATCAATACCTATGCAAGTTTACCAAAAGGTGCCTGACTACTCAGCCCAAGACAGCACAACCAACACAAGCTATGTAAAGGATAACACTGCCATACATCAGAAACATCTCAGAAAAAAAAAAATAACAGCCTATTACAATCTCATGGCATCACCAGGGGACGGATAAACTGCTGAGGTAGCTTCTTTATTATTAACATCCCTGCATCAGGTAGTCCTTGAGCTACAAAAGGTACAATGGCACTGAAAAAGTGACTTATGACCATTTTTCACACTTATGACCACTGCAAAATCCCCATGGTCATGTGATCAAAATTGAGCTGCTTGACAATTGACTCATAGTTATGATGGTTGCAGTGTTCTGGGGTCAAGTGATCGATCACCTTTTGTGATCTTCTGACAAGCAAAGTTAATGGGGAGCCAGATTCACTTAACAACCGTGTTTTCTAACATAACAACTGCAGTGACTCACTTAAAAACTGTGGCAAGAAAGGTGGTAAAATGGGGCAAAAGTCACTTAATAACTATCTCACTTAGCAACAAAAATGTTGTGCTCAGTTGTGAATTAATAAAAAGAAAAATCAACCAGAGCCCTCAAAAAAACATCTTAAGTACACCAGAAGTTCCAGTAGCCTAAAACAAAACAAGACAAAACAAAACAAAACAAAACAAAACAAAAAAGGACTCACCTATAATATATAGTGTGAGAACTCTTAACAGTCTGTAGACAGGCAGGCAGAAGAACTCATCCATGAACACCAATTAACAGTCAGAGAATTTAGTGTAAACTCATTAATCTCGCAATACATGGACATATCGTTTCAACTGGGAAACTTTGAGCACCTTAGACCCATGATGGCGAACCTATGGCATGCGTGCCACAGGTGGCACGCAGAGCCATATCTGCCAGCACACGAGCCGTTGCCCTAGCTCAGCTCCAGCGCGCATGTGCGCGCCGGCCAGCTGATTTTTGGCTCACGCGGAGGCTCTGGGAGGGCGTTTTGGGCCTCCGGAGGGCCTCCGCGGAGGCAGGGGAGGGCGTTTTCGCTCTCCCCAGGCTCCAAGAAAGCCTCTGGAGTCTGGGGAAGGCGAAAAACGGGTCTACCAGGCCCACTGGAAGTCAGGAAATGGGCCGTTTCCGGCCTCTGCAGGACCTCCGGGGGGGCGGGGAGGCCATTTTCGCCCTCCCCAGGCTCCAGAGGCTTCCCTGGAGCCTGGGGAAGTGAAAAACGAGTGTGCCATCGTGTGCCGGGAGCGGGGGGGGAGACACACACGCATGTGCGGGGTGCGCATGGAATTATGGGTGTGGGCACATGTGCGCGCAAGATAGCGCGCACATGCGTGCTTTCAGCACCCAAGGAAAAAAAGGTTCGCCATCACTGCCTTAGACCAAGCTAAATCCAAAAACGCTAGGGAATTCTTGGAAGCTTGGCATTCAGACAAATCAGCCATCAACAAGCACATAGAGATAAGCACACTATTCCAAAGAGACTATAAAAAAGCTACAAAGGAAAGAAAAAGACCAAAATACCTCCTTACCAGCAATCAGATAAGCATGAATTAACACCAGAATTAACACCAGACAAACAAGCAGTAAGCAACAGCTTAATCAAGGAGAAAACAACACCCCCACCAACTCTGATTGGCAAGCTAGTGTAGATAAACAGAGAGGTTGGGATTATTAGTCAACTAACCCCAATTGATCACATATTAGTAAATTTCTGCGATCTTATTTAAGACCTCCTTTCTATTGTCCCATCAGTAACTTTCCTTTGAATTCACCCAATTAAATTACAAAATTCTTTGCTCCTACCTGGAATTGAACTAGTGGATTTTTTCCCCTTGCAGTGTTATTTTGCAGTTGGATTATTCTTCAGTATAGATCATATGGATGAAGGCTGCTACTGCTTACTTGTTTCTGATAGGTTTGTGCCCAAAGGTCAAGAGTTCTTTTTCTTATGGTTTTGTGTATGCTTTTTTGTAGTCAATGCTGATCCAAGATCTTGCTTATTAAGAAGTATGCTCTTTTGCCAGGGGTGAAATCCAGCAGGTTCTGACAGGTTCTGGAGAACTGGTAGCAGAAATTTTGAGTAGTTCGGAGAACCGGCAAATGCCACCTCTGGCTGGCCCCAGAGTGGGGTGGGAATGGAGATTTTGCAGTATCCTTCCCCTGCCACACCCACCAAGCCACGCCCACCAAGCCACACCACGCCCACCAAGCCACGCCCACAGAACCGATAGTAAAAAAATTGGATTTCACCACTGTCCTATGCATATCTATAATTAGAAGCAATTCTAAGGAGTAGGCATAGGCATTTAACTTGAATTACTGAGGCTAAATCCACAACATTTTAATCTTTTCTCCTTGAAAAACTAAAAAAAAAAATACCAGGTAGAGAGACAATTAGATAGAATCCTCACTCAATCCTGATTATCTCCCCACTTCTCATTTTATAGTGGAGGATGCCTGATAAAAATCTCCTTATGTGCATTCCGGTATAATTCAGTAAGAAATCTGTCCCCTCACATTGGTTTAATTTGGTAATATTGCAAAATAACCAGGAGACTAGTACTGCATTCACAAAAGTTTCACCAATTGGCTGGTCAGTAAGAGGTTATCACCTGAGTGATGGTGAGTTGGTTGGAGAAGAGACCTATTTCGGTATCGTGTTTGTTAGGAAGAAGAAAGGCACACTTGAGAAGGTGTGTTATTGCTGTTCCCAATATTGATGGGCCCAAACTATAACTTGGAGCAAGACAGCTGGACTCAACAGTTTTAACTCTGGTCATATGGCTGAATGCATTGGATCTAAAACAGAAGTGGGGAACGATGGCTGGCCCCTTTATGACTTATGGACTTGTGGCTGGCTCAGGAATTCTGGGAGTTGAAGTCCACAAGTCATAAAAAGGCCATCGTTCCCTACCTGTGATCTAAAACAATCACTAACTGGTTGTCCCGATCCCCATCCCTGGTTTCTTTTTAAAAAGCTGCAGAAGTGGATGACCTTTCCATTGAGTACCATTTTTTTTTTCATTTAAAGTATAGATTTTCTCTCTGTCTAGCCAGATCTACCTAAACCAGTGGTTCTCAACCTGTGGGTTGCGACCCCTTTGGGGGTTGAACGACCATTTCACAGGGGTCGCCGCGCACGTTAGCCCGCCATCTTGGTGCCACCATCACTGCAGGGGTGAAATGCTCCCGGTTCGGCCGTGCCTGCGGGTCGCCGGATAGCTGGTAGCGACAGAAGCAGGAGACTTCGCCCACCCGCCCGGACGCCGCCATTTGGGTTCTTTTACCCTCTGTGCATGTGCAGAACGCTTTGCACATGTGCAGAGGGTAAAAGCGCCCAAATGGCGGCATCTGGGTGGGTGGGCGGTGGGGCAGGGGGAGCACAGCGGTGGCGGGGGGATCACGGGGGGGTCGCGGCATTAGAAAGGTTGAGAACCACTGACCTAAACCCTTCTATGTTTGAAGAAGTTGTGCAATTATGAAGAGTCTCAGCAAAAAAAAATCTCTTTATCCCTCTACTTCTCATTATCAGACCTGGTCATTCTGTTGCCTCAGGCAGAACTGTAGAGTTGGAAGGGACAAATTTTCCACCAGTCCTATTTTGGCAACTGGTAGACTTCAAGTAATGAAGAGTTTTATTCTGCTATATTTCACCCTTTGTAATGTGGGAGGAAATATGTTCAGCTTTAGGCTAGTGCTAGTTATCTATTGTTAGCAAACCAGATTGCATATTGTACTGACCAGTCACAAATGACCCAGCCATCTGGGTTTGGGACACAACTTGGAATGGGAAAATAATGTAGCTGAGTATAGATAGATATAGCAACAGTTGTATTAAATTCCAACCTCACAAAAAAAATGATATATTGACATTATCGTCATGTATAAAAGACTTGATAAGACAACAGTCTGAGTCAAGAGGCTTTTAGCCAGACATTCGCTTTGCATTATATATCATAATTACATTGTACTTTCTTTTTTCTAAAACGATCATTAATCTTATTAAAAAAGAAACAGAAAACAATTAAAATACAAACTAAAGTTACAAATTAAGAAGGAAAAATGTATCTTATATTTTATACTTATCGATACTCACTAGTTTACCAATGAATTCACTACTATGCTAAATAAATAATACAAGACACGGTAAAATATCACAATATCTCTGGTGTAATAACATATATTTTATTGATAGAAAATATTGCCTTTTTTACAACAGATCACACATTTCTAATAACCTTTCCTTGGTATCTGGAATAATATCATTTTTCCAATTTGTTAATGTAATTCTTTTTGCCATACTCATGCTCAATACAACCACAATTCCTGATAAACAAATCAAATTCCAAAGATTTGATATTTAATTAAAGATTATGTTAACATCTTTAATATTTAAAGATTTTGCCATAAATCTATATATATAAAAGCAAAAACCACTCACGCATTAATCACGAAATCTCCAGAACCGTAAAGCCCACAAACTTGAAATTTGCCATGTATGTTCCTCTTGGCTTCTAGGTGCTCACTAAGAAAGGATTTTTCGAAATGACCATCGCAGCATGAGTATTTCTTATATTAATATTAACAAGCTCTGATGCTAAGGAGTTCTACTCCCCCCTCCCCACCTGAAAAGAAATCTGATCCAAATGCAAAACACAAGCAGAGGAGTTTCAGTTTCGCTTTTGCTTTCACAGCAACAAGCAGCTTTACTACAGAACAGTTGAGTTAAGCCACACTAGCCAGATGAATACTGATGGATGCTGTTGGCAGAGACAGATCCCACCCCCCCCTTTTCCACCACCCTTCCCACAAATTAAAGGGAAAAGAGGCAAAAAACGGAGGAAAAGATTTACAGATGCGATTAGGAAAACACAAGTAAGGGAAGCTGCCTGTTTCTCCTATGGCCAGTTCTATGTGGCATGCTCCATAGTCAGTTCACCTGACTGCCTGGTCATCCTCAAGCCAGAGAGCAAAATCAGGAATGTTGTTTACAGGGAGGTCCTGAGCAATTCATCTGAGGGACGATTTGAAAGTCTATGCTATGCAAATAATGTCTTCATCTGTAACAGAAACTTAGCTTACCATCTCTAACGAAATAATACAGTCCCTTTTTTAACTACTCATTAATTTTCAAGCTTTAAGTGTCAATTTATCAAGCCCCATCACATAGTTTCGTAGCGAAGCACGGGTATCAGCTAGTCTACTAATATACCTTAATATACAATGCCAAAAAGTTTTTAAATGATCACATGACCATATTGTGTGGGTCAGTAAGCATCAACTTTCTTACATCTTCAGCAGAAATAAAACTTGTTTCCATCCTTAAAAATGCATTGTTTGGGGAGGCCAATATACCCTAAATACACTTTTTGATAAATCAACCTTAACCTCAAATCTGTAGGTTCCATTATAACATTTTTAAGGTCCTGAAGCCATTGCTAATGTTATAGTTACAGTGTAAACTCATTCTTGATATATTTTTAAAAATTATTGTACTTATGCATGTGTGGTCCTAATCAGTGAAATGTGTGGTTGGAAGCTTTTGTTGTTGTTGCTGTGGTTGTAGAGATTGTCAGAGAAAATATATCCTTACCAGCTAAAGTAATTATACTTATTTTACGCACCATGGGAGTATGCTATGACTAATGATGGATCATGAGAAAGTTTTAATAGGCACTTTGAGAATAGCTATAATGGTATAATCTAAGATGAATTCTGTTGTTGAGGCAAAATTGCTCTAAAGTTGAGTTTTTGACAGACGTTAAACTAATCACCCTTTCCATATTTAAATATTACATTTCACAGAGAAGAAAATCCTTGCTTTGATATAGGATTTTATTTTGTTTTAAAAGAAATCTATTTTTCATTTTATGCTAATTCGGTGAAAATATTTTAGGGCTAATGTAGTCAAATGATAGTACTTTAAAGTACCTTCATTTCAGGTAGATACTTAAGCATTTATGTTTGGGTTGGTATCAGAACTGTAACATGCTTAATTCTAAAATGTGCTCCCAATTCTGTAGAGATCTCTTCAAATTAACTTTTAACATAATGGCTTTGTTTGCATCACTTAACTGTGCCATGGGATATGTGAGTTGTATAAATTCCAAAATTGAATTACTGACCAAGGGAATTAACCCAGAGATTAGATTTAGCATCACACAGATCCAGTTTAACTACCCTCTTGAGTCAATTAAGACATCCCTGGTGTCTTGTAAATTATTTTATGGAATGCTAACTTTTCCCTTTGATATCCTAGACAGGATCTACAAAATGAGGGCTTCTCTAGGCACTCTATTTCTGTAGTCATTTAGGTCCCCCCTCCCCCCCCTCTCTCTCTCACACACACCCCACACACAGAAAGAGTGTCATTATATGAGACAATGAAAAAGATTCATAAACGGGTAAGGAGCATGGCTTCTCTGAAATCTGTAGAGATTCTCAGTCATCCAGGTCATGGTTGTCCCAAAGGCGCTTTTTCAGGAGGCAACTGGACTTTCTTGTTTTTTGTTTTGAAGACATTTCACTTCTTGGATGAGAAGCGAAACGTCTTCAAAACAAAAAACAAGAAAGTCCAGTTGCCTCTTGAAAAAGCACCTTTGGGGCATCTCTGAAGTGACACTCATCCCAGTTGTAGAATTAAAAAAAATTCTCTCCAGGGAAAAAATTAAAATGGAAATGGAGAGGAACTTGACAACTTTCTAGCCTACTTTCTACTGGCTGCAAGAACCAAATTGGAAGAACCCTGGAAGAACTCTAACCCTCAGAAGAGAAAAGGTATCCAAGATTTTGTGGGCTTGTGTTTTTAACTCTAACTTGGAGAATAGTGTGATATATACAAGACTTTTTTAAAAATAGTTTATAATATAAAATGCAAAAATACAGAAGCAAATAATAGGAAAAATAGGGGAGGGAAAAGTGTAGAAAAGAAGGGAAAAAGAAAGAAAAGGCGTTGACATCCGACTCCCTTTGGTGTGCAGTAGAATAAGATAGTAGCATCAAACCTCAACTTTTTACTTTTACATAATAGTATAAACTAGCCATTTCTGTAACAACAAATCTATCTAATCAGTAAAACCCAAAATTGATATATACAAGACTTTTTTGAAAAAAAACAACAACAACTTGTGTTTGACTAATATTTATATCTGAGATACTTCCAAGTATCCTTGGATCAAATATTGTTGATATTATTTGCAGCAATGTTTTTGTCCTGCATAGCAACATTTTAATATTCTTTTAAACATCTTCTAATGTACTTATTGTTTTATATTAACTTTTATATTGTTCTAGAGTTATTTGACAATGAGATGGGTGGCAGCTAAATTTAATAAATGAATAGGTTATAAATAAGATAGCAACATAGCAGCAGTATTTGAAAGGTGGTGTTTTTTTCCTAGCACCTTCAATTTGAAAGAAAAAAAAGGTAGACAGATAAATAGATGATAGATCAGGGGTGTCAAACTCGATTTCATTGAGGGCTACATCAAGATTGTGTTTGCCCTTGGGGGGCCGGGTGGGCATGGCCAGGGTGGGAGTGGCCAGCTCGAGGTCACTCATGTCCGGGGCACCTGTGGTGGCCCGGGCGGGGCTGGAGGATCTATTGTCTCCTTCCTTCCTTCCTTCCTTCCTTCCTTCCTTCCTTCCTTCCTTCCTTCCTTCCTTCCTTCCTTCCTTCCTTCCTTCCTTCCTTCCTTCCTTCCTTCTCTCCCTCCCTCCCTCCCTCCTTCCCTCCTTCCTTCCCTTCTTTTTCCTTTCCTTCCTTCCTTCCTTCCTCCCTTCCTTCCTTCCTTCCTTCCTTCCTTCCTTCCTTCCTTCCTTCCTTCCTTCCTTC
>QLTV01001698.1:8300320-8327521 GCA_003457575.1 Thermophis baileyi
CGAGCGGCTCGGCGCGGGCAGCCGGCCGCAGAGCCGCGAGAGCAGCCGCCCGCAGAGCCCGTCTTCGGTGGTGTCCCTGGAGGACGGCGGCGCCCTGCTCTACAGCTACCAGGAGGCGGCCCAAGAGTGGAGCGTCCTCACCCGACTGCCCGAGGAGGCCAACGCCAAGGGATGCGCCATGTGCGTCCTCTACAACTACCTTTTCTTAGCGGGTGGGATCTCCACCGGGCCTGGCGACCAGCGGCCCAAGCTGTCGGACAAGGTGTTTTGTTACAACCCCTTAACTGATACCTGGAGCCAGGTGAAGCCCATGGGGCAGGCGCGCGCTCAGCTGAAGCTCCTGGCCTTGGACGGGTATCTCTACGCGGTGGGTGGGGAATGCCTCTTCACGGTGGAGAAATATGACCCCCGGTCGGATCGGTGGAGCCCCGTGGCCCCTCTGCCCAAAGGGGCTTTTGCCGTGGCTCACGAGGCGACCACCTGCAACGGGGAGATCTATGTGTCTGGAGGCTCCCTCTTCTACCGGCTGCTCAAGTACGACCCCAAGCGGGACGAGTGGCAGGAGTGTCCTTACAACAGCAGCCGGCGCCGCTCGGCTGACATGGTGGCCTACAAGAGCTTCATTTACCGCTTCGATGTGAGCAGCAGCCGTGGGGAACAAGGGCAGGGCGCCGGAGTGGAAGTCTTCCAGTACAATACGGTGGCCAAGCACTGGCGTCAGTGTACTTCCTTTCGCCCTGCTGGCAGCCCGGTCCAACCTTTTCGCTGTGCTGCATTGGGCAGCACCATCTATTGTGTCAACCGGACTGGGATGTTGAGCTTCAACTTGGCTCAGAATGGCGAGGTGGAAGTGGACGGGGGACTTAAAGGCACCTTTGACACAGAACTGCTCAAAACTCCCTTCGATGCTAAAGGTCTCCTCCTCCCATTTGTGCTTATCCTCCCAGAGAAGGAGAAAATTGGGGAGCCAGAGAGTCCTCTGTCATTGTGAGAGCTGACCTGGTGTTTGGGTTGCTGCTTAGCATGCAGTTTGTCCCCTTTATCTGTGATGTCAACAATGTAGGGCTTTTACTGAAGCATGAATGAGGGCTGGCACAAGCTCTTCAGTCTTGGGTGGTGATGATGGTTGGGCTCCAAAGGCAATAGAAGTAGCAGAAAATAATCCGAGGTGGAAAGGCAGCAGTATGTAACAACTCCTTCCAGGGTATAGAAGCAAAGAGGAGATCATTGTCAGAAATGTCTTTAGTTCGTGCATGCACACACCACCGTGGGGGATTATTGTGTTCCACCTAAAAGTGTTGGCTAGCTGTTCAAAGGCTTCCTTACTGCACTTCATGTAGGAAAGAATTCATCTCTTGGCACTCATGTAAACCAGCCAGTGAAAAGCTGCTAAAACGGATTTAATTGTTGTACTGTATCTGCGTCCCTTTCCAATCTAGAAGTATGTTGGATCTGTGTAAAAACCAGGAAACAACCCATTTAAAAAAAAGGAATTTCAGCTATGGCAGTGTTCTCTTTGTACATAGACATCTTTGAAAAGAGATTCTTCTAGGCAACTTCTGCTTGATCTTCTTGCTCTTGGATGCAAGAAAGGAGCCACAGGATAACTAGGAGCATGTAATGTGGGAAGGGATCAGTATGCCATTTTGGAAGTTTTAATAGGCAAAAAAAAAAAGTTCTTGTATGAAAAAACAATAGGCGATCATCCACCTCATAATCTTTTCTTGTTTGCATTTTTAAGTTTAATGGAATCTTTATGGAAGACATGGCATTGTGCAGCCTCAGGAAGTTAAAATAATTCTGCGTGATTTAACAGAAGCAAAACATAAGGTTTGAAACAAGTAACATTTCTCCCATTTGTATATGTTGGAAAAAGAAGGAAAGTGGAAAAAAACCCCACCAATATATCTATTCAGTTCTGGGTTTGTTTGTTTTTAATGTGCAACTTTTTTTAGGCAAGATAAGAAATATATATATATATAATCAGTTTTAGTCTTAACATGCATTTGTGTTTTTTAAACATAGTTTTGCACTGTAATTTGCATATTTAAATCTTTACAAATTGTCAGGAATGAACCTATCGACAAAATTTCAATAAGGGAGATTTTTGTTTGCATAAAATTACTATCTTCTGCAGATCAATACACATCAAAGTAAACCAACTGTGGCTCACTTGAAATGTATTGAAAGACTTCACTTTTTTGTCCAGAATCTTTTAAGAAGAATTTATTCTTCTGTTACTCAAATAAGAAAATGGATAGTTTTTAAGCCAACTGATTTCCATTTTGCACTGGTAGTGTGCTGGATTGTAAATGAGAATGGTTTTATTTTAGTTAATAATTTACTTGTCAAGTTCATTATATAGAGAGGTCATATCCCTTTTCTTCTTAAATCCTTTGTTGAGTCATTGCTTACTAAGCCTGTTGAAAGGAAAGCATCAACTTTCATACATGTAGATATCTGGAACAGAAATATTTTCAATTAATTTATCTTTATTTAATTCTATCAGCTGCCTTCCAAAATGCTGCCAACAATGAATTTTTCAAATTATCAGTAGCACAGCTGACACTTCATATCCAATCATTGGACTGGCATGCCATGCTGAGCCACAAGTTGACTAATCATGGTTAGTTGACTTAAGTAAAGCATGGGTTGGTTCACAGATCACACTAAGGTTGTGCAGATTGTAATGGTTAGGTTTATATATCGCGATAAGCCAGAACCAAGCGATTCATGTCATAAGCTAGTACATTCTGTTTTTATTTTTTTATAATAAAAGAAAAAACATAACCCAAACATAAAATTATATAAACCTACACATACATAAGGAAATAACTTAGTTATTAAATTGAACTTTGATCACACAGAGAAGTATTAAATCTGACTTTATGTCAATACAGGTAGTCCTCGACTTATGACCACAATTGAACCCAACATTTCTGTTGCTAAGTAAGACAGTTAAGTGAATTTTGCCCCATTTTACGACCTTTCTTACCTCAGTTGTTAAATGAATCACTGCAGTTGTTAAGTTAGGAACATGGTTGTTAAGTAAATCAGGCTTCCCCATTGACTTTGCTTGTTAGAAGGTCTCAAAAGGTGGATCACGTGACCCCGGGACACTGCGACCATCATAAATACATTCCAATGACCACTTAACACAGTGGTTCTCAACCTGTGGGTCGCGACCCCTTTGAGGGTCGAACGACCCTTTCACAGGGGTCGCCTAAGCGCGCGCTAGCCTGCCATCTTGGTGCCACGCCCCCTTTGTCACCTCATCGCCCGTGGGGAGGGGGCAGGGCAGGGGTCACGGCATTAGGAAGGTTGAGAACCACTGACTTAACAGGTGTAAGTGTGAAAAATGGTCAGAAGTAACTTTCTCAGTGCCATTGTAACTTTGAAAGGTCACTAAACAAATGGATGTAAATCGAGGACCAGCTGTATAGGACAAGTTCAAATAAATGTGCTGCTTCAATCCAGGTTTAAAACTAGCTTGATAGTGTCTTTCCACAGGAAGAAAACCATTTATTTTTGCAGAAGTCCATGCCTGATAAATTTAGTTTTTCATACATTGTTGAATCCCATATTTTGGATAATTGGTTAAACATTATCTTAAAAGCTTTGAATCTTACTTTTCTTTCTAATGCTCTATTAAAATATTAATTAATGCTAAGCCAAAAAGGGACCAGTATGCAGCAGGCCCATTAAACATGTGCCGGTATTTCTTCCGCGGTTTTAAGACCCAACCTACAGAAGATGAAATCCAGCTGTTTCCTAACATGACTGAGTATGTCTTCAACCACGGCTGATTTCGAAAGTCCCTTCTGGTTCATCAGCAGCTCTGAGCTTCAAGGAAGAATCTTGCTGGCTTAGGAGCAAAAAAACTTACAAGGAAGTAATAATATGTATTGCATTGTTGCAATACAAACTCTGCTCCTTAGATATTTTGTAAGTGCTGTTACATACAAGTATGAAAAGGCAGAGCTAGCCTTGTGATGCCATTAACCATGGACCACTCTGTTGGGATCATTGTGATTAGGAATCCCTGTGCATTCTCCCATCTAGAGTATTGATAAGGAATTTTGTGGACTTCATTGTGTAGGTGCTCATCAACATCGAAAAGAGTCTTACAGAAACCAGTTAATCTCATTTTTTAAAAAGTGAAAAATTCAGTTCCTAAATCTGTTTTTTATTCTATCTTCCTTGAGATAGGATGGGGGTGGGGGGTGGGGAAACAGATGTAAGAACTTCATATCTCTTGTTACCTTTACCCAGGTGCAGTTTGGCTAGAAGGAGATGAGGAGCTCAGCCCTAGAGGGTGGTTTTGAACCAATATTCTTTCCTCTCAACTCATGCTAAATATTCAAACATATTTTAAATCTTTCAGTATTAATTCTGCTATTTTGCTATTCAGCTCTTAAGCCCTCAAATAACAGCTTGCTAAAAGGTTGAATTTATTTCAGCCATAGGCTTTCCTACAAAACTGACTGTTTTATATAGCATGCTAACTGAAAAAAAAATGATTTTAGGGTTGGAGTGTTGCACCTGCAGTATTGACATATGGAATTTTTTGGGGGTATTCTTCGTCTTCTAGTCCCTGGGATGTTCATTAGAGGTGTGAGAAATTTGTCTACACTTCTCACATTCTTATTTTGCAGTCCCCAAGCTGAAGGGTGGATGGAGGTTTTATACAGGTAGTCCTCAACATACAACAGTTCATTTAGTGACCATTCAAAGTTATAACTGAAAAAAGTGACATGACCATTTTTCACACTTATGACCATTTCGGCATCCCCATGGTCACATGATTTACATTTGGAAGCTTGACAACTGGTTCATATTTATGACGGTTGCAGTGTCCCCGGGGTTATGTAATCCCCTTTTGCGACCTTCTGACAAGCAAAGTCAATGGGGGAAGCCAGATTCACTTCACAACTGTGTTACTAATTTAACAACTGCAGTGATTCACTTAAGTGATTCACTTAATAAATGTGGGAAGAAAAGTCATAAAATGAGGTAAAACTCACTTAACAAACTTCTCACATAGCAACATAAATTCTGTGCTCAGTTGTGGTCATAAGTTGAGGACTACCTGTAGAAAGAAGGAGAGAACAGGGAGATAGGATGGGAATCTTACCCTAATTTCAGCATATGAAGATGGTGGGGAAAAACCTACAGTGCATGAAAATTGTTAGGTCTAAGATCTTTACTGGTGGTAATTTGGTACAGATTTGACCATGAAACCGGAAGGAGCTATTTAAAGCACATAATTTAATTTCAGAGAAGGGCTGTAGAAAATACCTGATTAAAATACTTTTCACAAGATGCCAACTTTACAATTCATTATTTCCAAAGGAAGCCAGTAATTCCTGTAATGAGACATATCAGGAGTGAAAATCAAAATACTAATTTATATCCGCCTTGGTTTTTAAAAAATAATAATAAATCACTTTTAAAATTGGTGTTACAGTTGCGAAATGGTTAGATGTATATGTTTATTTTTTAAAAAAACAGATATGGCAGAATATCTATTAAAACTGGTAAATGTGAAATTTAAAACTTCAAGTGAGCATTTTCTAAGATTATTATCGCTTATATTTTTCTCTGCATACTCAGAGTTTAGGACCAGGCCATGACAAGCATTGAGTAATAAGTTTGCTTGTTTTACTCATGGGAAAAATATGGTTTTACTCACAATCGTTCTCCATAAATAAATAAACAAATAAATAAATAATGCATGTTAGACTATAGTGAAACTTATCAAGATTTACTGTGATAGTTTAATTATATTCCTCTGGTTTTTTAAAATCATGATCCAGTCTGCCAGAGATCTCTGCTTCTTTCTTACCGTCACCTTGGTAGTTCTTTCTGGTTTTAACATGATGAGGAGGTGAGAAGCTGAACTTTATGCCCAACTAAGTTTAAATGATTGCCTGGAAAATGCCCACAAATACATCAAGAGTGCTTGTATTACATCTGTCAGAGAAAAAAGCTGGCTGTGTATCTATAGAGGCGTCTCTTAATTCAATTTAAAATGCTCTGAATTAATTCAGATACTACTCCATACATAAATAAAAGAAATAAATCCAAATAAACTGAAATCTGCTTTGCTGCACATTTCAAGGAACAAATGATGAAATACAGTTTCCTGTATTTCAACATTTTGTTTGAGACAGCAATTTTATAAACATTTTACCACAAACAAGCTAAACCTTCCACTTCTATTTTACCAATTGAACTGGATAGTAGGTTTTAATGCTGCAGAAAGTCAGTGCAACTATTTCATTTCATTTCATTATTACCCTAATTGTCTCGTGAGGGTTCCTTAATATATCTTCCCTCTGCCTGCTAATTGTCTTGAGTGTATGTCTTCTCAAAGGGTTTGGGAGTAATTTGATGCAGAGAATGCTGGCTTTCATCCTATTAAGCAAGGACACTTCTATTACTGCAGTTAAGATTTCCCATTTTTTTTCCTCTGTGGTATTATATGTTCCGGATTTGCTCATTTGCCCTTCAAAACCAACTCCAGAACAAATTTGAGAGTGAAGAGTGGGAGGTAGAGTGAAAGTACAAGAAGTCCTCGACTTATGACAACAATTGAGCCCCAAAGTTCTGTTGCTAAACGGGACAGTTGTTAAGCAAATTTTGCCCCATTTTACAACCTTCCTTGCCACAGTAGTGGTTAACTGCAGTTGTTAAATTAGTAAACCCAGGATACTGCAACTGTCATAAATACGAGTCAGTTGCCAAGCATCCAAATTTGGATCACATGACCATGGGGGGGGGGGTGCTGCAGTGGTCCAAATTTGGATCACTTGACCATGGGGGGGGGGATGCTGCAGTGGTCCTAATTGTGAAAAATGGCCATTTTTTCCCAGAGCCATTATAACTTCAAACAGTCACTCAATGAATGGTTGTAAGTCAAGGACTACCTGTATTACAATTGTGTAAAAATATGCTACTGAATAGAATCTATTAAGCAGATTGGATGAAAATGTTGACAAGTATTACTTCTACTATTTCACATAGTTCAGTAATATATAAATCTCAAGTTCTGCAATACTAGTAAAATTGTGTTCTCTTTGAATTCAAAGTTAGGCGCAGTTGAGTATTTCCAGGACCATAATCTGTACTTAATTACTAGCCATTTCACTTCATTTCCTTTATGTGAGGCCTACATAATCATAGCCAGATGATTGATTCTTGGACAGCATATGGGATACTTCTGAATTGATTTCCTGCTCAGGGCCTTTCATGGTTTTTTTTTCATACAAAGATTCCAGATCAAGCCTGTGGCATCATTAATTTTTCAACACTAAGTTGGTTAAATGAATAGCCGGCAAGTTTTTACACCATGCGTTACAAGCACATGGAAAACGAACTGAGAAATTACACCGAAGGCATTTTGTTTTATACAGATCCTGTTTGTTCCAGGAAGCCTTTCAAAGAAGCAGCTGGGAAAGGATTTGACCCACTGTCTGAAGTACAAAAGTCTGCATTCGTAAAATGAGATTGATGCTGACCATACCTGTCCAATGAATCAAACCGAGTATTTTATGCCCCATGAGTTTGCTTGTAAATGAACACCTGATACCATTTCAACTGCTTGAAAAGAATAAATGATTCCCATGAAAGCAGGCTCTTCTGTACTTTTGGTTAGCAGACAGAGGAGGTACTTTTAGGACGTTTCTTAGCTTTCCGTTCAAGTGGCTTATAATTCCCATTAGAACTTTGTCCCCTTGCAATGTTAAATTTGATGCAACTATAGAAAGCAAACAAGACACCACCCGGGACATCTTGTGCCTACCTACCTGTAAGCGCTGTTGTACCAAAGCATAGCTGTAAGGCGGAAAGGTGTGTTGGCATATTAGGAGGATACAGTGTCAACCACTGTTTTGTTCAGACTGGTCAGGTGTTCAGGCATGACATAGGTGGCCCTGGCTCTATAGGCTGTTCCTTATTGACCTCTTGGGAGTGCTAGATAAGAGTGGTGTATCAGGTACAGCTGCGCCTTTCATGGTACAGCAGGATTGTATGATGAAGCCATAGAAAAACAAACTTTAATCTGCCGTCGTATGATGCAAAAGTGCCCGGCCTGCAGGTAGTCTTTGAGTTATGATCATTTGTTCTGAGACTGTTCAAAGTTGGAACAGTGCTGAACAAATGGTACTTACACACAGTCCCTGAAGTTACAGCCGTTGCAATGCTCCCGTTGTCATGTGATCAGAATTCACATTTAGGACCATAGTGTACTTCCATCTCCCTCCCCCTCCCGACTATCTGCCCTTTTGGCCCCCCTGCACAGTGATGCTTCTAAAAACTGGAATAGACTTCTGCTGCACTGTATGGCACACATGTGGCTGTCGTTGGGGGAATGTTGCATAGGTGTTCCTTTTAATATGTCAGTGAATTTTAATGTTTCCCACTTGAATTTGTCTTGCCTTCCCCCACCTCCCAACTAGAAGATGGAACCAATCAGCATGCAGGCCGTGAATCTCTACTCAATGTGCAGTTGGGATTCCGGAGGCGCTTGCATCGGTCCATCTGCAGCCCTCTGCAACCTCTGCTTACCCATCAATCCCTTTGCAGTGTACATAGGTGGTAATGGCTACGGGCAGATGTGGGCAACCCTAAAATAGCCTTTAATGGGTGGTAGGGGTTGGAGCATTGGGTTGGAGTAGAAGCCCGGGACTTTAGCAGCCTTAGCCAACTACCACCACTCCTGGGCCTCTCCTTCAGCCCCAGCGTTGTTGCTGCCAAGGAATTCTGCCTAAGCCTCACACCATTACCAGCATCCCAGTGCAAAAGCCCCAGACACCCTCACTTGCCTGGGCTCTGCTCACCCTGCCAGCCCTCCTGCCTGCAACTGATCTTCGCCACCTTCCACTGCTAACAAGCTGTGCCCATCCTGGCCCCATGCGAGACCTTCTTCCCCAGGCTGCTCATGCTAGTCACCGAATAGTGTGGGCCATTTATTAACGATGTTTCAGAAGGTCAGCAAACACAAGGCAGTAAGGTCAGCAGAGCGAGCGGAGTGCAGGGCGGTAGGGCCAACAAGGTGGCAGGATGGGTGGAGCGCAAGACAGCAAGGCCAGGAGAGGTGGCAGAGTGCAAGGGAGGGTCAAAAGCATCAAGAGGGAGTGGGGGGAGTTGAAGGAGAGGCAGTCCCTTAAGATGGCTTGAGGCTGGGAGGATCCAAACCGGGGTGGTTTGAATCAGGGTGGGTCCTTGCCTAAAAAATGGTGGGATTTGGTTAACAATGGCAATGGGGAGTGTCAAGATTGCCATTGCTAAGTGGTGCAGTCAAGTGACCTCACACTATACAATTGCATCATTTAACAACGGAAATTCCAATCTCAATTACTGTCATAACTCATGGGCTACGTGTACTTGTTTTCTGAATAATATAATAATGTTTGTAGGATTTGGTTTAAAAAAATAGTTGAGTTTCTCCTAAGTGTTTTTCAGGGGTGGGTTCCAACTTACCTCGTTGCCGGTTCACTCCCTCCCGCCCTGCATGGGCACGCCACGTGGGCACGCGTGCGCATGCGCAGTAACAAAAAAGCCGGAAAAAAGCCGGAAAAAGATGGCGACCGCATGTACAGTCCTGGAAGTCGGCTTCTGCGCATGCTCAGAAGGAAAAAATAAATTAAAAAATGCAAAAAAAAAATCAGAAACAATTTAAAAAAATTCAAAAATAAAAGATTGCCGCCCCCACGGACCGGCACCGACCGATCCGGTTCGGGTCGCTACCGGTTTGGGAGAACCGGTCTGAACCTGGAGGAACCCACCCCTGGTGTTTTTGTGCTTTTATTTTATTTTATTTTTTTGTTTGCTTGCTGTGAATGATCCTCTTTGAACCTGTGAGACTTCTAAGTATAGATGCTTTTTATTTCAACTAATTTATTCCAACAGCAGAATGGCTTACAAATATTTTTTACCAGTTTAACTTCTGTGCTAGAATTCATAGAGCTCTACTTTACATCTTAGCAGTTTTCTCACTTGTTCCGTGTCTCATTCTGTTCTCAACCACAGAATGCTGTGGTTTTTGCTCTATTCTAGAGTCAGATTTCTTTCTTTCTTTCTTTCTTTCTTTCTTTCTTTCTTTCTTTCTTTCTTTCTTTCTTTCTTTCTTTCTTTCTTTCTTTCTTTCTTTCTTTCTTTCTTTCTTTCTTTCTAAAAAGAAGCAAAACAGAGTAAGAGAAGCTGTCATTCTATCTGTATCTTTTCAAGGTGATATCCCACTGACTTCAGTTGGAGTTCATCCCAGGTTAAATTTGCAAAGTCTACAGTCCCAAAGTGCTTGATTCGCATAGCTCTTTTCAGAACTAAGAAATTACTGTATCATGGTTGGTGAAGCCGAGATGTAATTACAAGAATAATTGTATTCCCACTCTCATGGTTGTGAATTAAAACAATTTGGGGGAGTTGTAATCTAGCATAATTTGGGAGCTTAGTTTGGGGAAGGCAAAATTGAATGAAGTGAAGATGATCAGTGCACTAGAGAGGGATATTTCAGGTTTAAAAAACAACAACATAGGCCTTACATGGTGCACTTAACTCCCTTTTGACAATCAAACAACCCTTTCAAGCATTCTTTCAGAGGTGCATTTCACAGTGTATTGTTGTCAGTCAACTATGCAAAAAGAAAAGAACGGTCATTTATATCCCTTCCCCCATCAGTACAGTCCTTAGGGACTATTAACATAGAGGCTGTTGAACGCAAATTACGGGACGTAGGACTGCTGCCAAATTATATCGTCACGAGTCTCATTTCATTCCCATCAGCTTTGAACACTGGACTTGTTTCCAGTATATTCAAGTTCAACCTTCAACACATGACCAAGGTAATTAAAATAATCATGACCAATAAATTGTTCCCTCTCTGCTACTCCAATCTGCAGTTCAGGATCTTTTCCATGTTTTTTTAAAAAAATGCATCACAGACATTATGCATTGTTTCAGTCAGCTGCCTTGGTGTTGCTCTGTAAGATCTGAATGAATTTCTTCTGTGATTGTGTTGATGCTCCCGGTTCTTGCTGATTAACGCAAATGCTTTGGACGCTGCACAATTCAAGTGAATTCCATGCAGAGCAAGCGGTATTCGTTAGCAGTTTGTTTTTTAAAAGCCCAGGCAGACACTTCCGCGAAGCTCTTTATGTATTTTTGGAACATGCTGTATTGGAATAAAATATAAGCAGCAAGCAAATGCTCCATGATGGAGAACAATTAGCCAGTGTGTTTTCATTTTTAATGTGTCCTTGTTTTTCTGTATCTTCACGCGGCTAAGAGAATTGGTTCTTACACTGGGTATTGGTATCGCTATAAACCATATCAATCAATCATATGTGGAAGGTAATGCTAATTCTGCCAAAATATGACATTTTGAATATATACAATGCCATTGTTCGTGTCATTTCCTCTAACATGTAGGTAGAGCTGCAGGTAAATGTGATGATCTTCTTTTAATGACCCCACAATCCCTTGCGGGGTGGAGTCTGGGCAACTGAATGCAGCTAGCAGTGTTTTAATGGCCAGATGCCCTTCCTGTCGCCGATGCGGAGTTTTGTTTAGCAGATATACTCAGTGTGACCAGAGAGAGAAATGTCTGCCTCTACAAGGATCGAACTCACAGCCTCCTGATAGTGAGGGAGAGCTCCACCTCTAGGCCACCGTACCACTCCCCTGCAGGTAAATGTGATGATGAAAAAAAAAGATTTATATGCGGTGATGTCATGATGCAAACTTTGTGACTTTTGTGCTTGTTTCCTGATGCGATGGGCTTTGCGTTGGGACCATAGGACACTGACTTTGTCACTTACCCCCATCCCCAGACACCTATTAGCAAATTCATGTAGATAATGTCAACCTACGAAGACAAGAGACCAACATAGCCAGGAAAACGTTAATTCCCTGAGCATGATTATAGAGGTAACTGCAAAAGACCTAAAGGACAATCTTCCGGGCACAAACTTAATAAAGTTTTGTGTATTTTAGACACTATGGAATGTGGTGTATCAACTGGAAAAGAAAAGGGACAAATATATAGAGACAGAGATGAGCAGAAGGCTCTATAGCAGTGATGGCGAAACTTTTTTTTCCTTGGTTGCCAAAAGCGTGTGCATGCGTGCTATTGCACGCACATGTGTGCCCACACCCATAATTCAATGCCCCCCTGCGTATGCGTGCACGACCCCCCGCACTGCCCTGCCCCCTGCGCATGCATGCACAAGCCCCCGCTCCCCCGTTTCCCGACTTCCAGTGGGCCTGGTAGGCCCGCTTTTCGCCCTCCCCCGCCCCCCGAGGCCCTCCGGAGGTCGAAAATGCCCTCCCAGAGCCTCTGCACGAGCCAAAAATCAGCTGGCTGGCACGCACATGTGCGCTGGAGTGAGCTAGGGCAACGGCTCGCGTGCCGGCAGATATGGCTCCGCGTGCCACCTGTGGCACGCGTGCCATAGGTTCGCCATCACAGCTATATAGCCTTCTGCTCATCTTTGACTCTATCTATTGTTATAGTATAGAACCATGATGGCGAACCTATGGCACGCGTGCCAGAGGTGGCACGCATAGCCCTCTCTGTGGGCACGCGCGCCGTCGCCAGCTGCTCTTCTGGGTTCTGTCGTGCACATGCACACTGGCAGCTGCTCTCTTCTGGGTTCCGGCGCACGCATGCACTCTGGCCAGTTCTTAGCGCGAAGACCAGCTGGCTGGCGTGCATGCACACACCGGGACCCGGAAGAGAGCAGCTGGCTGGTGCGCATGCACGCTGGACCAGCTGTCCAGCGCGCGTGCATGTGACAGAACCTGGAAGAGCAGCTGGCCGCCACGCGCATGTGCACCGGCCAGCTGCTCTCTTCCGGGTTCTGGTGCTCCGGTGTGCGCGTGCATACGCGCTCCAGTTTCAGCACTCGGTGCCGAAAAGGTTAACCATCACTGGTATAGAAGGTTGATATGATTCAGTAATCTAGTTGCAAATCTTACTTATTCCGTTAACAGAGTATATGTCCACTTAGATGCTAAATCAATAGATTTAGATATTTATAACAGAGAAATAGGACCTGCTTGCCAGCACTGCAAGAGTTTGCTGGGGGGGGGGGGGAATGGGGGTCATTGGAGGCTAAAAAGGAGGTGCAAATGAATATGTAACTTTAATTTTTGCAGCTTTTGCCCATTGAATCTGCCTAACTAATTGCTCTGACTTCAGTCTCCCTTTGGGCTAGAATTTGGCATGGCTTTTCATTGGTCTCTGTATCTCTTACCCAGTAAGATTGTTTTACTCTCTCTTGGCAATTCCTTCGGTAGGGGAGACTAAATACACAAGATAATTCAGCCAAGCCAATGATATGCTATCAGTGCTTTTGAAGATAGGGGGAAAATAATCTGTTTGTATCTTTTTATTTTGTAGGAAATAAAGAGGGAAGAGCTGAGCTCTGTGGGATAAAATCTTTAAGCAAGTCTTTGCTTTTTAAGGAAGAGCGCGAAAGGGAAAAACTACTGCAGGACTTGGGCTCAGATAAAACGGATATATAAAATAAATACAGGTAGTCCTCGACTTATGGCCATAATTGAGCCCAAATGTCTGTTGCTAAGCGAGACATTTGTTAAGTGAGTTTTGCCCCATTTTACAACCTTTCTTGCCACAGTTATTAAGTGAATCACTGCAGCAATTAAGTTAGTTATACAGTTGTTAAGCGAACCTGGCTTCCCCATTGACTTTGCTTGTCAGAAGGTCGCAAAAGGGGATCATATGATCCCGGGACTCTGCAACCATCATAAATATGAGCCAGTTGCCAAGCATCCAAATTTTGATAATGTGAATATGGGGATGCCGCCACGGTCTTAAGTGTGAAAAGTGGTCATAAATCACTTTTTTTCAGTGCTATTGTAACTTCAAACGGCCACTAAATGAATAGTTATAAGTTGAGGACTATATGTACTATAGGGTATTCACAGATGCAAGCACGCCAGCTGTATTTGTAAGATGTGACAAATTCAACTGAAAAGGATTCTGGCCATTTCTCTTGGTATAAACTGCAGAGAGAGAACTCTCTATGGTCCAAGATGAAGATGTTGTTATCCCAGCATTTTACTAACTGCAAGTAAGCTTTCAGTGTGCTTCAGTGTTACTGTATATGTTATTTTCTTCTCAGGATATATTATAGAAATGAACGTACAACAAAGAGATGCAACCAGAATGCCAACAGACATTTTTGACCCAGTTCACACAACCTATGCCTAACTATAATTTCTTGAATAAGCTATAAGTAGATGAGTTTACTTTTCATGCAAATGTGTACTTTATGATTTACTAGTAAGAATGGCTAAGTTCATACCATATGTTAACTCACAACAATACAGAACATTAAGGTTAAGATACAGTGCTAATGTGGTTTCCTAAGTTCTCAGTTTCTCCCTTTATTTCCATTCTGTTTTATTATAATTCATTCATTCATTGGTTCATTCATGTATACATTCATTCAGTTTTAGAAGCTATCCAAATGCACAAGACTGGACAGCTTGCAACATTAAAAACAAGGAAGGCAATAAAGCAAGGAGAACAAAGATCATGTGTCTGGAAAAAGAAGAATACTTAATTGGATAAAATTCCAGAGGAGCTGGATACCCCACTGTTCTCAGGCCTGGGGAACAAACAAGTTTTTGGTCACTTTTTAAAACATTGTCAGGGTGGCAAGGGCCATGAATTAAATTTACTATCCCAGATTGACGCAATTGTTTCCCATTTTTCCCCCCTAAAATTTTCCAATTTTTTTCTGGATTCTGCCCAATCAAAATTTAAATGCATTCCCTTTAATGTTTAATAAAAAGAATTACTTCCCTGTTTTTCTGAAAAACTTACTGTACATCAAGAAAGTGTTAGACTTTGCAGAAATCCTAAATTCTTCATCTTGTAAACAAATCAGAAGTATAGTATGATGACGCTGGAGTTCAAGTTGGTGTTTGTAGTACATGGATCTACTTTGAGCTTCTCAAATATTTTGTGAAACGAATTTGAACGAGAAAAAGTTATTAAACCAGATTAATTCAGTGAACCCAGAGACTGGGAATTTGAACTTGAATGTTCCTGGATCTTAATCTAAGGTGATTTGGAGCCAAAGTGGCACAGTGGTTAGAATGCAGTATTGCAAACTAATTCTGCCGACTGCCAGGAGTTCGATCCTCACTGGCTCAAGGTTGACTCAGCCTTACATCTTTCCGAGGTTGGTAAAATGAGGACCCAGATTGTTTTGTTTTTTAATTTAAAGTTTTTATTTTTTTCCAACAAACAATACATCATCAATCACAGTGTGTCGTCTGGGTACAACATTTTAAATCAACATCTTTTCTTTTACCACTATTTTCTTAATATATAAACAACTCTACTTTTACAATTCAATTAAACTTATCCTCTATCAAAACCTTTCCCTTCCATTTTATTTAACTCCATATCTCTTTTCATTTATATTCATTTTCTATCCAATGATAAAAACGCTCCCATACATCATAATACTCTGATTCTTCTTTCCCTTTAATTGCCATTGTTAATCTGTTCATTTCTGCACATTCCAGTATTTTCTTGATTATCTCCCCTTTTGTAGGGATTTTACCTGCTTTCCAATTTTGTGCAAATACAATTTTCGCTGCAGTTATTACGTGAATAATCAAGTATACAATTTCTTTATTATATTTCTCTGATAAAATACCCAACAGGAACAGTTCTGACCCAGATTGTTGAGGGCAATGTTGACTCTGTAAACTGCTGTGGTATATAACTCTAAGTGCTATTGCTATTATCATAGTGCAAAGCGTTCAGATGACTTCATGGCTAGTGTGACATCACTAGCCGATGGATCCCACACCATTGGGAGGGAGACAGAAATAAAACACAGTTCACTGATCGAATACAAAGCAAATTTAGCCTGAGATATTCGGCTGCTGGAGATGGAGGACAATATACTCTCCTCTTCCACTCCGTATAGAAAATGACTGGCATTGAATCATTGCCCGTTTGGCAGTAGGGCAGAATCTTCTACATCAGAGGCCAGGGTCCCTTTCTAAAACTTCCTAGATCAGACAGATCAGCTATTTTAATTGCAACCTAATTAAGAGGAATTTCACATTGGCTTTGTGAACTGTCACTGCAGTTCTCCTTCCTTGTTGATCGCTTAATTGGGAAAACTGAGTCAGCAAGTACATCCCGCATGGAATTCAAGCTTGAAAGCTTTTGCTCAGCTCTCCGTCTATGATTTCCTAAAGACGTTCTGCTAGTCTCCCCCCCCCATTCCCCCCACCCCGACACTGTGATGATGTAGTAATGTTGATCAAAAATAAACGTTTCTTTATTATGTCCACATGAGCCCACTTCTTGTAAAGAGTTGCTTTAAGTGATGACATAAATTAAACTACAGCTCAATCACAAAGGATTTTCTGTTCCTTTATGATAGAGGCCTAATTGGTGCTGATGATGGATCTCTCTGCTCTGACCATCCACCACTTTTATTTAGGCTTTATATGAAGGAGAAAAAATAGCAGATGAGGCCTAGGTGGGTTCTATCTCACCAACTGAGGTTAAAAAAAAAATAAAGAGGTTTGGAAGTCTGCTATCTTAGTCTCAAAGGTGCTTTTTCCAAAAAGCAACTGGACTTTCTTGGTTCCTCCCCCCTTTGAAAACGTTTCACTTCTCATCCAAAAAGCTTCTTCAGTTCTAACTGGATGATTGGGAATCTCCATAGACATCTGCTATATTAGACTGCAATATGATGGTCACCTACATGAGCCCCACTGAACCCAAAGGAAGATGTATTTGAATAAACAGCTGTTATAGCATAACTGTGCTACGTTAATGGAAATAAGAAGATAGAACCTAATGTTTTTTTAGCCAATAGTTGTTGAGGCTAATTTTTAGTACAGGGGTAAGCAACTATGGCCATTTTACGATCTGTGGACTTCAACCCTCAGAATTCCTGAGCCAGCAGGGGAGGAATTGTGGGATACATGGCTGGCTCAGGAATTCTGGGAGTTGAAGTCCACAGGTCATAAAATGGCAATAGTTGCTCTTCCCTGCTTTAGTATACGCATATAATAATAAGAAAAAAGCAGACAATGAAAACACACAAATGTTCTAGAATAATTCAATGTCTTTAATGCTTCATGAGTTGGGTAGAGTTTTGGGAGGGGGGGAGAGGAAAAGCTTCATTCAACGCTCTTTGCACTACATCTCCTCTTCATCCAATCATGAGTTGGGTAGAGTTTTGGGAGGAGGGGACAGGAAAAGCTTCATTCAACGCTCTTTGCACTACATCTCCTCTTCATCCAATCCATTTGGCTCCCAAAACAATTCTCTGTTTCTGTCACACTCTGGTGGCAAAATCTAGAGTCATCTGCGTAATCTAGATACATCCAAAGCTGCCATTCTCTTCATTCCTGCTGAAGAAGGGATAAAGTAAAGGTAAAGGTTCCCCTCGCACATATGTGCTAGTCGTTCCCGACTCTAGGGGGCGGTGCTCATCTCCGTTTCAAAGCCGAAGAGCCAGCGCTGTCCGAAGACGTCTCCGTGGTCATGTGTTCGGCATGACTAAATGCCAAAGACGCACAGAACGAAGGGATATGGTGTTTTAAAAGTGTTTCTTAAAGGCACCGATTGTCCAAACAAAACAAAATACTGTTCCTATTATTACATTATAATTCACACAGGTTCCACGTATGGCTTTTGTCTTCTTTAAATATAGCCTCTGCCCTGTGCTTTGAAAAAGCCCTGGGACCGTTCACTAGACCTATGAGGCCTTGAAAAGGTCCCTTAGCAACGGTTTTATAAAGTTGACATCATCTGCCAAGAGGGAGGCAGGTTGGCAGGGCGAATCAGAGGAAAAGGGGAGGTTCAGAATGGGCCAGAACAAGGAGCTGAAACAATTTTCCTTGCTAAGCTGCAGCTATTTAAGTGCTTGTTACGCCCACACAAGGCTTAACGTTACAGTAATTAAGCAGCAGCAACAAGAAATGCCTGTGGAAAAATTGTGGCGCATCCTTGTTCTCTTTAGACACCATGCACTGATTTCTTCTTATGTTGGCCACTTCTGTTTTAGACTGTGACGTTCCCACTCCTTGTGGGCTCCATTTATAAGGAAGGACAATGATGGTAAATCCTGGCATTACAGGTAGTCCTCGACTTACGACCATCACTGAGCCCAAAATTTTCATTGCTCAGCTAGACAGTTAAGTGAGTTTTGCCCCATTTTGCGACCTTTCTTGCCACAGTTATTAAGCGAATCGCTGCAGTTGTTAAGTTAGCAATACAGTGGTTAAGTGACTCTGGCTTCCCCCTTGACTTTGCTTGTCAGAAGGTCGCTAAAGGTAATCCCATGACTCCGGGACACTGCAACCGTCATAAATATGAGTCAATTGCCAAGCGTCTAAATTTTGATCACATGACCATGGGGATGCTGCAATGGTCGTAATTGTGGGGAAAATGGTCGTAAGTTACTTTTTTCAGTGCCGTTGTAATTTGGAACGGCCACTAAATGAATGGTTGTAAGTCAAGGACTACCTGTATATGAAACCAGGTTTTCTTCATACTAAGTAAAATCCTGTTCAATCCTTACACAATGTCTTGCTACTAAGGGGTTTTAGGGAGTAGAAAGGATGCCAATGAAGATGCCCGGTGCCAGCTGAAGGTGAGGACACCTTAGGCCACGTTGACTGACAGTGCTACCCCCTGCCAATGCAAAGATTGGCATCTTTGTCACAGCCTTTGTTTATGGAAGGAAGGGTGACATTGGTGCCTCCTAAATTTTGGCACCCTAAACCAGCTCCTGCTTGACCTTAGCCAAAAGCCAGCCCTGAACATATCTTTGGAAAGGATGTTCTGCTGAGGTTGAAAGCTGGTTCACTACCTTTTGATCCCCGTGAAGAGAGATGGGCATTTCATAGACTGCATGGAGCCCAGCCTCATTTTGATGGAATGAGACAGGTCCTACTAAATTTTTCAGAAAATTATGGATTTACAGCAGGGCAATTTCTACCTTTCTCCAGTCAAAATATTTGTAGCACACCTAGTTTAGGCCTATAACATTTGGACTGTGGACAATTAGACAATCAGTAAAGGACAGCAAAGATGGGTAGAAAGTCTAGATATAGTGGGTCTAAGCTATTTTACTAAAATCATCATCATCATCATCATCATGATTATCCACCAACTTCCTCAAAAGATTGAAAACTCTGTCCTTTCACTGCACAGATATTTTTAAAAATATGACCTGTCTGAAAAATATTGTCCTCTGACTATGTGGGTAAAAAATCACCAGATATTCATTGAATCCACAAAATGCCATCTGCTTAAGGTGCCGATAGCCTAGTGGAGAACTGTAGGCAGAATTACCTTTCTTCAGCTGCTTGTGACATGGTTGACAAAAATTGCAGACAAAAATTGTTCACGTTTGTTAAGAAACCCTCTAATCTCCCGCTCTCAGGCGGCTTGCGCCATAGCCAATAGGAGCGGTTTCCAGGCAGACTGGCTCGTCCTGAAGGGACGTAGCAATGTTCACTTGGACTCCATCTCCACATTAGCAGGAACAAGTGAGCTCACTAGCACGACATCTTGCAAAGTTTTCTGAAACTTTTTTTTTTGCTTTTATTGGATCCAAGGAAGTAGACAGAGTTCTTGGCAACTACAGCACTTCACCTCAAAGCACAAATGACCAATATTATCCCCCCCCCCTCAAAATTTTATTTAACTTGGCATTTTAGGTATCTTTCTAGACAATTATATCTATTTGTACCTGTCTACATGGCTTCTTCAGACAGCTGGGGGGGTGGGCATTTGTGTGGGGCTGAATTCCAGAGGTGGTAAGTGCTTTTCAGGAATTGTGCTTTCTGTGTTGTAGGAGTGGTGTACAACCCTCCTCAAAATATTATGTTTTAATCCAACCGGGTTGAATAATTTCTGACCTCTAATCTTTTTTTTTTTTAAGGAAAGTGAAATAGCGGCAACTTTACATAATTCTGAAGGAAGCAGATTACTTAGATCCTGTTGGGCTGGGTTTCAGGTGTGGAACTGGTGGTTACAGTCCAGCGCTGTGTTTGGACACATACCCATCTGTTTAAAAAAAAAGAAAAGAAAAAGCGAATTCTTCTAAATGTCTTGATGACATGCTTTTGAAATTCCCAACTGGCCAACAGCTGGAAAGATTTCATACTATACCCAGTATACCAACTAAAATTGCCAGTGACTCTCAACTTTTTCCCTAATGTGTACTTTCTATCAAAAAAGACAATATCTGACCACGTGTTTATATTAAATAGATATGCACCTAGTTATTGCTGACTGCATTTTTAAAAGAATAATGAATTAGTTTTGTACCAGGCAAATTAATTAGTAGAATACATTATCTACTTGCCAAAGAACATGTGTCACAAAGGGGACAGATATTTAAAAAAACATGAAATGCAGATATGATGGTGCCTGCTTCTAAACAAATACCACGTTTTATTACTAGCACATTGACAACTGGCTTCCTTAGCTGTATATTCAGAGCAATTAAAGAAAGGCAGAATCCAGAATCCATTTCTTTTTACTTCTAAGTTTGTAGTGTACTTTGTTATTAATTTATATTGGCATTATGGCATATGTGTTTGTGTATGTGTATGCTTTAATTCTTATATAAATTAAGGTAAAAATCTCTTTGAAGTCAAGCTTATTCCTGGTGGCTTCATGGACCCATATATGTAGTTTTCATAGGAACAGATGAAAGTGATTTGCCACTGTCTTTTTCTGGGATTTTTTCCCCCCCAATTTTCCAATCTAACATTCAGCCCTGGAGTTTTCTGGTACTTTCCTGCTGAAACACTAATCAGATGTAACTCTGCTTAGCTTTTTGAGATCAGCCAAGGCTCTCTTGTGAAAGCAGATTATTGTGGTAAACAGGGAGGGATAATTACAAGTCTCCTGATTTCCTGTCTGATGTTTCTTATCTTCAAATGAGATATTAATTGGATAGACTTTAATTAGAAGGTCCTGCCCACCTGGCAGGGGTGAAATCCAGCAGGTTCTGACAGGTTCTGGAGAACCGGTAGCGGAAATTTTGAGTAATTCGGAGAACCGGCAAATACCACCTCTGGCTGGCCCCAGAGTGGGGAGGGAATGGGGATTTTGCAGTATCCTTCCCCTGCCACGCCCACCAAGCCACACCACGCCCACCAAGCCACGCCCACAGAACCAGTAGTAAAAAAAATTGGATTTCACCACTGACACCTAGCAATTCGAAAGCATGCAAGTGCGAGTAGATAAATAGGTACCACTTCGGCGGGGAGAAAACAGTGCTCTATGCATCTTTGGTGTATACCATATAGTCATACCAGCCACATGGCCACGGAAGCATTTTCAGACAACATTGGCTCCCTCCACTAGGAAATGGAGACGAATACCGCCCCCTAGAGTCGGACACGATTGGGCAGGGGAAAATTTGAGGAGCAGAATTTGAGAGCACACAGGAAATAGGGAATCTGTGCCCTCTGTTCCACAAAAGGAAGCCATTATTTAAGTGGAAAGATGTAATCGGATTCCAAGCTTGGGCTATTCATGAGAAACTTTTTTTTCTTTTAATCTCACCCTTTTTTCGCTTAACAATTTGTAGCCCGAAGAAGAGATCTCATGAGTACAAAGGCTCACTCACTTCCACTTGCTTTTAATAATGGTACTGTATGAAATTATCAGTGCTTTAAAGGTATAGATAGACCAACATGGCTGGAATCCACAAAACAGTTACGTTTTTAAAAAGATGGTATTTTTTAAAATCCAGCTGTTTCTCCACAATACACATATCCTTATCATTTAAATAAAATCACAAAATGGACTTCCCCCTTTTCTATGGTTTGACTTTGATCAGGGTATTTCCTTATACACTGCATCTCCCAGAGAAGGAGGATTTCTCCATCAGTTTGATGCAATAATTTGGTGAGATTTAGAAGTGGATCAGACTATGCATGGTTTACCCAGGGGTGTCAAACTCGATTTCATTGAGAGCCACATCAGGGTTGTGTTTGACCTCAGAGGGCCAGGGTGGGTGTGACCGGGGTGGGCGTGGTCATGGTGGCCATGGTCATGGTGGGCGTGGTCATTTGACACAGGCTCAAGATGCATTTTCCCCCCTTTGCATTCAAAACAGCTATTCCAGACAAAGGGAGCTTTACTTCCTGGCACAAATAGTCTCAATTCCATAATGTAGAGATTAAAGACATGTGGAGTCCTCAGCTGCTATGGGGCTTGACTCTTTTGTATAGGAGCAGATCTGAATAGGTGCATAATATTGTCAGGACAGAGATGTTCAAAATGCCATTCATATAAAAGTTTAGGCTTCTTCTTGCACTAGAAAAAATAATGCTTCTGTTGTAAAATTGGGATGACCGGATTCCTTGAAGAAACAGAATACATCTATTTGTTTTAAGATTCACCCATGAGCTTGAAAAAGATCTAGCTGTTTTAATCTGCTCAAGCAAAGTCCAAACATTTGTCCTACTACTTTGCTTAATTTCCATCAAGTTGCTTAGCATAGATCTCCATTATAGAATGAGTAGTAAAGTGATATGATGTACATGTATGTGTGTATAGGAAGGAAGTATGCATTCATTTCTTACAATTGTGTTCTAAGAACATGAGTGATTTTGCAAGCTATTCAAAAGCAGTGGAAAACATCTCTTTGTTCAAAATCAGGAGGCTTCCTACCAGAGGTGGATTCCTCCCGGTTTGGATTGGTTCGCCCGAACCGGTAGCGACCTGCTGGTGACATCACAGTGATGTCACAGATCCAGTTTGGTCGGTGCCGGTCTATGGGCGCCGCCATCTTTTTTTTTAAAAAAATTTGAATTTTTTTTAATTTTTTTCCTGTTTTTTTCTTCTTCTGCGCATGTTCAGAAGCCGAGTTTCCGGCACTGCACATGCATCGCCATCTTGTTTTTGGCTTTTTTTGGGGGGGGGATTTTTTGGCACTGCGCATGCACGTGTGCCCTTTGCTCATGCATGCGCATGCTTTGCGTGCGCACGCCCACGTGGCGTGGCCACACGGCGCAGGAGGAAGCGAACCGGCAGTGAGGTAAATTAGAACCCACCCCTGCTTCCTACCCTTAATTTTAGCAACACTACCAACTGTTTCTCTTCTTGGTTTGCTTTTTTGCAAATCGTTAGTCCTATTTTTGCCAATAGGTCTAAGTAAAGAAAACAATGTGAGCAATCTGATAGACTTGAGGAAGATCGCTATAAGATATACGTCCAAAGCATTATGGAACACTTCACATCTGAAGACAAACCCCATGTTTGGAATCATGCTAATGGGCAGTCTTCCTTGGCTGTGTCCCTCTTAAAAGCTTTGCCTTAATTGCATGCTGTGGTTTCAGTTATTTTGTTGGGAAATAATGCGTCTTTAAACAGCATTTACAATCCTTCTGAAATTCTTCCAAAACCACTGATGTTGGCTGGCTAAAACAAAGTCCAATAGCTGGAAATCTTAGAAACCACTGCAACCATTGACCTGAATGAACTGGCTGATGTCAGCAAGCTTGGGAGGTTTTTTCCCCCCCTCTTTCTTTTATAATTCCTGCCCCATAGAAATCATGAGATATTTCGGCTTTATTAGTCGAACGACTTTAATGTAACTTTGGAAAGCAGTCAGAGGTGGGTTCCTCCCAGTTCGGACCAGTTTGCCCGAACCGGTAGTGACCCGCTGGTGATGTCATGATGACGTCACAGATCCGGTTCGGTCGGTGACAGTCCGTGGATGCCGCCATCTTTTTTTGGAATTTTTTATGGTTTTTTTTTCTTCTGCGCATGCGCAGAAGCCGAGTTTCCGGCACTGTGCATGTGTTGCCATCTTGTTTTTGCCTTTTATTTTTGGGAATTTTTTTAAAAAAAATTTCACTGCACATGCGCGCGCCCACGCCACGCAGCCACATGGCGTGGGAGGAAGCGAACCAGCAGTGAGGTAAGTTAGAACCCACCCCTGAAAGCAGTCCTTAGGCTGTTACAGCTGAGATAGGAGATCCTGTAATCAATGGCATGTTTAAAACATTTGCTTGGGGTCTTACCTGCAAGGTGAGTGACACTTTGCACGTAAGCCAGACAAGTTTCATCCTCAAGCCACCCAGACATCCCAGGCCTATCAAAAATAACTCCTGGATTCTTAACTCTTTTACTCTAGCAGAATCTAAAACACAGAGCTACCTAATGACAAGAGATAGATCATAAAGCAACAACCTCTGTCTACATCACAAAGGCTTTTTACGATCTAGATCAGACATCACAATAACTGGTGGAGCCGGCATAGAAATGCCTATAATATAATTACCGTAGATCAGAATCCCATGTTATTGAACGGCAAACTTTCAGATGACCACAAGATAGCAATGAAGGGTTAGATTATATTCTGTATTTATTGCCATCCTGCGGTTATCCAGATTTTTGTAGTTCAGGTAAGACAGGCCTCGATTCAGAAGTCTTCTTAGAGTTTTGTTTGCATGATGAATGATCTGAGCAGGAAAGGGCCACAGCTGGCTGGGGAGTTCTGGGAGTTGAAATCTACCCATCTTCAAGTTGCCAAGGTTAAGAAACACTTCATTAAACCATTGCATTTCCTCTTATCAAATGTCCTTGCTCCAGTTACTACTGCAAATGACTGTTTACCTGTGTCACATACCTGGAAGACTGCCAATCCTGAATAGAGACCAGAATGAAGAACTGCAATCTCTCTGTTAGATACCTTTTGATAGGAGAGCAACAGAAAGCTGGCATTTTCTGAGCAAACAGGGAGCTCTATATTTATAGTAATACTGCATTAAACCCATTTTAGGTGATCGCTCTTCCTGTATTGTTTGTCTTATACAGGTCAGAGTTGGATGACTTTTTTGTGACAAAGGTCTTATTGGTTTTTCCCTGGCTTCTGAGGTTATGGCAGGGTGACATCACCAGAAGGGCTGACCCTGTAATGTTTGGCCTCCTGCTTTTTTATTTTTGTGGAGTTGCATTTTTAAAAGAATAATGGGGATGCTAAATCCATTGGGACGATTTAGTGTTATCTTGAGGAAGGATGGTGGTGGTGGACAGGTTGTCTCTCATGATTAGAAGGCAGGTAAAGGTAAAGGTTCCTCTCACACATACGTGCTAGTCGTTCCTGACTCTAGGGGGCGGTGCTCATCTCTGTTTTCAAGCCGAAGAGCCAGCGCTGTCTGATGATGATTCTGTGGTCATGTGGCCGGCATGACTAAACGCCAAAGGTGCACGGAACGCTGTTACCTTCCCACCAAAGGTGGTCCCTATTTTTCTACTTGCATTTTTTACGTGCTTTCAAACTGCTAGGTTGGCAGAAGCTGGGGCAAGTAATGGGAGCTCACTCCGTTACGTGGCACTAGGGATTCGAACCGCCGAACTGCCGACCTTTCTGATTGACAAGCTCAGCGTCTTAGACACTGAGCCACCACGTCCCCAGAAGGCAGGTAAGATTCCCTAAATGAAGCCCTCATTTTGCTCACCTGATACAAAATAAGAGAGGAATTAACAAGGAGAAAATGTTCCTGTCTATAGCACAGAATGACTTCAAAACCCTTGGACTCGTATGAACCACTTGGAGCTAAGTCCCATCGAAAGCTCTGACATCCATTATGACTCACTCCTAGTGATCAGTTCCTATGGTAATTCACAAAAAAATAAAGACGTTGGCAGCTCCACCACCATTACATATTTCTTCTGCACTGACTCACGGTGGTTTTGAGGATTGCTAAACTAAAAAGCAATTACATTTATTTATTCAGGGAGGGGGAGGGAGAGCAAGAGAGGCTCTCCCACCCAAAACATTACATTCTATTCATGTAATTGACTCTTATCGACTACTGTAGATGCCAAAAATTGGAGGCATAATTCAAATGCCTCCTTCTCCACATGAAGGAGAGGTATGGATAGCAACAGTGTGTTGTAAGTCAAGGACTACGGTACTTATAGTCTCCTATTGCGGGTTTTGCATAAAATATCCTTCCTCTACATGCTCTTATTTAGGACAAATGTTGAATTTCAGACCCTGGAAATGGAGGAAAGGCATGCTTGTGGGCCTTATGTGAAATCCTTCTGATTCAGCCTGACAGTAGACTCTTTTTGTTTATCCTTGAAGCATATTTTACTTTCCCCTTAATATTCTGCTATAAGTCTTGTCTCAAAAAAGTCTCCCTCTGAGGGAACTACGGTAGGAAATTATGAACACAATATACTTACTTTTATTTCTCTTCCCTAGATGTTAATCAAGGAGACAATTTCCAAATTTACTCTTATCCTGGAATGCATCAGGGAACTTGGCAGATGGGACAAATGACATTGGTTCAGGATGCAAGTCTCAATGGATTGATTCGGGCAAATTTCAACAGGCCAACTGATTAAACGGCAGAACTTAAACATGAGGATATAGGTCCAATTTCTGGCATCTCCATGGATAGCTGGATAACAAAAACAACAGTACCTATCTGATAAGCTATGGATATTCAATGCCAAATTAGAGAGATTTGACACAGCATAAGATGTACACAACTGATGGACCAGAAAATCAAAGTGTTGACATTACTTACTGTTGCAGGATGGTACTCAGTTAGCACTGAATGCTCATAATTTTGTTTATGCTGCCCATCTCTCTCTCGAGTGACTCTCTCTTCCATAAAGATTCCACATATTTCTAAGATTATAAGTGATAACTTCTTTGCAGCTACCGTGTTTCCCCGAAAATAAGACCCTGTCTTATATTTTTTTTGAACCCTGAAATAAGCGCTTGGCCTTATTGCCATGCACTCAAAAGCCCGATTGGGCTTATTGTCAGGGGATGACTTATTTTGGGGGAAACAGGGTACCATGATATCACTAGGAACTTGCTCAAAAGGAGAGATCAAGTGAAATAGGGCAGAACTTACTGTATATTCCTCTGTCTCTGGCAATTTAAAAGGAAAATGTCTTCAAATTCTCAGGTTCATTCTATGTCTGTCTGTCTGTCTGTCTGTCTGTCTGTCTGTCTATCTTATCTATCTATCTATCTATCTATCTATCTATCTATCTATCTATCTATCTATCTATCTATCTATCTATCTATCTATCTATCTATCTATCTATCATTCTCTCTCTCTCTCTCTCTCTCTCTCTCTCTCACTCTCTCTCTCTCTCTCTCTCTTTCCCATATTCCTGTTATTCTTACA
>QLTV01001698.1:8337347-8377845 GCA_003457575.1 Thermophis baileyi
CTGAGTGTACATAAAAATACAAGATACATTCGTCAAGAATCATGAGGTACAACACTTAATGATTGTCATAGGGTACAAAAAAGCAATCAGGAAACAATCAATATTAAGATAAATCATAAGGATACAAGCAACAAGTTACAGTCATACAGTCATAAGTGGGAGGAGATGGGTGATAGGAACGATGAGAAGACTAATAGTAATAATAATGCAGCCTTAGTGAATAGTTTGACAGTGGTGAGGGAATTATTTGTTTAGCAGAGTGATGGCGTTTGGGAAAAAACTGTTCTTGCCCCCAACAGTCTGGGCTCATCATTTTACCAACCTCGGAAGGATGGAAGGCTGAGTCAACTTTTGGCCAGTGAGAATCGAACTCCTGGCAGTCAGCAGAATTAGCCTGCAATACTGCATTCTAACCACTGTGCCACCGTGCCACCACTGCTCTTACAACAGTATTAAGTGAATAACCCAAGCACATACAACGGTAGATTTGTTTCAGCTCTGTATTTTCCCTACTTATTTTTCTAAACATTTGTTGTCTTCATGGGATGATGGGGCAGTATATACAGCCCTCAAAACCAAGGCTTACAGGACTATGCTATTTGAGTAACTATGCAACGCATGATCTCACACCCTCCAAATGTAGCAAAGTATCTTTGGAGAAGCCAACATTTTAAAGCTGTTTTCTTTACAGTAGCTGTGGATTTCTGACGTTCTCTCACCATGCTCAGCCATGCAATATTAATATGTGTGGCACTTGTGGCAGGCTGCCAGCAAATGTAATTACCGAGCAGAGGGTGGGAGAGCAGCTGTCTTCAGCCTTCAAGGTTTTGCATTCTGGATGACCACAACTTCTAGTCATTTATTATGTTGGAAGGAAGCCCTTTTTGGTCTTCTTAATAGTTCAGCTCGGTTGGGTCAACAATCTTTATGTCAGTGGTTCTCAACCTTTCTAATGCCGCGACCCCCCCCCGCTGCCGCGGCCCCCTCCCCGCGCAGGATGAGGTGACAAAGGGGGCGTGGCACCAGGGGTGAAATGCTCCCGGTTCGGGCTTTCCTGCGGGTCGCCGGACAGCTGATAGCGATGGAAGCGGGAGACTTCTCCCGGACGCCGCCATTTTAGTTCTTTTACCCGCATGCGCAAAGCATTCTGCGCATGCGCAGAGGGTAGAAGAACTCGAATGGCGGCGTCCAGGCTACCAGCTGTCCGGCGACTCGCAGCACGGCCGAACCGGGACCTTTTCACCCCTGCAGTGACGGTGGCACCAAAAGGTTGGGCTAACGCACTCGGCGACCCCTGTGAAATGGTCGTTCGACCCCCAAAGGGGTCGCGACCCACAGGTTGAGAACCGCTGCTTTATGTGGATGAAGACATGTCTTACAGATTGTGTGCACAGTTTGCTCTGTTTCCAACAGAGGTTGGAAACAGAGCAAGCTGTGGTGTATCAGAGGTGTATCCGAAGGTTGGTTTGTGAGTTTGCAATGTGGGAAGCTACCCCCCCTCCTAGACGAATGAAATATTCAGAGGAATATTGAAAAAGGCAGATTATTATATTTCCCAAAGGGAGAAATGGAGAAACGTGTTTTTTTAGAGGCAGAAAGCAACCCCCACTTTCCTTAATAGCCCACAGCAGATGTCAGCACTTAAGAGATAAAGAGCTTATTGAAAGAAGACAAGTATCTAGATAGCTCTAGTCATAAGCAAATATCCTCACCCAAGAGCCAAAACAGGACGAAAGCCATTAAGCCACAATAGGAATTACCCATCACCCTTTCAGCACACAAGCCCCTTCATTGCATCACCCTCAGAGCAGTCCAAACTTCAACCAAACTTAGCTCAGACAAACACCTAGGATTTGTACTTTGCCTGTAGAGCCAGCTATGACCCCTAGATAACCCCTACATGGCCCCATTGGAGTCTGACAACAGCCAATAGAATACATGTTCTTGCACAGGAACAGGAAGCTCAAATACAAAGCCCAAGAGAAGGTATAAAAGCCCCCCCCCACTTTCAACTCCATTTTGTCAGCTGCACTAGAACCATAAACGCTGGTGGTTCTGTTCATCATTAAACCATCTTTCCAATCTGCCTCCATGTTTCCAGAGTCTTTCTCCCAGCTTGGAACTGAACCAGATGGATATTTCTTCCCACAGCAGTAACAATTTGCATAGAAAAGGATGAAGGAACAGCTGCTTGTGCACCTGACCATATTGCCCAGCAGCACGCTTCCGTTTTGCTTTCTAAACAAAAATTGTAGGTTGGCAACCGGTGGTTCACAAACGAGAACCAACCAAGAACATTATTGCGCAACAGGCCACTGTCACCCTTGCCGAGAGGTGTGTCATTTGCTGGGAAATATTTGCTGGCTAGGCAGCATGCATTTTGAAATCAATTGCAAACCCTACTGATTTAATTACACCTGTGTACCTATTCTTTTAAATATGGCTAAGGCCTAAGTGACAGTTACCAGCTGGAAATTTGCTATGTATGTTCTGGCTGTGTCCTAAAGTAATAGGAAAAAAAACCCATAAATGGAAAGGATTAGACCCTCCCTATGGTGACACATTGCCCTGTAATCCAAACATTAACTTGCATGATGATTTTGTGTTAATTTACACCACAATTTGAAACTCCAGTCATTTCATCTTTAATGTGCTCTCAACGCTGTAAATACATGCAGCACCATTTGCCAGTTCTTTGCCTCTGGCTGTATAGGCAGAGGTGGGTTCCTACCGGTTCTAACTGGTTCTTTAGAACCGTTAGTAACTTGGCGATGACATCATGGAGCCAGTTCCATCAGTGTCTCCGTGGGCGCTGCCATTTTGGATTTTGCTTCTGCGCATGTGCAGAAGCTAATTTTTGCTTCTGCGCATGAGCAGAAGCTATTTTTTGATTGCTGCGCGCTTGGTGCGACCCTGAGCAAACCGGCAGCAAAAGGATCCAGAACCCACCCCTGTGAATAGGGGTCATCATTTCAGACAGCAGACTTCCCCCCCCTCCCCCATAGTTTTAGGCTATAGGGTCCTTGATGCTCTCTCTCAGCTTGATTGTTTTCTTGAAGACATTTCATTACCCAGCTAGATAACATCATCAGTACTAGTGATCAGTGAGATGTTACCTAGTAGGGTAATGAAACGTCTGTAAGAAAACAACCAAGCTCAGAGAGCACCAAGGACCCCTCATGTCAACCCTGAGATACAAATATTCTCTTCTATCAGTTTTATGCTAGTCTGATGGACAGCTCTTTCACTCCATCTTCTTTCTGGAGATCTCCCTCCTGAAGTCAGTATTAATATTAACACAGCCTATGGGTGAAAGGAGCATCTATTCTAAATCCAGAATCTTTACGACTTACGTCACATTGGTGCTTAAATGGTTAATCCCAGGTTATTTGGTTTTTGAAATGGAAGTGACATTTGAATTAAATCAATACAGTATTAACATTGTACATTGAGAGCATATGCACCAAAGACAAATTCCTTGTGTGTCCAATCACACTTGGCCAATAAAGAATTCTATTCTATTCTATTCTATTCTATTCTATTCTATTCTATTCTATTCTATTCTATTCTATTCTATTCTATTCTATTCTATTCTATTCTATTCTATTCTATTCTATTCTATTCTATTCTATTCTATTCCTATTCCTATTCCTATTCCTATTCCTCTTCCTGTCCTGTCCTGTCCTGTCCTGTCCTGTCCTGTCCTGTTCTGTTCTGTTCTGTTCTGTTCTGTTCTGTTCTGTTCTATTCTATTCTATTCGGGTTTTTTCTATAAGGAATTTGCCTGCTTTTTTATAACAGCATTATTTTTATAAATACAAATATAGAGGAACCTTTTAGTTAGTGTAGGTGCCCATTTTTCATTTTGTGGGTTGCAGAAAGCCTTGTCTCCCCTAATTGCTTGTTCAGCAGATGGCTAGGAGTAGATAGCACTCACTCACCCTTGGTTACAATAGATGTTCATGTAGAACATAATAATATGGATATACTTTCTAACTACCTTTAGCAATTTCCATAGAAACATTTTGGAAGCAGCGCTGGTTGAAATCCTCTAGCTCATTCACTGAGTTCCATATTTAGCAGACAGAAGGGTGTGAATAGAACTCAGCCACTTAAGAGTACTCAGAGAAAGATGCTTGAGGTCCCAAAGGACAATATCATTAAGGAAGCTACAGGCTTGAATTGCTGAACAGCAACTTTGAACTTTCTGTGTTCTTGGTGAGAGGAGGAGGAGGAGGAGAAAAGAAGAGAAGGAGAAGGAGAAGGAGAAGGAGAATGGGTTGGGAATTTGGGGAATTGAAGTCCACAGGTCTTAAAGTTGCCAAGGTTGGACACCCCTGGCTTAAAGTATAAGTAAATGTTGATTTCCCTTTTCCTTGAAGTTGCCAACTGGACGAATTCTTGGCTATTCTCTCCCAGAATCTATCATTGCTAAGAAACCACATTTTTAAAAAATCTCATTGAAATTTCCTCAAACTTGGGGTGATCCTAAAAGATACCCAGGGTTTTATTTGTGCTACATTCCTGTTGTTATCTTCCCTTTATAAGTAGCATAAAATGCAGTAAAATATTTAGAGACAAAAAAATGAATAAAACTACATGTTTTTCTCATACTGTAGGAGAGGACACTTTCCCCTTCCAATATATAGGCTTGTTAAGTCTGCAATTCTATATACGTTGACTTTGAATGAAGCCACCGTCAACTCAGTATGTATCACTTTTGAGTAGGGTACATTGACATCCAATGTTTGGTCTAGTGATGGAGAACCTATGACACGCGTGCCACAGAGCCCTCTCTGTGGGCACGCGAGTCGTCGCCCCAGCTCAGCTCCACCATGCATGTGCGCGCCTCCCGCCGGCCAGCTGGTTTTCGGGTCTCTGCCGTGCATGCGCAGGGGGCGGGGCGCATGCGGGAGATGCGCATGCATGCGTGGGGGATGGGGGAGCACAGGGGGTATCTGCACATGCGCGGGGGCAGGGTGCACACGGGGCGGTTACACGCGCATGTGCGGGCATGGCATGTGAGGGGGGGGTGTCGCATGCACGCGCGCTTTCGGCACGCGGCAACAAAAAGGTTAGCCATCACTGGTCTAGCACCAGGCTAGAAACTAGGAGACGGTGAGTTCAAATCCCACCTTAGCCATGAAAGCCAGTGGGGTGACTTTGAGCCAGTCACTTTCAGCCCAATCCATCTCACAGGTTTGCTGTTGCAGGGAAAATAGGAGAGGAAGACGGAGTATTAGATGTGTTTGCCACCCTGAATTATTTGTAAAAATAATAAAGGTGAGATACAGATAGATAGATAGATAGATAGATAGATAGATAGATAGATAGATAGATAGATAGATAGATAGATATAAATAAAACCCAATCCCAATTCTCTCTGTGATTTTAATAGATTTGTTTGTGATCAATAAGAACCTCTGCATCTACCTTTCCATACTCATCAAATGAAATTTACACAGTCACCCTTGGTTTCCACCCAATAGTTAAGAAAAAAGTAAACTCGACTCTTTGCTTTGGTCCATCCCAAAAATGAAGCAATTGCATTTTCAAATGTGTCACATGAGCTGGCTGTTGCAGGTCAGATCGCCAGGACTGAAATGACCTTTCCAAGAGACTGGCAATTTGCCCTTCCACGCAGAAGAGAAGGGGAGAAATCTGTACTCCAGATGGGAAGAGTTTGTTCTGCTTTCTTGGGTTACTCCTGGGCGGTGTCACATCACGCTTTCTAGATCGCTTGTCGATGTTAGATAATAGGAAGTTGTGCTTTTCTTCGCCCATTCAAATTATAAGAGTCCTAAATGAGTCCCCAAAATGAATCCCCACAAGAAAGAATGAAGGTTAAAAAGTAAGTAGACCAAGGATGAATCTCGAGCTGAGATGAGCAAGGTGCATGTTTAAAATTCTGTTCAAACCTCACATCTCACTGGATAGCCTCTGTGAAAGGCACCTTCATATCGGACAGTGTGGAAGCTAGCATGGCAGAAGGATGGATACTAAAATGAGGAATTTGACATTGTGTGGAAACACTCTCTTTTTTTAATGTTAGTTGATGTTATCAATCATTATTACTGAGAATCAGGGATAAAGGAGCCATCCCCATCCACTGTGTTGTCCTACAGATTGTGATTCAGAGAAAATCTGCAGCCTTCAAAGCAAAAAGCAGCTGACCTACCACCAGCTTTTTATGAAGGAGATTTTCTGCAGTTAAAATCATAGGATCAGAAAGGGGCATCTCAGCCATCAAGTCCTTCTTCTTGCTCCCTGCAGGAGTCCTCCATTTATAAAACTATTCATTTAGCGACCAGCTGAAGTTAGGAAATCACTGAAAAAGGTGATTTACAGCTGGTCTTCGCACTTGTGACTGCTGCAGCATTCCCAGAGACATGTGATCAAAATTCAGGCGCTCGGCAACTGGAATTTTATTTATGATGGATGCAATATCCTGAGGATGTGTGATCGCCATGGGCGATCCTCCCAGTCAGCTTCCAATAAGCAAAGTGGATGGGGGAAGCTGAATTTGCTTAATGACTGTGTGATTCACTTAAGAGCTGCAGTGATTCACTTGACAACCGTGACAAAAAAGTTCATGAAATTGGGGACGACTCCCTTAACAAAGGAAATTCTGGTCCAATTTTTCTGTTTTTACTCAAAGCTGCATAATGGGTTGAGATTTCCATCAAGTTCTCCATCATGACTCTAAGATCCCTTTCTTGATCAGCTGTTGCCAGTTTAGATCCCATTGTTAAAGGTGATTCTTGGACTACTTGCGTCAATAAGCATAATTTTACACTTCCTACACTCAGCTGTATTTTAACATTTTGAAATCCGTTGATCCACTTTGGGGAGATCCTTCTGGAGCGCATCACAAATGTCTTTTGATTTTAACATCCTGAACAGTTGGGTATTGTGAGTAAACAGGCGTCTCATTGGTGAACCCTAGCTGGAGATAATTTATATACAGATTAAGAATTGGTCCCTAGTGGGTGCCATTTTGTGCAAGTTGCCGATATATGAATTACTTACTTATTTCTACTCTGTATTTCCTTGTTTTGAGCTAGTTGCCAGTCTATCAGACCATATTCCTTTCGTCCAAGGGCAATTGGGTTTGTTCAAGACACTTCGAAGATTAAGGTTCTCAAAGACTTTTGAAAGTCCAAATATACAAGGGTGACCTGATATAAAAATAAGTATATAATGCATAAAAGTTTATGACAAAGGACCCAAGAACAAACATAATAGCAAAAGAAGATAACAGCACAGATCTTGATATTGCACAGGAAATCAATCACTCAGCAAATAGTTTCATCCTACATCTAATGACGGCAGCCAAGATTTGGGCTACTACCAGAGACCTATTGGGCCTAGAGTCAGATTTTTTTAAAATATATAAATTATCTAAACAGTCAGGTTTAATAATCAATAAATGGTAAATGAAAGTGTGTCTCTGAACAATATAAACCAAAAGTATGTGTCCGACCTTCTCAATTATTATAAGATTCTTTTTGTACCAGAGGCGCTGTCTCGAGCCAAGCTTCCAAAGAAATCCAGTTATTTATTAGGTGCTTCATGTCCGCACGTTCCCAAGTGAAGCCGGCTCTGACCCTATGTAATTTACGCTCCAGTATGACCCTGTTTCCCCCCTCCTCCCAGGGTGTGTCATAAATCACATTCACCAATGGAGCAGTTTCACGGGTTGTAGAGTTCACTCCCCTCACTGCTGTATGTAACCCTGGGATACAGCCTTGAGAGAGATAAGCGTGGAATGTACTTCTGTCTTGGACTGCTGTGCCATTTCACCAGTTTCCCACCCCCCCTGGCCTATGGCAACTTGAGAGCAGGCCAGGGATGCTTTGCGAGTTGACATTCACCATATATTCCAGAATCTTCTTAATAGGACCAGTGATGGAATGGGTGTGTGTGTGTTCCAGGAAGAGAACCCTTTCTGCTGTTACCTCCACCCTGTGGAATATTTTCCCAGCAGAAGTGAGGCAACCCTCACCCTCTTGGCCTTCTGGAAAGGTGTGACCACATGGTTCTGTGGCCTTGCGTGGGGAACCCAGAGGAGCACACAATCGTAGGGCTGGTTAGTGCCATGAGAGCCCTCCCTTTGCCTTTTAACTAATTTTTATCTCTTGCCTCCTCTTAAATTTATTTTTTTTATATATATACCCTATTATATTTTGACATTTTATTGTACACTTCCCAGAGTTCCTCTTTGAAAGAAATCAGCGGTTCAGACATATGAAAACTAGATAAATAACATAAATATAATTTAATCACACCTTTGCAAAAAGCCATTTGATAACTACTGTGACTTAGATTGCTTAAAGATGAGGCCATATGCCAATTATTTTGGCAACAGATACCCAAATCAACTGGAAAACAGAGCAAGTTAGATTTTCTAATCAAATCCTGGGAGCTTACATCCCGGATTCTGCCTCATTAACAAAACAAAAAAAAAGCTGAAGTATGCCCCATTAAAAATAGGTAATCTGGAGAGTGGCTAATTTGCCAATTTCTTTTTAAAATTCTAGGCTGGGAGAATGCATGCCAATGTTAAACAGAATGTGTTTCCTTTTACGAAAATATCAGCAATTTCAAACTTCTTGAAAAACTCTTGGGGGTAATACTATCCGGTCCCAGCCCTCTTTTGCGTTTGTCAGGTTGGCTTAAAACCTCACTTCTCATTACCTCTGTCTCAGCGACATACCAAGGGGGTTGCATTCCACTCTGGGTGCATGAAATAAAGGGGGCCCCCTGCAAAGATGAGGAGAGTGTGGAGCCGAGTCACTGCTGCCAGCATGCCAATCAGCTGTTTGGCAGCTGGCAGCAGCTCAGCAGAGACGGAAGGGGAAAAAAATCCATATCTTAAAGTCAATGTTGACTCTCGGTGTCAGCCTTCTGCAGTTTTCCTGGCAGCCTTTTCAGAAGTTTTCCCTGGTCTTTTTCTTAAGGCTCAGAGAGAGAGGGGTGGTGGTGGTGGGGATTGTCCCAAGGTCACCCAGCTGGATTGGTGCCTAAAGTGCGACTAGGATTCCCGGTCTGCTCGTTTTTAGCCTGAGGCCTTAATGCCAACCCCAAACGGGCTCTCAGCAGCCAAGGAGAGGTGTGTGAATAAAATGATCCATTCTGGGTGTCAAATATATCACATTTGCTACAGCTCTCTTTGCCTCAGTTCATCTCATCTTCCTTCTAAAAAGGGAAAGCTCAGGTGGAGATGTCAGCTCCACATCCTCAGCAGTGAAGCCAGAAGCAAAAATTTCATTTTCTTTGTTATTTTCCTTTCTTCCTTCAGTGCATCTTTAAGACTTCCATTTTCCAATGGCTCAACAGCTTCTGTAGTTGCTTTCTTATTCCAATTTAATTTAATATTTTTGCTGCATATTTATCTGAATAAATGAGTTTGTCTTAATGCTTGCCTTATGTCCTTTGTTGTTGCTTCTTTATTGCTTACTATCTTTTACTATAGTAGTATTTTTCTCTCTCTCCTCTCTCTCTCATCTATCTATCTATCTATCTATCTATCTATCTATCTATCTATCTATCTATCTATCTATCTATCTATCTATCTATCTATCTATCTATCTATCTATCTATCTATCTATCTATCTATCTATCTATCATCTATCTATCATCTATCATCACTCTCTAACTCTTTATTTATCATCTCTCTCTCATCTATCCATCCATTATCTGTCTCTATCTATCTATCTATCTATCTATCTATCTATCTATCTATCTATCTATCTATCTATCTATCTATCTATCTATCTATCTATCTATCTATCATCTATCTGTCTGTCTGTCTATCTATATCTATCTAATTGCTATCTAAACTATATCTCTCCATCTCTTTATTCTGTTTGTCTGTCTGTCTATGTCTTTATTCTCTCTCTCTTCACTACAGGTAGGTCTCAACTTACAACCACAATTCAGCCCAAACTTTATGTTGTTAAGTGAGAAATTTGTTAAGTGAGATTTGCCCCATTTTACGACTTTTCTCGCCACATTTAAGTTTAAGTGAATCCTTGCAGTTCTTAAATTAGTAACACGGTTGTTAAGTGAATCTGGTTTCCTATTGACTTTGCTTGTCAGAAGGTTGCAAAGGGGATCACATGACCCCAGGACACTACAACCATCATAAATGTGAGTCAGTTGTCAAGCATCCAAATGTAAATCATGTGACCATGGGGATGCTGCAGTGGTGATAAGTGTGAAAAATGGTCATAAGACACTTTTTTCAGTGCCGTTGTAACTTTGAATGGTCACTAAATGAACTGTTATAAGTTGAGGACTACCTGTATTCTCCTCCCCTTTTAGTGTTATGTCTCACTTTGTTGTGTATTTCATTAGTTGTTCTACGGCACAATCATACTGGAAATCTAAAAATTAGTCTCTTTGATGTATCCATAGCATTGATTGTTCCATTCTAAGTGAGAGTGATGGAAGTCACCAATTACTATTCTTGTTTCTTTTTCCAGTGCCTCTCTAATTTCATTTTCTATCTGAAGGTCAGCTTTGATCCTTAGGGGACAGGGAAGGGGTGGCACCATTAGATATTTCCAATACTAACTTGCCTTGCCTGGGAATGATTTCAGAGAAAGAGATTACTCTACTAGGGGATTCTATGTACTTTTTCTTTTGCTCCTATTCTGCCCTTTGCTGTCTTTTTGATAGAGTTTATATCTACAGTAGATACACCCACACTCACTGGTAATTTCCTTCCTATCTAATTTCTCTAATACTTGTTATATCTACATTTTCTTCAAATGTCAAGCATTCTCCATCATTTTAGTTTCAAGACTCCCAGCACTTGGCTATAAGGACCTAAATGCAACCTCATCCTTTGATTTTCTGTGACATGTGTTTTGTGACCTTGTGGCTTTTTTGAATGAGCATATTTATTTCCCAAGTCTACTCTGTCTCCTGAACAGTTACAAAAATTTTCCATTCCGTGTCCCGCTCTTTGGGAGGATAAAGAACAGGTCTTGACCTTCTTCTGTGTGAAGATCCCTCATGTAGTTTAAAAAAATGCTATCATATTCTCCCTACAATCATTTTTTTTCCTCAAGCCTAGACAAGCTCCGTTCCCTTGATCTACCTTCATAAGACTTTGCTTCCTATCACTTAATCATACTCCTGCCCTTCTCTAACCTCTTCCAGATTTAACCCTTTAATCCTTCCTAAATGCAAAATGAACTAGAACTATTAATTAAATAATTGCTACATTTTAGGATGACCCAGCCTAGGAATGCATTCAGTTTTTTGGCGACCAGTTTTCAACTATGCTCCATTATTCCCTATATTGCTTCTCCAACTTTCTACCTTGCCCATTATAAGGACCAGGAATCGTTTGGGATCCTTTAGAACAGTGGTTCTCAACCTCCTTAATGCCGCGATACCCGCCCCGTCGCGGCGACCGCCTCCCTGCCCCCTCCCCGTGTGTGATGAGGTGACAAAGGGGGCGTGGCGGGCTAGCGCATGCTGTGAAAGGGTTGTTCGACCCCCAAAGGGGTCACGATCCATAGGTTGAGAAATGCTGCTTTAGAACATGCTCTTCTAGGTATCTGGAAATTGCTTGTGTCAGTGTTTTTCAAATTTGCCAATTTTAATACATGTGGCCTTCAAGTCCACATGTCTTAAAATTGGCAAGTTTTAGAAACACTGATCTACATTATGATCTACAGCTACTCCTTAACTTACAACCATTCATTTAGTGACCGTTTGAAGTTACAAAGGCACTGAAAAAGTGACTTGTGACCGTTTTTCACATATATGGCCATTGCAGCATCCCCAAGGTCATGTGATCAAAATTCAGACACTTGGCAACCGACTCACATTTGTGACAGTTGCAGTGTGCCGGGGTCAGGTGATCCCCTTTTGTGACCTTCTGACAAGCAAAGTCAATGGGGAAGCCAGATTCACTTAACAACCACGTTACTAACTTAACATCTGCAGCGATTCACTTAACATCTGTGGCAAGAAAAATTGTAAAATGGGGCAAAACTCACTTAACAAATGTCCCACTTAGCAACAGAAATTTTGGTTTCAATTGTGGTCAGAAGTCAAGGACTACCTGTATATTATGCTCCCTGCAGTCTTTGTTCCTTGATTTTCCCAGGTTTCTTGCAATTCAACAAAACATCAGCAGGAGAGATTTACTCCCCAAGGTTTGTCATATCTGGATTTTCCCATTGCTGTCTGTCTTTTTTAATCATACTATGATCAAGGAAAATCTTTTCTGAATTAGTGGTTTGGGGTCTTCACAATATTTGAGGTGAAGCTCGCAAAAGCCCACTGTCAATCAAGCAATTAAGTTACCCCCTATGTTTAGTTGTCTCTTCAATAACCACATTTACAAGTGATGCTTAAGCCAGAGTGCTAATTGTCAGGCTTCAAAAACCAAGGACAGGTTGCAATTTTTCTAAGCAGATTTCTTTATTGTTCCTCACCTTTAGACAGAAATCTTGCCAAACTAAAGCAGAGTACCATACCTGGGCCATAAATTACATACTTTGGGAACTATTAAGGAAGAGCCATCATCACTCTCTTTGAGTGTGAGCATATGCACCAAAGACAAAACATATGCTCACTGAGAGCATATGCACCAAAGACAAATTCCTTGTGTGTCCAATCACACTTGGCCAATAAAGAATTCTATTCATCTATTCTATTCTTTCTCTCCCACAAACTGCCTTTTCTTTTGCTCCTCTGGAATGCACTCGCTCCTTCCTGGGAATCCCAACAACATCCCATCACACTTATATTTTATTGTATATATTAAACAAATCCAGATAGTTCTTGTTTAGTGACTACAGTGTTAAGTGAAACAGATGCTAAGTAAAACCGCAACTGTGCTTATGATTTTACTCTAGCTTTCCTTTGCTTTGCAGACCTGCAAAGGGCATGAGTGCAAAGTTGCAAAGTTACTTATTCATCACTGTCATAATGGCAAACGGTCACTAAACAAAGCAGTTGATAAACAAGGACTACTATATATCTAATCTGCTGTTTAACAAATACAAAGCTTCTTACTCCCAGCAGGGTAAGGTACTATTTGGCTACCACTTTGGGTACTACTGTCTCACTTTACATGTTTGCGTAATAGCTGTGCCTTTTCACGATGGTTGTTAGTATAGTACTTTAAGCTTTAACTAAAACTCTTAAAGACTTTTTCTTCTTTCTTTAGAAGCTCTCTCTGGCAAGACAACATAAAGCTGACCTTCTAGCAGTGGGAGAGAACATGCTGTACTATTCAAAAAATTATTGCTGAATGTAACCTATCCAGGAGCTTGGAGTGAGACTGGACCCCATGCTATACCTTTCCTTGTTGACCTCTCTTGGATCAATCGCAAACAAATCATTAAAATACTTTTCAGCATAATGTCTTGTACAGCTAAGAGCTATTGCCCATTGACATGGGACTTGAAAAATCTGAACGGAGGTGAAAATTCACATCCTAGTTTATGGGATGACTATAGAGTGGGATGACAAAAATATGTTTTGCCAGGGACAAATTTGACCAGAGCATAATATCAATAATTTAGAATGCAGCTGTTTTTATTTTCCCACTCAAGAGCAGGTGTGGTTTTTACAGCCTGGTTCAGCCTTCGTGAAGCTGAAATGGATGGTTAATATTCAGAATTGTATTTTAATACTCTGGATCTTTGTTGGCATGCATCCTATCCTATTTGGGAGGAAATAGGGAGGAATTAGATGAAAAATGTAGATGTAGGAAATATATATCAAATATTATGGACTGCTTATTAAGAGAGGAAAATAATACCTTTTATGTACTCAGGACATGGGATCATTTAATCCTCTTCCGATATTTTATTTTTGTGTGTGTAATTTATGCAAGCCACCTACCTTCTCAACCCTTATGGACTGTAGGTGGTTCATCTGGGCTTATTTCCTTCCCTAAAATCATGTGTAGTATCTTCTGATACCTTCTAGAGATGTTGGTCTCCAGCTCTGCAAATTCTGAGCAAGTATGACCAGGGATCACATTAGCTGGGAATGCTTGGAGCTGTAGTCTCACGATGTTAGAAATAGAAATAGAAATAACAGAGTTGGAAGGGACCTTGGAGGTCTTCTAGTCCAACCCCCTGCTTAGGCAGGAAACCCTACACCACTTCAGACAAATGGTTATCCAACATCTTCTTAAAAACTTCCAGTGTTGGAGCATTCACAACTTCTGGAGGCAAGTTGTTCCACTGATTAATTGTTCTAACCGTCAGGAAATTTCTCCTTAGTTCTAGGTTGCTTCTCTCCTTGATTAGTTTCCACCATGTTAGAAGGTATCAGCATGAAAATGGTTCTTACGCTGCTGAAACAAATCCAGAGGATAAGTGGTATTGAATTTTATTAGAAGAGTGAGGAAATTAATTATATAGCAATAGCAATAGCACTTAGACTTATATACCGCTTCATAGTGCTTTACAGCCCTCTCTAAGCGGTTTACAGAGTTAGCATATTGCCCCCAACAATCTGGGTCCTCATTTTACCCACCTCAGAAGGATGGAAGGCTGAGTCAACCTTGAGCTGGTGAGATTTGAACCGCCAAACTGCAGCTAGCAGTCAGCTGAAGTAGCCTGCAGTGCTGCACTCTAACCACTGCGCCACCTCGGCTCTATATATTAGCAAGTATAACACTGGGAATAAGCACACTGATTGCATGGGCAAAGCTAAATAGACGTAGTCCTTGAGTTACGACCACAATTCAGTCCAAAATTTCCACTGCTAAACAAGACAGTTGTTAAGTGAATTTTGCTTCATTTTACGACCTTTCTTGCCACAGTTGTTAAGTGAATCACTGCAGTTGTTAGTAACAAGATTGTTAAGTGATTCCGGCTTCCTCATTGACTTTGCTTGCCAGAAGTTGGCAAAAGATGATCACATGACCCCGGGACACTGCAACCGTCATAAATATGAGACAGTTGCCAAACATCTGAATTTTGATTGCATGACCAATGGGGATGCTACAATGCTTGTAAATGTGAAAAACGGTCATAAGTCACCTTTTTCAGTGTCCTGTAACTTTGAATGGTAAGCGAATGGTTGTAAGTCGAGAACTGCCTGTATGATTGTTGCAGCAAGAAGTAAAGGTGCATTTATAGCTTTTCATGATCTAAAAACACTTTTGGAACTAGTATTTACACCGGGACTAACCTGAGTCCTAACCCCGGCCATGAAAGAAATGAAGAATGGGCTGGCTCCTTTCCAATACTCCCTTGCTTGCCCTGTCTTCTACAGCTTTTCTCAGCTAGAAGCGTGAGCAAAAGCTGAAGGTCCTTTGAAGGAATTAATTCATAGGATTTTACGAATGTATCGTCTGATATATTGTTGTCAGGTGAAAAGGAGAAATGAAACAAGACACGAGAAACAGGGAGAGGACTCTTCCATTTCCAATGACCTCTTTGAGTCCCTCTTGTGCTGGAGTGACATTGAGGTTTGGTCTCACTCTTTGATTCTTATCTCAATATAATGGAAGGATGGAGATATCTACAAAAAGGAGAGAAAAATTCCCAGGAAACTGAAAATCAGCTTTTCTGAGAATGATACTTGCAGCTGAGCATAAAGTGATATAATTGCCTGCATCTACAGAATCATGCAGCAATTACCAGAAATAAACAGAGGTTGCTCCAGAGCAAATCTGGCCAAATAGACAAATGGAAAACGATGGACATGATTCTATGAGAGACTTGAATCTGCAGAAAACTCTTGCTCCAGATTTAGGCATACTCCGTGAAAGGATCCATTTTATTTGACTGAAGGGCCCAAATGACTACTTCTAACTCTGTAGTTTTATGATTCTAAATATGCCACGGGAGAGCACATTCATCTTGATTTTCAGGGAATGTCACTTTTATCTTGTGTAATCCCAAATGAAGTTTATTTATACTTCTGTCATGCACTTCTGTACCTTCAGATGTGACAATATCTTATGACTGGAAACCCAGTGTTTGAATTACATGAATAACAAATGTGTCTTCAAGTTCTTATTTCTGTGTCTTTTCTTACAATTTAACTGGGGCTGGGCCAGGGGTGGGTTCTAACTTACCTCGCTGCCGGTCCGCTTCCTCCCATGCCGCGTGGCTGCACCTCATGGGCGTGCGTGTGCCTCACGGGCGCGCGTGCATGCACAGTCCCCCCCAAAATAAAAAAAATTAAAAAAAATGCCGAAAACAAGATGGTGACGCATGCGCAGTGCCGGAAACTTGGCTTCTGCGCATGCGCAGAAGGGAAAAAAAATTTCAAAAAAAATAAATCAAAAAAATTTCAAAAAAAGATGGTGGCGCCCACGGACCGGCACTGACCGAACTGGATCGGTGACGTCATCGTGTTGTCACTAGCGGGTCGGTACCGGTTCGGGAGAACCGGTCCGAACTGGGAGGAACCCACCTCTGGGCTGGGCACAATCTGGCAAGAGCTTAAGTACCATTCCATAGCACTGTGCCCCAAATTTAGCCAGGTTAAATTTGTGGTAATGGCTGTAGTCTTAGACACCCACAGAAGTGCATTTCACTGAATGTATTATATTATATTATATTATATTATATTATATTTATTATTATAAATTTAGTCAAAGATGTACAAGATAGCAGGTATAGGTATAAACATAAACAAAGGAAGTAAGTACAGATAAATGGGGACAGTAAGACAGGACGGTAGGCACGCTGGTGCGCTTATGCATGCCCCCTTTACGGACCTCTTAGGAATGGGGTGAGGTCCACAGTAGACAGTTTGAGGTTGAAGCTGTGAGGGTTTGAGGCTGTAACAATGGAGTTGGGTAGAGCATTCCAGGCGTTGACTACAGATAGTGCTCAACTTATGACCACAATTGAACCCAATTTTTCTGTTGCTAAGTAAGACAGTTGTTAAGTGAGTTTTGCCCCATTTCACAACCTTTCTTGCCACAGCTGTTAAGTGAATCACTGCAGTTGCTAAGTTAGTAACATGGTTATTAAATAAATCTGGCTTCCCTATTGAGTTTGCTTGTCAGAAGTGATCACATGACCCCAGGATACTGCAGCCGTCATAAATATGAGTCAGTTGCCAAGTGTCTGAATTTTGATCACATGACCCTGGGGATGCTGCAACGGTGGTAAATGTGAAAAACAGTCATAAGTCACATTGTATCTTCAAATGGTCACTAAATGAACTGTTGTAAGTCTTTCTACTGTATATATGTTTATCTGACTGCACTATAATTACATTTCTTTCTAAATGTATATTTAGGGTTTGGGCTTTAAGTCACAATGCAATGCTGGCTTCCAAATGATGTTTAGCTGTTGCATGCACAATGTAGATTCCACATGTCCCAAACAATATGACCAAGGATGAAAGATGCCTTCTTCACAACATCAGCAGGGCCACATGCTCCCCATCCCCGCTTTATGCCTGCATTTAAGACTCCACTGGAACTATGAGACTGGAAGTATTGAAGATGGTTTGTTCTATTATTTTATTTATTAATTTATTTGCAAAATTTATTATCTGTCCATCTTACCACATGGCAACTTTGGGTGGCTTACAATATTATTGCTACTGCATCTGTGGTTACTAGCTCACCCAAATCCTCTTATGTGCCTTTTTCTCATTCTGTGCTTTCCTCTTTCATGTTCCTCAGATACCGATAGATGTTTTGACAGCAGCTGGATTTAACTGGGGAAAAAAGTGTGCTTTGTCAAGCTAGCAATAGTGAAGGCCCGGCATCTCTGACGGAAGCTAGAGCTAAGCAGTGGTCTCTTGGGCAGGCTTGATCTCTCTCTGTGTTCACACAGTTTTTAAAAAACCTAGATGATGTGACTTAACATATGGCAAGAATGTTTTTTTTATAATCCAAGCAGCTCTTAAAGAGACTTTGGGGAGGATCAACTTACAACTCCGAGCGCAAGAGAAATCTTGCCTCCGCATTAATCAGATTTTCAAAACTTAATGAACGGAGTTGGTCTTTTTCATCGTTATCAGAGCTGCCCCCAACTATTTGATATGTACAATTGAGAAATACTTTTGCTGAGATTATATGCATACATACATATATAAAATATTTTCATCGTTATCAGAGCTGCCCCCAACTATTTGATATGTACAATTGAGAAATACTTTTGCTGAGATTATATGCATACATACATATATAAAATATTTTCATCGTTATCAGAGCTGCCCCCAACTATTTGATATGTACAATTGAGAAATACTTTTGCTGAGATTATATGCATACATACATATATAAAAACCAGACCGATTGCCAACATTTTCTGTACCTCAACAAAATGCACAGACAGGAAGTTCTCTCCACTCTAACAAAGGCTTTCCCAAAGGTGGGAAACAAGGACATCCCCACTTACCTAAGTCATAGTTTATTGCTTAAAAGACCCATCTCTGGTTTGTGAGAGCTCTTCAATTGGTTCTATATATAGATTAATAGCTACCCATAAATGGGAGGAAAGGGGCAGCAGCTTTCCTTTAGACATTATTTTTGTTTTCCCTTGCCCAGAGCTGAGCCAGACTGACTTCCACTCAGCTCTGCAGTCTTGACATCTAATTAAGTAAGTAAGTCTTTCTTTTCTAGAATATATATATCTATGAGAAGAAAACGCAGGTTGTCTAAAGTGCTTTTTCTGTTTCTTCATTGAGTGACTTTTTTTTAATTTAAGGGCAGAGATAGAAAAACAACAACAACAAAAACATAATGGGTGTGTATCTATTGAGGGGCTTAATTAAAGCCAATGGGATGTGAATAGCTTTAGAGCTGCTACCCAAGAGTCCATCAGGAGTTTAACAGGCAGATCTCTGAGGAGAGACTTTTAGATCTATTAGTGAAGCAAGCAAGGAGAAACTGTTTTTTTTGTATCATGGAAAAGCATTGCGTTTATTAAGGGATTCGGCACTGCTTCATTCACCAAACCTTTATTCAATCTATAGACCTATTAAGGCCAAAGTTAGAAACCGAGTGAAGCCATAAAAAAGTTTACATTTGAATTCATCTAGGAATCCTTTTCAAGTAACAAGCGAAACTTATCGAAACTCACGACCGTTTCCCATAGAAACATCCCGATTCTTCCTCCGTCGCATTTGAAGTCTTCTTTTTGAAAAGATGGATTTCTGATTGTTGACGCATTCTAGCGTTCACTCCATGATACAGTTTTGTATTTTCTAAAAAAAACCCCCAAAACCTTGGTCTCCTGATGGGTGGAAAAATTTGATTTTTTGCTTCTTAAACGATGCCTGCTGCAGAATAGAATTACGTTAAAAAAGGCAGAGGAGCCAATGAAAAAAGCCCTCCTCGTGAGGAATAGCATAAATTGGGGATGTGTGGCAGTGACTTCCTTTGATTAACACATCCTTTAGTGTCTAACGAAAAGGATGCAGAATATTCAGAGTGCATTTGGGATCTGCATCTTGAACTGCTGTGGGCTTTAAGCCTATTTTTATACATGGGATTTGATGGGTCGTGTTTTCAGCTGAATCTAAATTATGTTGCCGGGTAGCCTAGCTCCAGGGCTAATTAAAACACATGAGTATGGTAAAATAATATTGCCTTTTGTCAGCATGTTTAAGTTTAGTGGAAGTGTTCTAAGGGTGCTTATCCGTTCGTCATAATTCTTAAATGAAATTCCCAGGAAATGTTGAAAGGGCAGCTCCATAACTTATTCCTACATATGTGATTTAAAAAAGCATCTCTATTCCTAAATTGGAGGCAACGATAGGTATACCTGACTTGCATGATTATTGTGTAGCAGTCACAACTTCACTCCACAATATTCTTTTACACGAGATAGTAAGCATTTCATCTTCATTAGATGCACCCTGTGGTAAGATGGGCGGCCAATAAATTTAATAAATAAAAATACATTATAATTCAGCAAAATGTATCTAATTATGAATCATTTATCAGGGCCAGTGTGTTGGGTGGAATAGGTGATCATTTTAAAAACAGGAACAATTAAAAATCTGCACCCTGTGAGCACCAAAATGTGGTAGGGAACCATCCTGCCCCGTTCTATGTAGCCGGTAGTGTTAGGAGGAGGGTTTGATTAGGATCCTACCAATGAATAGTGGGACTGTGACCCACACTATGTTTCCAGTGTTCCTATCAATCCTCTTCCTGGCTGCCTTGTGAATCCAAAAGGTTTTCTTTATTTATCAGTAAAGGAGAATATGTGTAGCTCAGGGTCGAACTGTGGGGTCCTTGGTACTCCCTGAGCTTGGTTGTTTACTTGCAGATGTTTCATTACCCAACTATAGCAATAGCAATAGCAATAGCAATAGCAATAGCACTTAGACTTATATACTGCTTCATAGTGCTTTACAGCCCTCTCTAAGCAGTTTACAGAGTTAGCATATTGCCCCCAACAATCTGGGTCCTCATTTTGCCCACCTCAGAAGGAGGGAAGGCTGAGTCAACCTTGAGCCGGTGAGATTTGAACCACCGAACTGCAGCTAGCAGTCAGCTGAAGTAGCCTGCAGTGCTGCACTCTAACCACTGTGCCACCTCGGCTCAATAACTAGATAACATCGTCAATGCTAGCACAGGATAATGAAATGTCTCCAACAAAACAACCAAGCTCAGGGAGCACCAAGGACTCATTTATTTATCACCTTATTCACTTATCACAAATTTATCATTTTGGAATGCCCATCCGCCTCACAGAGAGGGATTCTGGGTGGTATACGATAAAATGTTAAAACATAAAAAGAGTATGCAAAAGTTAACACTTAAAAAGAGGCAAGGATAACTAATAACAATGTTAAAATTTGTTTAAAAAGCAAAGAGAGGGCTTTCAGGCTGCTAACCTCCCCCACGGTGGTGTGCTCCTCTGGGCTCCCCATCCAAAGCCGCAGAGTCATGTTTTCATGCTTTTCCGGAAGGCCAGGAGGGTCAGGGAGGGCTGCCTCACCTCGGGGGGGGGGGGAGAATATTCCACAGGGTGGGGGCAATGGCAGAGTAGGCTCTCTTCCTGGACCCTGCCATTGGAGTTCTTTAATTGACGGGGTCTACAACATACCTTCCCTGCCTGACTGGGTGGTACAAACCAATATAATGCGACAAAGACGGTTGCGTAGATAACCTGGCCCCATACCACTTAGAGCTTTAAAGGTCATAATCATCACCTTGAATTGGACTCGGAAGCAAGCTGGCACCCAATGCAGCTTGCGCAGCAGAGGTTTTCTTTGGGAGCACAAAATTACCCATGGGATCACATTCTGTACCAGCGGAAGCTTCTGGCTACTTTTCAACGGTAGTCCTGCGTAACGTGCGTTGCAAGAGTCCAGGTTCATGGTAAAGGGATTGAGTTCCCTCTTTGATTCAGTTTTTATCTACTGAAAAATAGCAGGTCTGTCTCGCTCCCTAGGTATGTGTGAATGCATAAAATCAATGAATATTTAATCTCATCTCTTTTACCAGAAAACATACTGTATGCATGGTGCATTTTTCGGTACATTTATATGTGATCTGACTATTTGAGATTGTCTTAGCGTGTCCATTCAAGTGAAAAAAAAAAAGGCAAAGGCTATTTTCCATTTCGTTATTCCATATTTTTGTATACAGGTAGTCTTTGACTTACAACGGGTTCATTTAGTGACCGTTCGAAGTTACAACGGCACTGAGAAAAGTGACTTATGACCATCCCCATGGCCAGGTGATCAAAATTCAGACGCTTGGCAACTGACTCATATTTATGACTGTTGCGATGTCCCGGGATCATGTGATATCCTTTTGCGACCTTCTGATAAGCAAAGTCAATGGGGAAGCCAGCAGGGGTGAAATGCTCCCGGTTCGCTCGTGCCTGTCGGTCGCCATAGAGCCGGTCGCCAAGGTAGCGCGAGGCTCCGCCCACCTGCCCGGATGCTGGCGTTTGGGTTCTTTTACCCTCTGTGCATGCACAGAACGCTTTGCGCATGCGCAGAGGGTAAAAGAACCCAAATGGCGGCGTCCGGGTGAGTGGGCGGAGCCTCGCGCTATCTTGGCGACCGGCTCTACGGCGACCGACAGGCACGTGCGAACTGGGAGCATTTCACCCCTGGAAGCCAGATTCATTTAACAACAGTGTTGCTAACTTAACAACTGCAGTGATTCACTTAACAGCTTTGGCAAGAAAGGTCGTAAAATGGGACAAAACTAACTTAACAAATGTCTCACTTAGCAAGAAAAATTTTGGGCTCAATTGTGGTCGGAAATCAAGGACTACCTGTAATGGTATTTAGATTTATATGCATGCATATTTGCTTGTGCAGTCTGCATGGAACAGCAATTATGTAGTTTTGCGTGTGTGTGTGTGTGTGTGTGTGAGAGAGAGAGAGAGACAGACAGACAGACAGACAGACAGACAGAGAAACAGAGATGGGCATGTACATTCTCAATGAATGAAACAGACAAATGCAGGTTCATTCCTCTGTCTACATTCTACAATTAAATTTCCCCCCACTTTCTTGTTTATATACTATCTAAAAATAAAATGTTTCTTGCATTTTGCTTAGAGAGGGAGAAATAGCTTCTTGTTTGTTGCTTCAAACTAGAACTGGTAAAAGAAATTCCTAGCAGAAGCTAAAGTGTCAAGCTATCTAAATTTATCTCAAAATTTGATGAAGCCAGTCCACTGATTTTGGAAAAAACAAACAAAAACAAAAACACCAATTATGGCAACAGCAACCAGAATTTATAATCCAAGAAGTAACTGGTGGCTTGTTTAGGCGATCACACTATTAACTTAAATGTTTTTAAATATTAAAAAGAACAGTTTAAAGAAACACCCCAAATGGCCACTAAACAATTGCAAAGGAATTAATTAACACTTTTTTTAGTAAGATTCCAAGCCTTGGCATCTGTCCAAGAGAAGCTGTTTTATAAAATGGTCCCATGGATTTCCTGTACTGTGTTCTTCTTTTGAAAGAAGTTTTTGTTCTCAACAGTTTTCACCATTTGAAAGTTTAACAACCATTCTTTTGGTTTTAATTCATTCACGACTTCTAAATGCTACAGGATCTCTGCCTCGATGGCCTCTATTGATAAAAATCTGGATTTGATCTATTATAATTTCATAATTTTTCACTGTCATAGCTCTTTAAAAAAACAAAACCTATGACTATGTTTTTCCTCCCACTTTTTCAGCTTCAATGAACCAAGTGAGTACAATGCATGATGGGCCTGTATTTTTTTCAAAAAAAAATATTTTATCAAGATTTGGGCAGATTAAAGTGAAAAATCAGTGTGTTTCAACTGCCCCTGAAACTGTGTCATGTTGGCCCTACATAATTGGCCCTTTCAGACATGATCTGAAAGTACCAACTGGCTATCAGCTACCCATCTTTTCCTTGCAGTAGGAAGAATATCTTGCATTTGGCCATGTTTGGTCATAGCTGGTGGGATTCATTGCTTGAAGACAGAAAGTCTAACATCACAGCAGACTTGATTTGGCTGTAGTGCAGAAAAGGAACTCTCCTGGGGAATACCAAACATGAATTCTTGGTTTGTATCTACATTTGCTGAACCCTTCTCTCCTTTGCTAATTGTCAACTTGGACTGTTGCAAGGGAAAATGCCTGCAGGTAACTTGTTGATGAACATTGTAGCATGTTACACTCTGCATTTTAACACCAACTTCATCTTTGGATTGTGGCATGGCAATTAGAGCGTTCCATGCAATTAATGCCGCTGGATTTAAAGACTTCCACAATACAGGTAGCTTTCGACTTACAAGTGTAATGGAGCCTGTGCATCATGGCCATGAGTTGTGATGGTTTTAAAACAAGTCACCTGTCCCAATTTTATGACTGTCAAAACAAATGCTGCAGTCATTAAGCCAACCAATGGTTCGCTATGGGCTGTTTTTGCCAACATCCAGAAATAAAGGCCAGTTTTTTTTTTAGCAAAAGCATCCTAAAACGTGGTCACGTGACTGTGGGATGCTGCAAACAGCCATAATTACGGGTTGGTTGTTGAGTGTCCTACATGAGGTGTGACCGCAGATAGTGTCTGGCCATCAGAACTTCAGAATCAGGTTGTAAGTACCCATGGGGAGGTCCATTGTAACTTTGAACTAAGTGACCAGCTCTAAATCAAGGACTATTTTTATTTGAAATATTTCTAGATATATTTCCTAGACTAATACTGATTGCATAACACAACCCTTTGTCTGCATGACGTTTTCTCCAAGACTGTGTTTTTAGACATGACTATTAACATCAATACACCAGGTCCATCCTTCTTCTAGAATGAAAAGTTTCAATGTTTAGGTAGTAATTCCTTACCTTTTTCCAAATTAGGTAAGGACTGGATAAATATATGTTGTCCTGGAGGTTTACATAGAGTTTATTTGTCTCTCAAAGTTTAGAGTGAGTCCGTGGGGTCTGTGGACATTCTATTTCATTGTCTCCTTTAGTTGGTGGTTTGTAGAAGACTCAGAGAAACTTCTGGTCTTCTCTTTTCCCCAGGTGAACCAATGGGAATTGTCTCTCATGATCTCTTACTGCTTGGAAATAAAATTAGCCCTTTGTCTCTCATAAAGAGGAAGTCAATTATTATATTCTATCAAAGGGACTAAGTCTTAATTTTTAGTGGGAACACGATCCAGCTCCAATATCCTTATAGAAGCTGACCTATGGAAAGCTTCGGCAGCCACCGTAATTTGATCACCTTAAGTGCAGAATGTAATGTATGCCATGCTGCTTGTGGCAGTACAGTCTAACCATTTAGGACAGGGGGCGAAGTAGTTCATCATTCAATGAAATGTACAGGTTGAATCTGGAGAGTGTGGTGGCATTTGCAGGTCTTCACTGCTTTTGCTGGCATAATGTAAGCAGAGTCTCATCTCAGCTTCTATATTTTTAGGAGATGTGGGCCACACCAGTCCGCAAATAACAAAGAGGTGTGGCTTGTGTTTTGATATGCAATACTGCTTATGTCACCATCCTTGATTTCACCTGCCATCAAAGCTGGAATAGCAGCTCTTGAGGAAGTCCAGCATAATAGAGTTGGAACGGACTTTGGAGGTCTTATAATCCAATCCCCTGCTCAAGTAGGAGACCCTTCTTCAGACAAGAAATCCAGAAAAGAAGCACCAACCATGGGTACTAATATTACTTTTAGTACTCAGAGTAACAGAACCTTGCAAGTCTGAAAGTACATCCCCCCTCGCTTACCTAGTTAGAAAACTAGGGAGGGTCCCTTCTGAAGTACTTCTTCCATCCTGACCATTCTTTCAGAGTTTGTCTAGGCCAGCGGTTCTCAACCTGTGGGTTGCGACCCTTTTGGGGGTCGAACGACCCTTTCACAGGGGTCGCCTTAGCGCGCGCTAGCCCGCCATCTTGGTGCCACTGTGCAGGGGTGAAATGCTCCCGGTTCAGGTGTGCCTGTGGGTCGCCGGACAGCCAGTAGCGACGGAAGCAGGAGACTTCGCCCACCCGCCCAGATGCCGCCATTTGGGTTCTTTTACCCTCTGTGCATGCGCAGACGGCTTTGCGCATGCACAGAGGGTAAAAGAACCTAAATGGCGGCATCTGGGCGGGTGGGCAAAGTCTCCCGCTTCTGTCGCTACCAGCTGTCCGGCGACCCGCAGGCACGCCCAAACCGGGAGCATTTCACCCCTGGTGCCACGCCCCCTTTGTCACCTCATCATGTGCAGGGCAGGGGCGGGGCAGGGGTCATGGCGGGGCAGGGGTCATGGCATTAGGAAGGTTGAGAACCACTGGTCTAGGCTGTGGCTCTTCCTCCTATCTCCCAAGGCTGTTCTCATATACCATTACAACAGCCCAGATCCAAGTTGTTTCCTGCTTGAGATAATGGCAAATAGTACCCTTTCTTCTAATTCAAGGTGGCTGGTACTCAAAGCTGGTCATGTAAGTGTATTACTTGAAGCAGAATAATTCTCAGGTGCCTTTATGTCTTTCTGGAAGTAAATCTACAACAGCAGCAAGTTAAATAACAAATATTTTGCTATAGATTTGAGGCATTCCTTCTGCTTAATAGTAGAGCTGCTCCTGTTAACTGGGATTTGGCGATAATACCACATCCTTAATCTTCCCATAGTACGTATATATACACATACAGTATGAAAGTAAGTATGCAACATTGGATTTGACTCTACAGAAATAGGACTCATGCTAGCAAAGTGAATTCTTCTAATGCTTGGGAATCAGCTTATGTCTAATTCAGTGAATGTCTGTCATCAACATAAAACAGTAAAGTTCCTTCCACCGGCTTTCCCATCTTAGACATGATCACATCCAGCCATGCTTGATGCTAATGATGACAATGATGGTGATGAGTTATACAATACTTAAAATAACCCAAGCAAATATTTTACAAGCATTTCAGAAGACAAGGTTCATTATCTTAATCCAGATTAGTTGTAAGTAGGAAAGGTTGGCAGAGAGGGCAGCAGAATATGTGAAATATTTCATTTTTTAAAGTTACATTGAGAAGACTTATCTAGATTTATAAATCAAAAGATTTTGCTTTATAAAATATTTAATCTGTCCGTGAAACAAATGATAGATTATAGGGAGGTTTTGGAGGAAACATCTTTTAAGGGATCTGCCATATATCAATAGATGAGAATATTTATAGCTCAGGTTGAACTGTGAGTCCTTGGTACTCTTTGAGTTTGGTTGTTTTCTTCCAGATGTTTCATTACCCAAGTAGGAACTTCATCAGTGCACTGATGATGATGATCATTTTCACTGATGATATTATCTAGTTTGGTAATGAAAGGTCTACAAGGAAACAACCAAGCTCAGAGAGCACCAAGAACCCCACAAATCTGCCATGTTTTCTAGCCATTGGTTCTGGATCCCATCAAGCCAATGTCCCTAATTCCTGCATCTAGTAGGAGAAAGACTTGTAGATGCACTTTAAATATAGGACCTCTTGGTAGAATAAACCAAAACAGTATTTACTGAAGGACTGTGTATTGGCATACTTGAAAAACCTTTTGAAGGTTCAGAAGCTCATGGGTATAAGTAAAGGGATGAAAGGAATTTTAGTTATCCCATCAAATCCATTAAAAAAATAAAACAGTATAATAAAAATGATGAAACAATGTTGATGATACATCTTTTCATTTTTACAGTGACTACAGAAAGATATGTCGGTTATTGTATGGTGACCATAACTAAGTGAGGAATGCTTTAAGTGAACTATAAGATGTAGAGGCCATGTTTTGCAGGGAAAGTATTTGAGTGGTATCTGGTAATATTAGCATAATCAGACTATCAAAATAGAATAATTATATAGCAAACCATACTGCTTCGAAAATTGTAAGGAATAAATCTTATGCAACTGTGAATAATGATTTCAGTTCTATAATCTTGGAAAAGTTATATCGTTCCTACATGGAAATTAATTGTGGACAAAAGCACAAAACTTGTAAAGAGTGGTTTCTGACTGTGGATATCAATTCTTAGGCCAAATTTTGGGGATGGTAAATATTACATGATTAAATGGTGAAATGAAGTGGATTGGACCTAAACATCGACATTATGCTATGTCAGTTGAAGAGCAGCTTGATTGATGGATTTATAAGCATTCTTAGGATTAAAATGCATATCTCCTAAAAAGTGAAATGAAACATTTAATCCAATATATTTTGATGGCATATTTTAATTGCTGCAGCCACTGGCATTCAACAATGAATGCTTTTACATAGTCCATTTCAGTCTGAAGGATGTGATGAAGTGGCCAGAAAACTCTGATCAAATTGAAATGTAATGTTTTTAATTTACAGGAATAGTGAACAGTGGCAGATTCCATCATGTCGTCTAAGAGAGTACCGTTCTACCAAAAATCGCACAAGCATTTTGACCTGTCTTATCGCAACCGTGATACTAGATACATGCTCCAGGAATATTCAGCAAGGAGGTAAGGAGCATCACTGTTGTTCCCATATGAAAGTAATTCACATCTGCATACCTTTTGATTTATAAAACTAATCAAAGTGAATAATGACAAGACCTATGGTATTATTACATAGGGATCTACAATCAGTTTCTTGTTCCGATGACTTCATGGGAGCATTAAAATTGACTTCTATAGCAGGATGCAACTGAAAATTGTGGGCTAACTTAGTCTTGGAAGTTTCCGATCAATTTATTTACTTACCATGTGTGTAAGGTTTAACCATAACCCTCTTTCTGTTGTGACTCTGAGTGGCATGCAATCTTGAAAGCAAGTTAATAAGAATAGTAAAAACAAATGGCGACACATTCAGAAACACTAATACCAACACTGTCTCAATTCACAACATTCTCACCAAGGACCCAACACCCAACTTAACCTTAACCCTAACCCTAACTCTGGGGGAATAGCCAGGTTTTAAGAGTTCATTTGAATGAAGGTCCAGGGTAGGGTCCATACATTTACCCAACAATTCATAGCGTTATCAGGATTACAATACACTTGTGCCAAAAAAATAATAGAATCATAGAGGTAGGACATAGTCCACTACAACATCTCTGAGAAATAACTATCAATTTTGTAGTTAAAGATTTCTCCTGAGAAGAATGCACTACTTCAGGTAGCAGCCTGTTCTATGTTTTGCCATATTATGGAAGGATGACATTAGGAAATGTATGTGCTAGTATTGGGGCCTAAAAATTTCAGGGTGATGAAGAGCTGTCATAAGAACAATGCAACAATTTTTTTGAAAAAAGTTTCAAGATGGTTCTGCAAGCATATTTTGAAACGGATCAGCTCCTATTTGCAGTCTGACCATCATTTTGCAAGGGATTATGGGCTTCTTCGTTCGACTATAACAAGGAACTATTTTAGAAAATAGAACAGAGAAAATGAAACTTGTGTTTTGTTTTGTAGAACACAAACTTTGGCATTTTCACTGTATCTGTCAGAGATATTAAATTTATTGTTTTTAGTATAGTGAATTTATTGATAAATTATTCTGAATGTTCATGAATTTTCCTATTTCAGTTGTACGTCAGTTACGTTAATTGGTTCTGAGAGGTGTGATGAGTACTGTTTACTCTTTACTGTTAGTTTTATTTCTATGCCGCCCAACTCCCGGAGGACTCTGGGTGGCTTACAACAATAAAAACATTATAAAAATATAAAAACTATTAACAAGAAACATATTAAAAAACATTCAACAACAAATAAAAACCCATACACACCGTTTCGTGGCCGGATCTCGCCAAATTACAGAGGCGAGATCAACGGCCCCAAGCCTGCCGGAACAGCCAGGTCTTCACGGCTTTCCGGAAGGCCAGCAGGATGGGGGTAGTCCGGATCTCAGGAGGTAACTGGTTCCAGAGGGCTGGGGCAGCCACAGAGAAGGCCCTCCCCTGCAGGCCTGCCAGCTGGCACTGTTTAGCTGACGGGACCTGGAGGAGCCCAACCCTGTGGGATCTTACCGGTCACTGGGAGCTATGCGGTAGAAGGCGGTCTCGAAGATAACCTGGCCCTGAGCCATATAAAGTACCAAAAATGTTGAGTGCCAAACAAATTTTTTCCATAAGAAATAATGTAGTGAGTCACAAGGCAGCCGACACCTGCAAGTTCTAGCTTATGCAACAAACAACGAGTACTGGGACAAAATTTTCACATCAATAAGTGTTGAGTACCAAATCCGATGAGTTTCAAAGCAGTTCAGTACCAAGGTATCACTGTATTCTGTTCCCATTTGAATCTCTGATGGGACCCTAGTTCCTCTCAGCAGGGAAGTAGAAGTGTATCCTCACTATATTTCCTTGTCTGCATGTGGGAATTACTGAGCCTGAAATATGCCCTGGATTCAGAAAATCTGAAACATTTGAGATGTCTTCTGGGAGATATGAACTCCAACAAAAGAATACGCTTTGCCAATCTCAACCTTCACAAGTTACTCTGCTTTAGATGGTGGTTCAAGAGACCACAGGGTTTCAGCTGATTTGCCCCTCATGGCCCCACCTCCATGCAAGCAACCCTTGGGCTATTGCAAATTCCAAGATGGAGAATTTTATGCAAGATCCAGAATTATGCCTTGAAGAAAGCTCATGGGAGATAACTGAATTATTCTATCTGGGAATGTTTTGCTTGGAAAGAGGAACATCCCCTTGGGGATGTTGGTTTATCATTTCTATCAAAATGAGGCCTAGAGTGGGAAAAGTGTTGTTTCAGATTCCTACAACTTTCTTTATAGACTTTGAATTTTAGTGTTTCTGACCTCCTTTCTCTTCCTCTTCCTCCTGAAAGCTCAAATTTATTATTTGAAATAATTTCAGTACCAATTTGACTTTTGTGTGGTAGGTCAAAGACTACACTCCCCAAAATAGTGGCTGGTGCTAGGGCCAAACTAAAATGCAATTTACTTTAAAATTTAATTAAAACTAAATGCAGTTAATATGATTGAAGTTGTGCAATTAGAATCCTCTTTTTATCAGAGTAAACTTGGTAACACTTTTGCAGATGTGTAAGAATCATATCTAAGACCTTTGAAGGACGCAAGACTTCATTTTGTATCTCTCTGCTCTATGTGATCTAGGACCTATCCATCTAAACTGAAACAGCAATGGTCTAGATTAGGATCAGAATAAAACATCCTATTAGATTATCTTCTCCTACTTAAAAGGTAGGCAAAGGCAGATGTGAAATGTAAGAATAGGTTGATGTATACAAATTTGTCAACGGTCAGTTTTTTTCTCTGCCTCAAAAGTTATAGAAAGCTTAAACTTGTTCAATGTGTTGCTGTCATTGTTATTATGATTACTGCTACTAGAAGTATTATTCTGTATTTTGAAGGGCTGCTTCTAGACAGGCCTACCAAACATCATCCAGCCTAGGCAGAACAACATGCGTACTTTGTGCCCGAAAAGTCCATACGACGTCTGAAGAGGCCTCAAAGGAATACCAGGAAAGGTAAAACTTTCTTTAGCGATAACGATAAAGGTATCCAGGACCAAACATTTGTCTACTGATTGGTTAAGCAACTTTAGGGTACTGGCATGTGGAGAAAATGTCCTTGATTGAAATGCTTAGATCTAACAAGGGTGGGTGAAAAAGAAGAGGAATTGGTCCATATAAAGGAGAAAGCCAGAGGGGAGAAACTAGGAAGGACATCAGGAGAAAGACAGAATAGAGAGTTGTCAAGAGTCGCTAAAAAAGCAAAGGTCATGTTTACATGTCGAGTTGGAATACTCAACTGGATCTTGGACAGCATTTTTTTTATTTCTTCTAACGGTCATGGGGAGTGATGCTTATCTCCATAGCTTCACAGACACGGAGTCCCAGGCATATCCCTGAATGTTGCTTAGAACATTGTTATAAAAACTGCTTAGGGCCCTCTTGCTCTTGCTCCCAAAGGCCTTCAGAAAAGAAAGAAAATGAATTAACTTGATAATTTTCAAATCCTCAGAGCTCTGGTGGATTGGCTGGCGAGAGCTGTCAACACACGTTCACTTGCAGCATAGCAAGTTCTTCATTAATTTATTAGATCGAGAATACCAAAGCATTGGGTGTCTCTTAAATCTCATACCTGATATGTTCCCATGTTAGAAATAGATTTTAAAATTGGGTTAAACACAAGTCAGCTTTTCAGTTTAAAACAAACATGCAAGGTTCTAGCTAAACGCTGAAAAGTTGAACAACTTACCTTGAGTATAGCTGTCTCTTAATCATTGGGGAGGTTTAAGGTGATCTCTCAGTTGAAGCCAGGAGATGTCCTCCGGGCAACTCTATTCCTATTTCTGGGAATGGCTGTGTGCCCACTGATGTTCCGTACAGCAAATATATCAGTGACCTGCTCCCACTGTGTTATGAAAAGTAAAGTTATGGCGATACCTTCATCCCGTTCCTCTGCAGTTCAGTTGAGGATCCTTATGTTTCCTCTTGGCAGTCTTACTTCTGCAAGGAAGATGAATGCTGACCTTGGTTCAAGTGACCAATCTATAGTTAGTGATCTGGTCTACCATGAGGAACTGGGTCCAGAATGTACAGAAATTGGCTGGGATTCCACATGAGGCAAAATGGTTCCCATGACAGGGAAGACTTCCCTGTTTAGTTCTCATACTGCCTCGGTACCAATAGTATGGTGGTCCCTTGGAAAAAATGGCATTCACATTAGGAATACCCCAGAGGAGAAAGTGGGTTATGTGTGTGTGTGTGTGTGTGTGTGTGTGTGTGTGTGTGTGACTTATTCGCCAAATCATATTAGCACGTATGTCATCGATCTCTTATAGCAGCTCTGCCATGACAGTATGGTAGTGTCAGGCCTTCAAATATGCTGCATAACTAACTACGCAGTAGAAAAGGTGACAATGTTGAAAATATTTTCCTCTTCCTGTCAGCCTTTTGCTCATTTAAATTCATATTTATTTTAGAGATGGTTAGACACACATGCACACAGGGTATGGCTTAGAAATGAGTTGGATAGGCTGGGCTATTTTTCCAGATATCTGAATCGTGTCTTGCTATTTGAGAAATCTGAAATGGTATTTTTAGTACTGAAAATACCCCTCCAGTGCTTGAAGCAATTCCAAGTTATTTATGTAGGTGTCTAAATGTTCTTCTTATTGGTTTAACTTCTTTAGAGATGGACCAAGATCCTCTCCCTCCCTCCCTCCCTTCCTTCTTCTCACTTTCTTTTTCCTTCCTTCCTTCCTTCCTTCCTTCCTTCCTTCCTTCCTTCCTTCCTTCCTTCCTTCCTTCCTTCCTTCCTTCCTTCCTCCCTTCCTTCCTTCCTTCCTTCCTTCCTTCCTTCCTTTCTTCCCTTCCTTCCCCCAATCTCTCCCTTCCTCCTTTCCCTTCCTTCCTTCCTTCCTCCTTCCCTTCCTTTCCCTTCCCTTCCCTTCCCTTCCCTTCCCTTCCCTTCCCTTCCCTTCCTCCCATAGTCAGTGATGTCATGTTGCAGCTAATGACATCATGACATTATTGAGGTAATCAGCTTTGGAAGGATGTTAGAAAGCTTCAGGGGTAAAATAGATATACCCTCTTCTCCCCTTAAATATATTTAACCCCTATCCCAAACAGGCTCTCAGAATCACAAAAGAGATGCTGGACCTGTACTTTATTCCATTGGAAATAAGTGTATTGTAGAGACATTGATGTTATCCCAATCCAGGCGTGGGTTTCTCCTGGTTTGGACTGGTTCTCCCGAACCGGTAGCGTCCCGCTGGTGATATCATGATGACATCACTGAACTGGATCGGTCTGTGCCGGTCCGTGGGGGCTGCCATCTTTTTTTTGAATTTTTTTGAATTTTTTTGAATTTTTTTTAAATTTTTTTTTTAATTTTTTTTGAATTTTTTTTTGAATTTTTTTTATTTTTTATTTTCCTTCTGAGCATGCACAGAAGCCGACTTCTGGCACTGTGCATGCAGTCGCCATCTTTTTTTCAGCTTTGTTTTTTCCCCCCGGATTTTTTGTTACTGCGTATGCGTGCGCGCGCGAAGCGAGGAGGGAGCGAACCGGCAGCGAGGTAAGTTGGAACCCACCCCTGTCCTAATCCATTTAGTCTTACCTAAATTTGCCCTAGTCTATTGTATGGTAATACTAAGTCTCATGTCTTTGCTGTATATTTGTTGTTATGTAAAGCAGAGGAAGGCTGGCTAACAGGTTTTTCGGTGTCAAGAAAGATGGTAGAGTGGGAGACAGGAGGAATTGTTGCCTGGAAAGTTGTTTTGTGTAAACCTCTCTGTAAAGACAACACAAAGCACCTTTATTCAAACTAGGGACTTTCCTGCTTTTTGATGAATTCCTTCCCTGTGATAGTGGATTCTCCACCAAAGAATCTCAAGATAGTCTGATGTAGTTAGAGCATTAGATTAAATCTGAACAATACTATGTCCTCATTGGATGTTTCATTGTTTACCGTACAATCTTGATCGCAGTATTACCAACCGCAAGGGATTTTTGTGAGGATAAAATGGGATGTACATGGATCAGCGGTGGGTTGCTACCGGTACGGCCCGGATCTACGAACCGGTAGCAGTGGTGGAGGGAGGCTCCGCCCACCTGCCCCAGACACTTCTGCGCATGCATAGAAGCGTCGTGTGCGCACGCGAGCATGCGCGCGAACCGGTAGCAACGTGATTTGCAACCCATTACTGACATGGATGCATCTTAGAGGAAAGGTACAACTTACCTGTAATTAAAGAGAGCTTGCAAGGTTCTCAGTCACTTCAATAGAGTTTATTTATTTATTAGATTTTGATCCTGCCTTTACTATTATAAATAACTCAAGATGGTGAACTCACTTGATACTCCTTTCCCTTCCTATTTTCCCCACAACAACAACCCTGTGAAGTGGGTTGGGCTGAGAGAGAGAGAGTGACTGGCCCAAGGTCCCCCAACCGGCTTTCATGGCTAAGGCGGGACTAGAACTCCCAGTCCCCTGGTTTCTAGGCCAGCGCTTTCACCACTACACCAGAATGCAGTTTTTCCAACTTAATACTGTCAAAGGGATAAGTTTCATAACTTTCCTTGACCTGCTGCAGTATTTTGGTAACTTCGATACTAGGTGAAACCTAATTAGTTTTCCCTCTGATCTTGCAGGAGTCAGGAGCAAAAGTCTCTGCACTGGAGTGAACAGAGGAAGATCCGATATGTCAAGAGTTTGGCTGCTTTAGAGGATGAACTTCGCATAGCCCGACTTCTTGCTAGAGAACAATTGGATAAAGTTGCCATACAGAGGATGGTACCTTATTTTCATTTCTTTTCTATTAGTAGAAAATAATCTCCATCAATTACTTGTTTTCCTACCAGAACACCAGGGTTCATAACTCACATTAAGCCATCATTTATTTGAACCGTGATTTATTGAATTAAGAATAACAGTGCCGGCTGGCGGGACCACGGGGGAGGGCCTTCTCTGTAGCCGCTCCGACTCTGTGGAACCAACTTTCCCCCGAGATCCGTACTACCCCCACCTTACTGGCTTTCCGTAAAGCCGTTAAGACCTGGCTTTTCCGGCAGGCCTGGGGCCAATAGTTGCCCTGATTGGCCCATGCATGGTTGTGTGAGTGTTTTATTTTAAATATAGATGTTTTTTTTAATTGCTTTTATATGTTTTATTTTTTTATGATGTAAGCCGCCCAGAGTCCTTCGGGAGTTGGGCGGCATATAAATTTTATAAAATAAATAAATAAATAAATAAATAAATAAATAAATAAATAAATAAATAAATAAATAAATAAATAAATAAATAAATAAATAAATAAGTCACAAGGGCTGGATTGCCATGTTATACTGTATTCCAGGGTCTCCAAACTTGGCTACTTTAAGTCTTGTGGACTTCAACTCTCAGAATTCCCCAGCATGGCTGGCTGGGGAATTCTGGGAGTAGAAGTCCACGAGTGTTAAAGTTGCTAAGTTTGGAGACTCCTGCTGTATTCCATAATTTATAAAACATTGTTGCTAGCATAACGTCAAGGCAAAATGAAACAACCCAACCTCATTATGACAACAGTTGAAGTTGGCCTGAAGTCACACCTGTCATTCACAACTCTGGTTAACTGACACCATTGCTTGATTCTTTCTGGAGAATATTCCTTTCCAGGGTCTGTAGAATTTGGAGATTTTAAATGCATTTATTAACATTCTAACTATTTATTTAATGGTGGTTTGAATTAAATGAACTAATTTTGGTTAATAAAATAACACATCTTACTTGAGTCATGTCCTCGGGAATTATTAAAAAAACATGAACATGTGGGCTATAGATTTTTCTAAATTAAAAAAAAATGCTATAAAATTATAATTTAGCTTAATGCATGAACTCAAGGGCTCTTTCCAGGTTATTGAGTGATTTTCCCACAATTACTTTACAGGTAGAGGAAAAAATGGCCTTGGAAAGGTATGCGGTTGAAGAAAACATCAGCCGAGCCCCGGAATTTTTAGTGCGGCTGAGATCTCATACTGTGTGGGAAAGGATGTCCGTCAGGCTTTATTGTACAGTCCAAGGATTTCCCACCCCTGTTGTACAATGGTAAGCCTTCGACTCTTTCCAGGAATCTCAAGATGGTGCTAAGTGTTATTCATGTTATTAAATGTCACTTTTATATTGGCTATGTTTAAGAACCCTTTATAATCCTCAAAGGCATTCTGGATGGATGCCGTTGCCTTGACATGAATGACACAGAAGCTTCCGACTTTATCCTTGAAGGCATCGATTGGAGACTTCAGAGCTTGAAACGGGTTGCACGCTGAGATGTTCATTGAGACAAGTTCAGGGGGCAGAGTGCTATATGTCCCTTCTGGACAAAGCTGAATAACTCTTCAATCAGTCGTTAAGTCCCAAAGTGATTTTAATAGCGCTTCTTCATTAGGATATGAAAATATAAAAGCTTGAAACTCAACAGAGAAAATGATATTCAACTGAAACTATGGGTGTACGCAGGAAGAATCATACTGTAAATCTAACCTCGGGGTACCTCTGTGTGTAACCTTTGCATAGCTCCCAATGAAATCCCACAATGTCATCCATGTTTGGCAGCTGATTTAATTTACTTCTGGCTCAGCTGAAACTAATGCAAAGCTAGTTTGGGTTTTGAAACACTGCTCTGGGAAGTTATAATTGAGCTACTTCCCAATTTATGGAAATATTAGCTTCATCCCACCTCAGGTTCCTGGGACACAGCTTTCCTAGCAGGTCTTCAAGAGAGAAGTTAACTTAATGGCTTTTCAAAGTGCCACCTTCTCTTGTGGAGATGCCAAGATACATACGTACACACACACACACACACACACACACACACACACACACACACACACACACACACACACAATGTATAAACAAATCCCAAGACATGCCAAATCTTGCAGTTTTACCTGAAAACTCATGGTGATTTTTATATTCTGATATTCTGATACATACGTACACACACACACACACACACACACACACACACACACACACACACACACACACACACACTGTATATATGTAAGATCAAATCCCAAGACATGCCAAATCTTGCAGTTTTACCTGAAAACTCATGGTGATTTTGATATTCTTGCTTGTTTCTGCAATAGTTTTCTAATACCACTTCTATTTATGTTGATGGTCATCGAAAATGAAACCAGCAGCGAGTGTCTTTCCCGTCAAACTAAAGAGTGCCATCAATTTTGCCTGAATTACATTGCAATTTGCTTTTCAGCATAAGCTGAGAGCTTTTGATTTTTGTGTTTTTGGTTTTGCTTCTCAGGTACAAAAATGAAGAATTGATTACTCCTGCAAGTGAGCCTGGGAAGTACACCGTCGAAAGCAAATATGGAGTGCACATGTTGGATATAAACAGGTAGGTATCTGTGATGGAGCAGTTATTAAGGCAATTTTGATACTTGTTTTACAAAAAATAAGTTCCATCAAAATCCACAGGACTGATTGCCAGTTACAGAGTATGGAAGCTCTGCCTACAGTTGAATGCATATTGTGGTTTGGGTTCTTTGTGAAAGTTAACTTTCTGGCCACTACCCAACTCTTACATCCAAATGTTTATCACCCATGAAAAAGGCACCATAAGCAAGGGGGATCCTGGCTGGGTCAGATCTATCCACTCTGGACAGTTTCCTCAACCTTCACAATATGTTGATGAAGATTCTCAGTCATCCAGGTAGAATTGTCTGGAATTTGAGTAACTGGACATCTTTTCTTCTTGACTATCTGATAGTTTGAGAGACGAGAGAAGGATTTTTTTAAATGCCAAAATGGAAAATCCTTCCGTCAACAGAGGTGGAGCCTCAGACACAACCATTTTATATGCTACTTTTGCATCAGTCCCCAGGAAGATCAAGATGACATCACAGGCTCACCAGGGAGGACAGACTTAATGACCCACTTAGGAGAAAGGACTCTTAACAACTGTCTGCCTACTCATCTAATGAGCCTGTCCAGATTAGGTGAGAAATGAAATCACTCCGGAGAACATATATGGGGTCCCCCTAACCAACTTACACAGACTGAAGAAGCTTCTTGGATAAGCAGTGAAACGTTTCAAACCAAAAAGAAATGATGTACAGTTGCCATGACTCAACTTCCAGTCAACCTTGGCCACTTTAAGATGTGTGGACTTCAACTCCCAGAATTTCCCAGCCAGTATAGAGTTGCAGTCCACACATCTTAAAGTGGCCAAGGTTGAGAAACTCTGCTCTATGGTATATTCTTCCCCAGGTAAGCTCTGGAAAAAGACAAAGGTCTTTGTTTGGCTCATAGGGGGCAGATGGGAACTCTTCCTTCACTTCTTTAGCAACTTTGGGGATGAGGAGAGGTGCTGCTGGGAGGCCAAACAGGCCTATAAATTCACAATGCAGACTGCACCGACACACAATCACACAGTATACACCATGTCCCAATCCATTAAACCAAACATTTATGTTCACTTTTGTGAGCTTTATTTAATAAAAAAAGAAAGAAAGAAAAGAATCCCTGCGTATGCCCATGTGTGTGTGCTAGTTAATAGCATTCATTTTTCACCTGGGATTTTTGTCAGAAAGTGCCATGATTTCTCTTGCACTTTGTATTCTCTCTTTCATTATTTCTCTTTCCCTTTCCAAGTTTAGTTTCTACTGCCTTTTATTATATAAATATATATCTAAAAAACAATAAAAATATATATCTTAAAAAAGGAAGTGCCATGCCTTGAGATTTAATTCTCCCTGTTAAAGTGCGAATCTGATGAAAATCTACCTATCTTTCCCATAGCAGAACCCCCAAGGAGAGGAGAGTGTGTTTTCCTTTCCGTAGGGATAACAGGCAGTCTGGGAGAGCAGACTTTGAAGAGCTTGTGGTTTTAAAAGAGTTTGACCTGCTCTCCCTAGCTGTGCGTTATGGTTCTGAAGTAATTTGTCCTCCCTTTGGCCCATTATTACACCCAAATCCAGTTGCAGCTTGCTACACATTTAATGTAGTGGCATTCATCCCTGGATCTTTGCCACAAGCAACTTGGCTTCCGAATGCCCCGCAGAAGAAAAAACGGATCCTAGATGCGATAGTTATATCTACTTTGGCCATTGTTTATTCATTATTATAAATCAAGGTCCCTGGAATTAGCTGCCAAATCAGCCAATCAGCTACAAATCAGAGGATGTGATTTAGTTGAATGCTAATAGCCGAATGACTTTTCCTTTCATGGGGCTCTTTTCCTTTTATTTATTTATTTATTTTATTTATTTGTTTGTCAAACATGTACAAGATAGCATGTATAGGTATAAACATAAACATAATCAAAGTGAATACAGATAGATGAGGACAATAGGACAGTAGGACAGGGACGGTAGGCACGCTGGTGTGCTTATGCATGCCCCTTACAGACCTCTTAGGAATGGGGTGAGGTCTACAGTAGACAGTCTAAGGTTAAAGTTTTTGGGGTTTGGGGAAGAAACCACAGAGTCAGGTAGTGAATTCCAGGCATTGATCACTCTGTTGCTGAAGTCGTATTTTCTGCAGTCGAGTTTGGAGCGGTTTACATTAAGTTTGTATCTATTGTGTGCTCGTGTATTGTTGTGGTTGAAGCTGAAGTAGTCATTGACAGGTAGGACATTGTGGCAGATAATTTTATGAACTACATTTAGATCGGTTCTAAGGCAAACTTTTTTTTAATGCAAACTTGTTTTGGGGGCTACACCGAATGCTCCTGTTCCCCTCCCACTACACATAGCAGAGAGTTATTACATATCTGAATAACGGCCTGATATTTTCAGGATATCTAACAGTTAGGATTCTCTACGTATTTCAGTATTCTTCTCAGCTGTTCATGCCACTGAGCTGAGTTTCAAGTCATGCGATATGTAGCCACTTAAAGCCGCTGAGCAGTTTCTTGGCTCTCATCTTCCCGGGTCTCTGAAGCTGAGGCTGAGAAAACCTTTCCATCTGATGTGAGTGTGACATTCATTCCTAGGAACACACGAGTGCTCCTTGGCTCCAGTGGAAACATTCTTCAGGAGCCAAAGCCATGGCATCGTCTCATCATTTTAAAGTGGCAACCGGGTACCTTTTTATCTGCGCAATTGGATGTCTCAGTGGACTTTTACATCTGCCCCAAAGTCTAAAGCTTTTAAACTTTTGTCAATCTGATTCTCTCTCTCTCTCTCTCTCTCTCTCTCTCGCTCTCTCTCTCTCTCTCTCTCTCCACATACCTTCCCTCCCCCTGTGTTTTGTTTTCTATGGGAAATAGGTATCTCCCTCTCTCTGTCTCTCTGTCTCTCTCCCTCTCTCATCTCTCTCCTCCCTCTGTCTCTCTGTCTCTGTCTCTCTGTCTCTCTCACCCTCTCTTTCTATATCTCTACCTGTCATCTCTCTCTCTCTCTCTTATCTATCTATCTATCTATCTATCTATCTATCTATCTATCTATCTATCTATCTATCTATCTATCTATCTATCTATCTATCTATCTATCTATCTATCTATCTATCTATCTATCTTTTATCTCTCTCTCTCTTTTTTCTTCTCTCCTTTCTTCTTCTCTATCTCTCTATCATCTATAATCTCTCTCTCTCTCTCTCTCTCTCTATCTATATATATATATATATCTCATTTTTTATCTATCTCTATCTATTTATATC
>QLTV01001698.1:8391225-8417318 GCA_003457575.1 Thermophis baileyi
TAAAACTCTTTCTTCCCCTCCTTCTTCTCTGATTTACATTCGCCGCTTCCTCAGTCCGCACCCGCTTTCGCTTTCGTGCTTACATTCCTTCAGGCTATTTTCTCACCAAACAGGTCTCCTTTTCTTTTCTCCCAGTTCAAATACGTTTGCTGCTAATTCTTCTCCGCTTCCTTCTAAAACAGCTGGCTGTCACGTCTTCCGACCGGCCATTAACAGGCCGGTCCCTTTCGCACACGATCTGAAGGCTCCTCTCGCCCGTGCAGGAGATCGCCTTTCTCCCTCTGGGGCTCCGAGGCTTCCCCTCTCCACCGGTGCTCTTTTCACGAGCGTTCCTTGCCTAACACGGCCACGATTATACAAAAAGCCGAGCNGCCGCTTCTCTCTCACACAGCTGGCTGTCACGTCTTCCGACTGGCCATTAACAGGCCGGTCCCTTTCGCACACGATCTGAAGGCTCCTCTCGCCCGTGCAGGAGATCGCCTTTCTCCCTCTGGGGCTCCGAGGCTTCCCCTCTCCACCGGTGCTCTTTTCACGAGCGTTCCTTGCCTAACACGGCCACGATTATACAAAAAGCCGAGCAAGCCTTACGAGGTTTTCATCGGCATGCCCTCTCCAACGTGACGCCAACCGGAAGTCTCCCAGTCCACTAATCTTGCTATTAGATCTATTGGCCTGGGTTAATGGGAGTTGGAATCCAAAATATCTGAAAAGGATTAGTGTGCTAATTTCATATATCCATCCATTAATCCTTAGACTAATGGTATGTGAGGCCAATATGAGTTGTGAAAATGCTTTCATGTTATGGACATGCAATATGGAAAGAGGTGGATATGGAGGCCCATCTCCTGGTATACGTAGGTTCCTCTTTCTGATAGTATTACTGTTTTAATGTTCTGTATTAGCAACCTTTCTGATTAAGCTGAATAATTCAGACTGAACTTTCAGCAAATTTGGCTGAAAGCAACTTAATTTACATAAAAAGCCATTGAGAATTTCAGAGTAAAGTCTGAATTAGGATATAACATCTTTTTAAAATGTCCTGCTGCTTATTTCCATAAAGGAATCTTCAGGTTTTGTTAAGGAAGTAAGAAGATGCCTCACTAAATATTTTTAAAGGACATGTCCTTATATAGTTACTTTTGTCTCATCTCCAACCTACCATGGAGATAGTGATATTTAACTATTCCAATTTGCAAGTCTCTTGCAAATTTTCAGCAACAATTACTATTTTAAAAAAAACTTCACATGCTCCCTGTCCCTATTTTCACCCTTTATCTCAAAAGGAACAACTTAGTCAAGAAAGATACCCAAACGACTTCTGACAATTAGGAGGATAGAAGGTTAATTTAGGATGGAGTTTTCACTATACTCTGCAACCATCTTTTCAGCAATCCTCCATTTTGGTCTCTTTTTTGACATGGATATGGAGTTGTTTCAGAACAGAACTGCTTTGGAACAGAACTGTTCCAGAATTCTATTTCAGAATAATGTTATTCCATACATATAACCTAGAGCAAGATTTGATAGATGACTAAATTCACTGATGTAGCCATTGGTTAAAACTCACCAACTCTCCATTCCCCCAAGCCCGGCCTTTCCTTTATAAAGGAAAATTCTTGATGAATGTTTTTCCTGAGAACCTGTGATGTTTGGTGGAAGGGAAAATTCAGTCTGGGGAATCCCCCAATCATTTTCCCTAACATGACTCGCACTAAAACAGTAAGGACAGCTTCATTCTGTGTCTTTATTATTAAAACTGAATAGGGATTAGCAATGAAGACAGTGAGAGGTCTTTGGTGCTCTCTGGTTGTTTTCTTGCAGACATTTCATTACTCAAACTAGGTAACATCATCAGTGCTAGTAAGGCATGGGGTTTGCTCTTAATTTAAAGTCTGCTGGCTTGCCCTGTCAGTGTTGGTGAGAGTGGTCTTGGAGGTTCTTAGGTTCATTTGGATTGTTCGGACAAATTGGCTGTCAATGGACACATGTACATAAACAACATCTATACACTATGCAAAAGAGATAATCAAAAAGCCAAAAAAGACCGAAAGACCTTCCCACTAGCAATCAACATGAGCATAGACTAACATCAAGATCAATATTAGACCAACGATCAAGAAGTAAACAATACCCAATCAAGGAACTGCCAAACAGGCCAACATTAAACAGCCCAACCAAAAAGCTTCCAAGACCACTCCCACCAACAACGAACCAAGCTCAGAAAGCACCAAGGACCCCTCATTTCAACCCTGAGCTACAAATATTCTCCTTAATGAGGACAACATAATTTATTAATTATTAATTATAATAATTAATGCTGGTGTGCTTTTCTCCTAGCTCAAGAATGGAAAAAAAGTGAATTCACTTGATTGTGAGGGAAATCCCACTGTCACCCAGTAGTGTTATTTATGGTGTCATATTTATAATAGCTGAATGATACGAGGGTGATTTCATCTGAGCTTTTATTGGGGTTTTAGATGCTGATGCCCTAGTGATGGGGGCCCCAGGGGCACCAATGGATGTGAGCTGCCATGATGCCAACAGAGATTATGTTATTGTTACTTGGAAACCACCAAATACAACCCATGAAGCTCCAGTGATCGGCTATTTTGTGGACAGGTATATGCGGAAGGAATAGCATTTGATTCGTCTATATTTCAAATAAATTATCAGTGCTCAAAAGACAGTTTTTGAATTTGGTGTAGGTTTTACTTTCTATAGCAAGTTAATATAATAGTGCTCAAGTTTTATTTCAATGGAATTGATGGCCTTTTATGGTTTTTCAACAAGTTACAAATCTCCAGCTCAGTCCGGATCTCTTTGAATTAGTTCACATACTGTACATGAAGATCTTTTAATTGCTCAGTATGTGATAAATTAGCACTAAAATGATTATTTTGTTGAAGAATCTTTTAGCAGAGATGACTTGAAATGCCTGTTCTGAATAGAATGACCAAACATCTTTTTTTTAAAAAAAATATAGAGGTCAGTCCTTTATTTCAGAAAGCTGTCCTTCTAGCTTTGTTTATTTTTTAAAAAACTCATTTTAGTCCTTTATTTGGGTCATTTAAAGTTTACCTTGCAAATGAGACCACTTAATATACAATCCTTCACATTCATGTGAAAACTATAGAACCTGAATTGTATTTTTTAAAATAAATTTACATGTACTGTTTGATTTTAGATATTTTTATTGGAATATATATTTTTGTAAAGTTTTTGTTTTGCTCTTGAATTATCTTTCATAAAGCAAAGTTTACACAATTACAATTCTTATCTAATGAATCTCTTTTAGATTTACCCCCGTTTCAGGTCTTTCTTTTATTTTTTCTGAGAAAATATAGTCACTGTAATTATCCATTAATAATTAATAATTAATAATAATTAATAATAAAGGCATGATCAGCACTACACATCCTTCTTTGCAAGTTGCTACCTGGTGATCACAATTGCCAAGTGAATCATTTAGTTCCTTACTTCTTGGCTTCCTACTTGTTAGCTTAATATGTTAATTTCCCTTTTTATTAGGTGATAGTGGGATTATTTTATTTTATTTTATTTATTTGATTTTTATCCTGTCTTTATTATTATTTTTTTAAATAACTCAAGGAGGCGAACATACCTAGTACTCCTTCCTTCCCCTATTTTCCCCACAACAACAACTCTGTGAGGCTGGGTTCGGCTGAGAAAAAGTGATTGGCCCAAGATCACCCAGTTGGCTTCCATCATTAAGGCGGGACTGACTGTCTCCTGGTTCCTAGGCCAGCACTTTAACCACTAGACCACAGTGGCTCTCCTGATCTTATTTACCCCCAATGACTGATGATCAATCTTCATTAACTTCACTTCTTGAATGTGTATTCAGTGAACCTGCTAAAGATATGTGCGAGGAGCTTTTCACATGCTCTGTCCATTCCACATAATCCTATAGGTCAAATTGTCAAATATTCTTGAGTCGCATTCACTTCCTGGGAAATATGCCATGTTCAATTTATATAACAGTGGTCCTGCTGTTTGGGTCAAGGACCAATTTAGTTTAGCATTTTGCCAAATGCCTGAAGGGCAAGTGGGACATGGAAACAAACCCCTCTCTTGCTATTGCTGCCCTGCTATTATTATTTCAAGGATTCACGCAATCCTCTACCTTGCGTCTCAAGACTACCAGCCCTTGATGGATCTGTCCTCCATTAAGTTATCCAATTCCACTTTAAAGCTATTTATGAGAGTGCCTGGGCTAGTTTGGGCTAGTGGTTAAAGCACCAGTCTGGAAATATGGAGACCTTGCTTTTAGCTCCATCTTAGGCACAAAGCCAGCTGGGTGACCTTGGGCCAATCATTCTTCTCAGCCCTAAAAAGGAGGCAAGGACAAACCACTTTTGAACACTTGCCAAGAAAATTTCAGGGGCTTGAAGGAGGTGCATCAGATGCACAGGTAGCTCAGTGGTTAGAATGCAGTATTGCAGGCTAACTCTGCTCACTGCCAGAAGTTCGATCCTGTCCGGCTCAAGATTGATTAAGCCTTCCATCCTTTCGAAGTCAGTAAAATGAGGACCCAAATTGTTGGGGGCAATAAGCTGACTCTGTAAACCATTTTAAGGATGTCTGTAAAGCACTATGAAGCAGTATATAAGTCTAACTGCTATTGCTGTTGCTATCCAAAGCAATAGTCACTGGCTTCAAAATGACAGGGTTGTGCATATAAAAAGGAGCAGGACCACAACTACCTGGTTGTGCCTACTGTTTGGAAGCCAATTAACATTATTGTGGTTGCCCATGAGCTATCCACAACAATTTCCTTTTTCCTCATTGTATACCTGTGAAGGTACAATATTTTATCCTAATGCCTATTATTTTATACTTACTTCATTTCAACTATATTTGGCATCTGATTCACCAGTCAGCCAGTTTAAAAAGATCATTCTCATAGCTCAAGCGGATTGTTAGAAAATCTTGAAAATGAAGTTTTCCTTTCCATCTTTCTGTTATTTACAGATGTGAAGTGGGTACCGAAAACTGGGTGCAATGCAATGATGCTCCTGTAAAAATCTGCAAATATCCAGTGACCGGCTTGTTGGAAGGGCATTCCTACATTTTCCGAGTGAGGGCCGTCAACCAGGCAGGGATCAGTCGGCCCTCAAGATCCTCTGATGCCGTGGCAGCTCTTGACCCCGTGGACCTGGAGAGGTCACAGAGTAAGAAAAAAGAATTGCCATATTTCTTCAGGGGAAATTATAAGCAGACTTACATAAAAGAGGAATCTTGCTGCTAAATGAGTGGGGCAGGTTAAATTTAGTTTCTGAGCTGGCCATAAATCAGACTTGCAGGCAGCTTACTTATGGCTACTTAAAGTGTTAAGATTTCAGCCCATGTATGCTTGTATGACAATTTGTATGTATCATCATCATCATCATCATCATCATCATCATCATCATCATTTTAGCCATTGTCTACCCACTGCAGGATGAAGACCTCTTCCACATGTTTCCATGTATGTATGTAATGTATGTATGTATGTATGTATGGAGAGAGAGAGAGAGAGAGAGAGAGAGAGAGAGAGAGAGAGAGGGAGGGAGGGGGAGAGGGAGAGGGAGAGGGAGGGAGATGTGGAGGTCCCATTGTGAACTATTATGGCTAATAACTTTCAACAGTTGTCCCGCATTCTGTATACAGGTAGTCCTTGACTTACAACCATTCATTTAGTGACTGTTTGAAGTTACAACAGCACTGAAAAAAAGTGACTTATGACCATTTTTTACACTTAACGACCATTGCAGCATCTCCATGGTCATGTGATCAAAATTCAGGATTTGGCAACTGGCATGTATTTATGACAGTTGCAATGTCCTGAGGGTCATGCAATCACTATTTGTAACCTTCCCTGTTGGCCTCCAACAAGCAAAGTCAATGGGTCATTAAGCCAGATTCATGTAATGACCGCATGATTCACTTAACAACTGCAGTGACTTGTTTATAAACCATGGCAAAAAAAGGTGGTAAAATGGGGCACGATTCACTTAACAGCTGCCTTGCTTACCAGTGGAAATTTTGAGCTCAATTGGGGCCGTGAGTCGAGGATTACCTGCAGTTGTCCAGCTCTTTGATACGTACAGTAAATATGTATGGAAAAGATTCCACTGATACATTATATTATGCCTAACACGTGCTTCATTTTTGTCCTGAGTGACAGGGAGTTCTGGTCAGACGATGAATTTGTTCAGAATAAAAAGGTGATCTTTTAAGGGTTTGTTCACCTTTAGCGTCATCTGAATTAACAACCTCAGATGCTACATCTAACTTTGCCTAATGTTGTTGATATAAAAACCCATGATAAGAAGCAATCAAATACTACAAAGAAGATGATTCAATGTAATTTTCAGAAGGCGTTCTATTAGTACAGAAACTTAAATATAAACAATGTTTTTTTCCCCCACCTTCAGCTATTCACATGGAGGGAGGCAGGGACATTATCCTCCATTATGACGACTTTGAAGGTACGTGACTTCTACAGAGGCAAGATAATAGACATACCCACAGTACTTCTGTGGCCGTTACTAAAACTTTCATCTTCCGGCTGACATTCAAATTTCTTTTTCTGGCTAGACTCCTTTCTTTATGCATTTAATATGGAGTTAAACATGTGCATCTCTCTTGTTGCGTACATGAGGAATTTAGTTAGGAGGAGAACCCGAGAACTAAGTTACTACATTCTTGAGTGATTATTGTTTTGAGTATCGGGAAATTCCATTTTCATTTTGTGCATGTAAGCATTCTGCATGTTTGCATTATCAGGCTATCCCGGTATTGCTACTTTAATTTTTCTGAGTTTCCACTAGAATCTTAAGAACTGCAATTTGTTGAAGCGCTTTAGGAGTTTAAAGCACAATAAATCATACCTGCTGATGCAGTTTAAGACCACAGTGTAAATATATTTTAACATTTGTCTTCCCAGAGCAGAAACACATTTTTTTGCTCTTTTGAATATGGAACTTAGAGAGCCAGAAAAGTCTAGTTAATCAGCACGGGGTTTATTTTCTTCTAAATTCAAATTGCAATCCAAAATGTATAGGTACAATGTGCTAAAATGCAAAGCGATATTTCTGTCGGTGCCTAGAGAATGCTCGGTGATAATAGTTAAAGCAAATCAAGTCACAAGTTTTATGTATTTTTTCCTCCTTTTGTGGTGAGCTGCTTTGCCTACCAAATATCTCGGTCGAAAGAAAACAGGTGTGGAGATGCCTACAAGAGCGGCCCCAGTAGTGATAGCATTAAAAAAAAGTGCTGGGGATTTTCTCTGACTAGGACTAATATTAAACCAGCTCAGGCAAGCTGAGCCATTCCAGATGGATCTTAAAGCTCCCATTCTCTCTTTGAACTGCTGATCTTTGATGAAAAATGGAGAACAGCCACAGTTGTTACAGGAAAACGACAATTCATTCCTGTGCCATATATTACCCCGATTCTCATTGTCATTCCTAAACTAGGAGAAGTTTCTACATCACCCCCCCCTTTTTTTTTGCCGGTATGATTTTATATTTAATTGCTGTGATCCTTCATGCAAATTTTTTTTCTTTGCTCATTTTTCAGAGGCAGAAACTCTCGGGCTCCACACTTTGATCAACCTGTCTCCTATTTGCATAAAGCATGAAGACTTTATCAGGGCATTTAGTACCGCGCATGAAAGCGATTCAAATATGATCAAAGTAAAACAAAAATCGTAGGAGATGAATGCAATATTTCCTCCTCCCCCCTTCAATTTCTTTTTTTTAAAGCCAGCTGTGAAAAATAACTGCTACTCTTCTTGCTTGGTTTTCACAAACTGGAAACAAATTAGCTTTGATAAATCACAAAGCTGATGTAGAGCCCTTAATAGCTGAGCAATGAGCTCTAATGAGATATTTTGGAAAGACAACGTTTTGCATCAATGCTAGCCTGGGAGATTAATCTGGCGCTGAACAGTTATTGAGTGTATTACTCTTCTAGGTGACGTTAAACTCCCTGGACCTCCCACCAACGTGCATGCTTCAGAAACCAGCAGAACATACGTCGTTCTCAGTTGGGACCCACCTGTTCCTCGTGGCAGAGACCCACTATCATATTTCATTGAGAAGGTACCGTGCTTTATAGTGGCATTTGGCTAGATGGCATTTCAGGACCACATCCTTATTCATCCAGATTCGGTCACAGTTTTGTTCCATATAGTACCAACCTTGTGAACTCTCAAGCTTCCTTTTTCCAATATGTATTTAGGATGGGCAGTGATACACACACACACACACACACACACACACACACACGTATGTGTGTGTGTGTTCCGTGTTTCCCCGAAAATAAGACCTATCCAAAAAATAACACCTAGCATGTTTTTTTACACGTGTGCCTAATATAAGCCCTTTCTCCAAAATAAGCCCTAATTAAGAGCCTGCGCAATTGGCCGCCCGCCCATTCCATCTGGTTGCTCGCGGTGCCATGGCCATGAGGTGAGGTGAGGCAGGGTGGTGATGGAGCTGCTCCATGCGCCCCACACTGGCTTATCTCAGGGCCACCGCAGCCAGGCCATCTCCCCCCGACAACTGCCTCACAGCGGCAGCACTGGCAGCCTAATGTGCAGCAGCAGCCCACGTGGCTGCTGGCCCACTACTTCTGCTTGCTCGCGGCCGCAACAGAGCTGGAGGCTGAGCAGTGTGTTGGTGCTGCAGCTGCGAGGCAGGTGTCAGGGCATGGATGGCCTGGCTGCGGGAGCCTGGAGGTAAGCTGGTGCGGGGTGCATGGGGCAGCTCAACCCCCCCAACTCAATTCGTGGCCGCGACACTGTTGTGTCACTTGGCCTCTTGCCCTGCTGCGAGCAAGCAGAAGAAGTGGGCATCCCGTACATGGGGAAAAAATAAGACACCCCCCCAAAATAAGCCCTAGTGCTTATTTCGGGGCCCAAAAGAAAATAAGATCCGGTCTTATTTTCGGGGAAACATGGGTATTTATATGTATGGGTGTAGGTAGGTATGTGTGTGTGTGTGTGTGTGTAGTATTTGTGTATTATGTATCTGTACATTTTTGAGAGCGGGTGACAAAATTTCATTTTTAACATGTGCCAGTGTGCCCACAGTAAAAAATGGCAATAAAGTTAATTTATCTATTTCAAATAATGTGCCCAGTAGCAGAAAGATAAAAATATGAACATTAGCAGAATAACAGAGTTATTGGAGGTTTTCTAATCCAGGGGTGTCCAAATTTGGCAACTTTAAGACTTGTGGACTTCAACTCCCTGAATTCCTTAGCTAGCCATGCTGGCTGGGGAATTCTGGGAGCTGAAGTCCACAAAGTTGCCAAGTTGGGAGACCCCTGTTCTAGTGCAACCCCTGCTCAAACAGGAGACCCTATGCCATTTCAGTCAAATGGCTGTCCAATCTCTTGAAATAGGTATGATTGAAGAGATCCCAGATAAAAAATGCTTTAGTTACGTTGATTTAAATGATACTGAAATTGAGGATTGGGGGAAAAGTGCTTTTTTTGTAGTGGGGAACATTGGATAGCTAAGACTTGGGAATAGGCAAGCCGTAGGAGCAGCATAGAGGCTGAAGTAGTTTAGCCTTCTACAAAAAATCTGGGCATGTGTGGAGCTACCTAAAGCAGATAGTAAAGACTCATACTTGCTCTGATCTTACCATCCCTGAATAGATAAATTGGTGTAACCCCATACACTTAGAGGGGTGCAGATTCAGAAAAAAAGTCTTTTGATACACCTATCTGAGACAGAGTCCCCATGCAGCTTTTACTTCTGGAAAAATATGCTCAGGCTTGGCCTCAAATGAACTAATGACATCCTCTAGAACAGTGGTCCCCAACCTTTCCAGCTTGGCAGCCCGGCAGGGGGTGGGATAGAGAGCTGATGTTTCTGTGTGAGTGGCAGGCACACACGTGAGTATGTGCAGCTCCATTTGCAAAAACAGCAGGCACATGCACCCGCCACTCACACAAATGGAGCTTCGTGTGTGAGCACAAGCACCTACCACTTGTGCAAATGGAGATGTGCATGCACACATGCTCACCCGCCACTTACGTGGCCCGGTTCCAAACAGGCCAAGGTCTAGAACAATGCTGTGTCAACTTTGGCCACTTTAAAATGTGTGAGCTTCAACTTCCAGAAAGCTGGCTGAGGAATTCTGGGAATTGAAGTCCACCCATCTTAAAGTGGCCAAGGTTGAGTATCACTAATCTAGAATAGCTAGGCTAACCAAAATCATATAATGACCAGAATTGAGCAAGACTCACAATATATTTATTTTTCAGATTGCTCTAAATGGTATCAAAACTGTCAGAAATCAAAAACCCTGCTTGAATGAAATCTATTTCAATCTATTTGTATAAAGGGGAGGAATTTATTGTTTTAACTGATTAAAGTCAAACACAGTCACCAACTAAAGCAAGCAAATCCATGCGCCTCTGTAATCCGTCTGACAGATTATCTAAGAAACAGAAGATTGTGTAGCATTGTTCATTAATTCAAGTACTTTTAATTCAAGTACTTTGAGGACATTTGCAGCTCTGTACATGCGGTAATGATCTTGTTCTTTTCTTTACAGTCTGTTGTTGGCAGTGGGACTTGGCAGAGGGTCAATGCTCAAGTGCCAGTCCGATCCCCTCGTTATGCGGTATTTGATCTTGCGGAAGGGAAATCCTATGTTTTCCGAGTTTTGTCAGCCAACAAGCATGGGATTAGTGATCCTTCTGAAATATCACCACCTATTCAAGCAAAAGAGGCCATCGGTGAGGAATGTTCCATGTTGGATTAGGGCTAGGGTGACTCAGGAACAAATCTGTCTCCAGCTATGGAAGTCTGGCTGACCTTGGGCCAGTCGCCCACCTTCAGCACTGCTTAATTTTCAGGATTATTATTGCAGGGGAAAATTGAAGGAAAATGTTATTTGCAAGGCCGGCTGTAGACATGTTGGCACCCTAGACAAAGTCATAAACTGGCCACCCCCTATGAGGATGATTTGACTCATCCTCCCATTTTGGTAGGAATTTGAAAAAAGTGCCTTCTTGCTCTTTTTTTTCCCCTTTGAGTTTTTGAGTTTTATGATTTTCAGGTTTGGCAAATGGTTTTATTTTTCTTTCCTCAGACATTTCCACCCTATTGCACAGTAAGTAACAGAATAAGAGTGTGGGAAGGGACCTTGGAGGTCTTCTAGTCCAACCCCCTGGGTCAAGCAGGAAACCATTTAATATTTCAGACAAACGGTTGTTAAAATTACATCAGTGCCCATTTTTATCTTATGGTAACAATTCTGTGAAATTGTATTTAACCCTTGAGCAGGCACGTTGGCTCATGGGGTCTACTACTACTTGGTTTTCTTTGCTTTTGTTCAATTATGATTTTTGGAAGTCTTCACGATTTTTGGTAGCCCCTTATAATTTGGTGCCTCTAGGCTGTTGCCTACTCATCCTTAGCTTAGAGCCAGCCCTGGTTATTTGAAATCTTGGAAGGAAGGCAGCATATAAATCTGTCAAATAAATGCAAATATACTTAAAATATGTGATAGATAGAAAACTCTTGGTGGCCAAGGCCAGACAGCTTGATTGTTTTTGAAGGGAGAAAGAACACAGCTGGGCAAGACAGGGGTATAAAGTGCACAAGACCTAATTTTCCAGCTTCTCTTTAGGTTGAAAAAGTTTGGAGTTTTCCTTATTTTTTTAAAAAAACTTAACTTAGTTACTTAAAATGCAGATTTTATATGTTTCCCATTCAAAATGGCTCTAAACTGCCTGATTTTCAGCTATAGCTATCAAGTGGGGTTCCAGAAACCATGAAAAAGAGAGTAGGGGTGTATTTCATCCTGAGCCCTCCGGATGCCTAGTTCTTGTATAGAACAAGAAACAATGCTGGGAAGAAAAAAAAAAAAGGCTCCATGAGAATTAATTTAATAATGAACAGCCTTGTGTTTTGCAACATAAAATTGACTGAGAAACTTTGAGATAACTAGTCAAAGCTCAGAGTAAAAATCATGGCCCTAGTATTTCCTAGGAACTATTGCTTTCCAAAACATACACATTTGACTTGCTTTGACTTGTGCTATACAATGGCGTTTCGCAGGGACTTTGATTAGCGCATTCTTTCTTTGTGGGAGACATGGCCATTAGCACAGTGGGTTTGAGGATTTTAGGGAAGGATACATAAGCTCCAAATGTGTCTCAGACATCAGCACTTTTGAAACTCAAAGGACCGGTCCAGCTGCCACTGAAATGGGTATTAGTTGTCATGGAGAAGCTCCATCTTCTCCCTGATCTTTCTTGTGTGCAAACAGAGGCAGATCCCAGTGAATGAGGGAGGAGGAATTTTAATGAGTTTTTCTCCCCAAGGTCAGCCTTGTGAATTTCTCCAAAGGTCACATTTACATAATGTATATCTTAGAAGGATACTGGACTTATTTTCAACTTGGAAATCCCTAGACCAATTGATAGTTTGGAAACCAAGATCGTTTTTTGAAAATTTCATTCCCCCCCCATTTAGAAATGTTTCGACCAATTCAGGAATCTAGTAATGGGAAGGACTTGATAGGTGGACAAAAATGCCAGATCCAGTCTAAACATCTGGCTGAAAGTACAACCAACTGTAAAATATTATTATTTTGAATTTGCAGCATGAGGGCATCTTCTAATATTTGCTAGCAAAATCACATACAAATTTAATTAATAATAATAATAATAATAATAATAATAATAATAATAATAATAATAATAATAATAATAATATATTATATTATTTATTTATTTATTTGACTTATACGCTACCTATCTGGTCTAGAGCGACTCTGGGTGGCTTACAAACATATACCAATGTGTTAATTGTTATGAAGAGAGTAAGTGCCTTTCTTTGTGCTGCAGTGGTGCCATCAGCCCCTGGACGTGTTGTTGCGACAAGAAACACAAAAACCTCTGTTATTGTGAACTGGGACAAGCCAAAACATGAAGAAGATCTGATCGGCTATTACATTGATTATTCTGTGGTAGGATCAAATCATTGGGAAGCCTGTAACCATAAGCCAATCAAGTATAACAGGTAAAAACAATATACTGTGTTTAAAGAATTGCTTGCTCCTCCACATATGCATGTATATATTTTGGTTAATTCTTTCTACAAGCATGGCTGGTGGGGAATTCTGGGAGTTGAAGTTCACTGTTCTTAGAAGCCTGTAGAGATTCTCAGTCATCCAGGTCATGGTTGTGCCAAAGGTGCTTTTTCAGGAAGCAATTGGACTTTCTTGTTTTTTCTTTGAAGATGTTTCACTTCTCATCCAAGAAGCTTCTTCAGCTCTGACAGGATAGTGGGGAATGGAAGGATTTATATTCCTTTCAGATCATTTGCATCCTTTTAGAGGGTCGTTGAAGCACTTGTGGGTTTATCTGTGTCCTCAGGGTCACCTGAGTAGTGCTCCTGGTTCCTGTAGTCTGCAATTTTTTCTTGGGAAATCCATTCCTACTCCCACACCATTCAAAGGGTGTTCATCCCAAATTGTATAGCTAAAGTCTGTAGAGATTCTCAGTCATCCAGGTCATGGTTGTTCCAAAGATGCTTTTTCAGGAGGCAACTGGACTTTCTTGTTTTTTCTTTGAAGATGTTTCGCTTCTCATCCAAGAAGCTTCACAGTTCTTAGAGTTGCCAAGGTTGGACACCTCTGTTCTAGGATGAGGATAATCCAACGATTTAATGGGCCATCATTGGAGAAACCACAAGATTATGAATTAATAAATAAACAAATAAAACAGCAGAGAACATAGCAGGAGGGCTGCTTAGGAAAGTGACTGGCTGCTGGTGGGAGGGAGTTGCCAGCTTTGCAGCCAATCAGAGCTGGGCCTCTTACTGGAATGGAATGACGTGTTGGGGATCATCTACACCAGGGGTGTCAAACTCGCGGCGTCACATTGTCATCATGTGACGTATCGTGACTTTTTTCCCCTTCGCTAAACCGGGGTTGGGCGTGGCCAGTGCATGATGGATCTGGCCCATGGGCTGTGAGTTTGACACCCCTGATCTACACTAAAGGGTTTATGACAGCTCAGGTGGGAAAACAGTGAATTACATTGAATTAAAGCTGGAAAACAAAGGCATTTGCAATGATGTAGGAGTGGCAGAATGTCTCCAGAAAGTGGTGGCCTGTTGTGTTGTGCCCATACCCACAACACAACAGGCCAAGCAGAAAGTGTGGATCTGCCTTCTGTCGCAAAGACAGAAATAAAGCAATCTTCTCTGAAAAAACCAAGTACAGTTTCTCTGAACTGTCCGTTGTCTGTGTAAGCAGGAACCTGATCAACAGTCTGCAAAAATCCCATTGGGCATATCGGTATGTTCAGGCCTTCTGTCTTCAAAGCAGTGTGGGCAAGTTTCTAGATTCATAGTTTTCTACCTCACAGCTGTTTTGCACAGATAAATTGTTTGTTGCATGGATAGGAGAAGCCTTTTCATTTTGTAACAGTCCAAGCAGATGCCTTTAAAATTAAGCAGCAATAGCAGCTCACCTCCCTGTTTCTTCAGGTTCACCATGCATGGCCTGACAACAGGAGAGAAATACATCTTCCGTGTGAAAGCAGCAAACGCAGTGGGGATGAGTGAAAATTCGCAGGAATCTGACCCCATCACAGTACAGGCGGCCCTCAGTAAGTGGGACTTGGTCAAGCATACGCTTTGAAAGATTAAGGAGGGGTCTGATCCATTAGAAGCCGTTTCTCCATAGTAACACCATAGTAAGCCAGTAGCAGCAGCCATTATGGGTAGTAGACTTACAGCCATTCATTTAGTGACCGTTTGAAGTTACAGCGGCACTGAAAACAGTGACTTATGCCTATTTTTCACACTTATGACCATCACAGCATCCTCATGGTCACATGATCAAAATTTCGGGCGCTTGGCAATTGGGATGTATTTATCACGGTTGCAGAGTCCCGGGGTCATGGGAATCACCTTTCGTGGTCTTCCCAGTCGGTTTCTGACAAGTAAAGTTTATGTGGGAAACCAGATTTGCTTAACAACAATATGATTCAGTAAACAACAGCAATGATTAACTTAATAACTGTGACAGAAAAGTCGTGAAATGGGGCAAAACTCATTTAGCAACTGCCTTGCTTAGCAACAGAAATTTTGGGCTCAATTGTGGTCGTAAGTCGAGGACTACCCGTACTCTCAAAATGTAAACTTTTCCCCATCTTGATGCCTTCATGCATTGCTAGCATGGGGACTTTTCACATAATTGTAAGCTTCCACATGATAAGTCATTGTTACATGAAAATGTGGGTACCTGCTATGGGGAAAAGGCTTGGCTTATAAAAGGAGACGAATATGAAAGAAGAATATGTAAATTGAAGTTGGAGAAAACAGCCTTATTTTGGTATCTAAGACTTCAGGGTGAATTATTTTGGCAAACAAAGTCATAGACACAGAAGGAAGAAAATATTGAGAAAGGCAGAAGTAATATTTTGGTTAAGTTTACTTAACTTCTAATATACTTAGATTTAAAAATGCCGTTCTGTATATTTATTATGGATAATCCCCATTGATTATCAAGGGTGTTACCACTTAGAAAACATGCATTGTAATTGCAAGATTTTCTTAGACAAGTCAATCCATAAATTCATCATAATGTAATCAAAGTATAAAAGAAAACAGTGTGATGCTATTGTTTTGTATGTGAACTATTCAGAAGTTTGCTTCACTTTTATAGCTTGTCCGTCCTATCCTTATGGTATCACCCTTCTCAACTGCGATGGCCAATCCATGACCATTGGCTGGAAGCTTCCAAGATACAGTGGTGGATCAAATATTCTGGGTTATTACATGGACAAACGGGAGGCAGAACACCACAACTGGCATGAAGTCAACTCTTCCCTTGTTAAAGAGAGGATTTATAAGGTCTGTATTGTTGCATACTCTAAATACTTGCAGCCAATATTGCTTGATTTTGCCAATTTCCTATCAGCTGTGATGAACCGATCCAGACCAGATTCCATAATATAGACTAAGCAGTATCTTATTGTGGTGTATCTTTCACACTATACTTTTTAAAACATATTTAACAATATTATTTTTCCTTATCTAAGTACAAATCCAATATAAACTATATTAATGAGCATACTATACACATCGAAATAATATTATTACAATAATGGTTGTTCGTGTGCATACAAACACACACATATTGTAAGAAAAAAATGAAATGTTCAATACTTATTTCTTTGCTTATTGATTTGTCTGATTCTATTCTATTCTATTCTATTCTATTCTATTCTATTCTATTCTATTCTATTCTATTCTATTCTATTCTATTCTATTCTATTCTATTCTATTCTATTCTATTCTATTCTATTCTATTCTATTCTATTCTATTCCTGTTCTTTCATTCAATGTTGTCAGTTCCTGTTGCAACTAATGGATCGATACTGGTTTGATCTGAACAAAGTGGACACTTTGCTTGCGGGAAAATGCAAGGAAGAAAAAAAAAACTATAGAAAGTTAACATTATGCAATTTAATTCCTGCCTGATTTGAAACTAAATGATAATTATATGTCCTTTGATGACCCAGATTATCAAAATTGTCTCTCGTGTATCAACCTTCCAAATTGGTAACCTCTCATTGAAGGCTTGGGTCATCTCAGTGTAATATGAAGCAATTTTAGGTTATCATCTACAAATGCTCATGATGGCAAAAGCTATCTGATCCATTAAGGCAGGGGTCCCCAACTTCCAGTCCATGGACTGGCACCGGTCCATGGCATGCCAGAAACTGGACCATGCAAACAAATGAAGTCCCATCCACAGGATGCAGGCAGCACACGAAACCAGGGCCCCTCTGGAGAGAAAAACCTCTCTCCATGAAACTGGTCCCTGGTACCCAAAAGTTTGGGGGCAGTGGTGAAATCCATTTTTTTTACTACCGGTTCTGTGGGCGTGGCTTGGTGGGCGTGGTGTGGCTTGGTGGGCGTGGCTTGGTGGGTGTGGCAGGGGAAGGATACTGTAAAATCTCCATTCCCACCCCACTCCAGGAGAGGGTTACTGCAAAATCCCCATTTCCTCCTGGTCAGCTGGGACTTGGGAGGCAGAGAATAGATGGGGGCGGGGCCAGTCAGAGGTGGTTTGGATGGTGCCCGAACTACTCAAAATTTCCGCTACCGGTTCTTCGAACTACTCAAAATTTCTGCTACCAGTTCTCCAGAACTGGTCAGAACCTGCTGGATTTCACCCCTGGTTGGGGGCTACTGCATCACAGGTCGCTTTTCCATTATTACTTTTGACTTGCAATCAATCTTCCCTTTTTAGGATTTGACCATACTTGTAATCATTTTTATTTTCTTTTTTTTTTAAATCTTGTTTATTCAGCTTTGCAGGAGTGAAGTCCAAGTGAAATAAACAGTTCTTAATTGGTTTGCTCTTATGAGGTCATATGTTATTACCTACATTAACTTTGGAATTTTTTTTTGTAACGCTCTTTTGTAAAGGTAGAGGATTTGCAAGAAAATGCATACTATGAATTCAAAATTGCTGCTGCAAATATTACTGGCGTAGGGAAATCGTCTGAACCCAGCGAGCTTTTCAAATGTGAGGCTTGGAACATGCCAGAACCAGGTAAGTAATTTGGATATGAAAATAATTACCATCTTGAAAATCAATTAGTGTTCAAACATTTTTGTATCTTAGTACCGGTAATAATCTAACATGTTTTGTTTTTTAACCATACTTCCTACATCTCCCATAGCTAAGAGTATGCACAAGTTTTCAGGATTATGAAACTTAGAAGCCAGGGGAAGGTACATCTGGTTTAGCATCTATACAACCAAGGAAGTTGGTTTTGAGGAGCAGCCTTTATATTCCAAGCAGGGGTGTCTGTGGGGTGGGAATGGGGAATTAAGAAGTTAAGATGGCAGCTATGACTGCATAATTGAAACTTTGCCTCCTTTTTACATGTATCACATACATTAAAAAGGGGCAGGAGTTCATCCACAGGGTCACAACTGTCTTCTTGACTTCTTTAACCTTCCACCCACAAATGCCCCTGGTTCCAAGTTTGCTTTGGATTGACTCAGAACCTTCCTTCCTTCCTTCCTTCCTTCCTTCCTTCCTTCCTTCCTTCCTCTCAAAACCCTATCTTTATTCTGCCTTTACCTTCCCAAACTCAGTGAGTCAGTTCTTGAAACCCCAAACACACTTGGCTTTCAAGTATGAGAAACAGGAGCAGGCACAAAAGAAATGTTTGTATCAAGACTCAAAACACCAAAGGAACATGGGACATATAGTTTTTGAAGGGAAAAATTATCCTCAGTTCCTGCTTTGTTTTCAAAGGTTGAAGGTAAAATTTAGATAATTTCCAAGTTTAACCCAAGTTAACTTTGGATTGCTTGTTTGTCTCTATAATTAAGCAAAGTACACATCGATTTATGCTTAATCTTTGCTTGTTCTGTTTTGGGGAAATATGCCTTCAGGCTCAAGTTTTTGATCCAAAATGAATGAAGCTGTCAAGAAAACAACAATTCTCATGCTGATAGGGAAGGAATTGTTGTTTACCTCCCAGAATCCTTTCTCTCACCTTCTACTATAGATTATTGACTTTGTACATGTTTGAAAGGCGTCTGTTGAATTTCAAGCAGTCCCTTTGTCTACAAGGGATGCATCTGGAACAGAGAAAATGTTTGGTTTATATACAACCTGCTTTGTCCTGCATTATTTGAATAAAAGGGATTGAATAATGAAATAGGGAGATTGGCACAAATCTGTTCTTGTTCTTTTAATAGGATGCTATTTTAATGCTGAGATATAAATATTAATATGGAGAGCTGGCTGCAGTGGCATTACTAGGTTCGCAACCAGAAAGACTCAAAAGATGGTGCCAGGTTCTTCCTTCCTTTTAAGGGCCCCTCCGTCAATGGCCTTTCTGTCAATCCGATATCAGCCTTGCATGTGGTGTTTCAACAATATTGTTCTTCCATCTTGGCGGTGACACAGCTCACAGTGCAGAACTTCCACGTAGCAGTTTGTGAAGCTGGAGCTCCAAGGCTTTGGCAACGGGAAAGTTTCCCATTTGCTGGGACTCTGGTCTTACCCTGTCTACTGCTACATGAGCTGGAGTTTTTCAGCTGGATTGCACAGGCAACCCTGTCAGTGTCTTCATAGTCATGGACCTTCCTTCCTTCCTTCCTTCCTTCCTTCCTTCCTTCCTTCCTTCCTTCCTTCCTTCCTTCCTTCCTTCCTTCCTTCCTTCCTTGTTCTAAACTCAAGAGCTCTTAGAAACAAGGGAAGGACGTTAATTCCCACAATGGAGGAAAGGATTGAGAAGAGGGTGGAACTGGTAGAGCTAGCTGGCCACACTAATTAGGAACAATAAAGTCAAACAGAACATTGGAGTTGGATGCACAAGAACTTTTATCCACAAGAACTTGGACTCACTTTCTTGAATAACAGAGTAACAGAGTTGGAAGGTTTCTCGGAGGTCTTCTAATCCAACCCCCTGCTCAAGCAGGAAATCCTGTAACATTTCAGACAAACGGCTGTTCAGTCTCTTCTAACCCTAACATCTCTGCATGGACATGGTTTGAAAAATGCTGGAATAGCTTTCCCACTCCTTTTGTAGCTTACAACAAGACCACCTTTAGTTGTCTGCACTATTAACCCAGGATACAATCAAATTATGACACAAAACAAACAATATTATGTAGTTGTGGAAATAATGATGGGTAGTGAAAGACCATTTCTGCAAAATTTATATATAAGATCTAAAAGATCATACAATGCTGCATAAAATTCATATGTCTTCTTTTTGGAGAAAAGAGGCCTTGTTTTTTTTGTTTTTTTTAATGGTATCCTAATATGTAAAGTACTCTCTTCTTAGATCTGGGCATTATAACAGTTAATTAACATGAATTATTTAATTGATATTAAACTGAAGTTAAGCATTAGCCATTTGTCCAAAGTAAGGAACTGCTTCTATGATTTGATGGGAGATTTAGATCTAGATCATCCATTAAGAAACTCCACATTTGCATACCAAAATTTTGTTTGGATTAAAAATGGGTCAATATATGCTTTTGATCTCCCAAACTGAAATTGTAATAAAAAGGAGATCATATATCCTATGTACCCAGTGAGCACTACAATATTAGAGCCACGTGAACAGATTTCAAGCTTATGCATATTTTAATTTGAATCTACTGATTGGTGCCTAGTGAAAAAGTCTCAAGTTAGGATTAAATAATTTTTAATACACTGGAGTTTTTCAGAACACCATTCTTTTACGCAAAAATCAGTTTTGTCATTTCAGCAATATTGTGGAGGGTGGTAGGTATGACACATTTTGTGGCTTGGATTGCTAAACGAAAAGTTGGCATTCAGATGCTCAGAGGCACCATTTTCCTGCAGACAATTTCCTTTGGTAGCCAGCAGACTTCTGCTCCAAGTTGGTTCTTTTTTTAAAAAAAATATTTTAAATAAGATGCACTATCCTTTATCTGTTTAGGTCCTCCCTATGATCTTACATTTTGTGAGATTAGAAATACCTCCCTTGTAATACTCTGGAAAGCTCCTATTTATATTGGGAACAGCCCTGTTACTGGATATTTTGTTGACTACAAAGAGGAAGAAGCGGAAAATTGGACCACATTCAATGAGAAACCAACACCGCACCATTACTTAAAGGTACAAAAATGTTCTGTTGGTTTAATTTTGTAATTTCACCAGTCTTAACAGATATGCCTAATATATTTAAAAATAAGTATGTTGTCAACAACTTACTTGTTTTGCTTGGTCTGGTTTGGGCCTAAGGGTTTAGTGATTATGATTTAAACAGCAGATTTCCTGACATTTCACCAAACTTTGCTTAGTATCTTCAGAAACAAGATGGTCTGCTATGATCCCAGGCAGTTGAACAGGGACTGACTGGGGTCATGTCTTTATAACCAGGTGTCCTAACTTTGATTGGTTTTCGGCTGAGCTACTTTCCAATTGGCGCAGATTGGTGAAGGCTCATCTCTATTGGTTCTTTCTTTGTGCCCGATCCTGATTGGGCACTTTCATAGTTTTGGTTCCTGACTGGTCCTTTGTTCGTGATGACTTCTGATTGGTCATTTTTTAAGTGCTGATTCCTGATTTTTTTCCTTTGTACATGCTGGGTTTTAATCGGTTAATCTGAGCAGCTGTGACCATATTGAGTCTTTGTCCAGGCAGGTTTCTGATTTGTGTAGCACAGAGGTCCCCAATCCCCAGTCCGTGGCCTGGTGCCAGGCTGCAGCTCAATTTGGAATTGGGTTGTGGAAGTGGTGGGCAACTGTGTGTGTGCACGCATGCAAAGCGGCATGCATGTGTGCTTGTGAAATCATCCCCTTTCCCCCTGACACCGCCACCAGCGCCGCCTCCACCATCTGCCGAACCAGAAAGGTTGGAGGCCGCTGGTATAACAGACCATCTTGCTATGGAAGAGGCCAGACACAGTTCCTAGTGAAACATCAGGAAATCTGCAGTCCAGACCACGGTCATTAAACCTTTGAAACTCAACACTGTCCCACAGATACAGCCCATGAAAGCCAATGTCAACTGACTTTTTTATTTGTTATTTTTTAAACAATAAATTTAACTGCCAGCTATTCATTATTTCTCCTTCATTACGATTGCTCTCCTAACCCTTTGTTAATCAGAGTTGTGTTTTCTTTTTCTTGTTACAATTTCTTTTTTATGCATAAGATAAAGGAAGAGTAGATTTTGGATTTCCAAGTTTGCAAAAATGCATTTGATGGAGAGAATCTGTCAGGCCCCAAACCAAGAAAGACATGTGGTGATTGTTCCAAGCAGATTCCTTTAGACAGAATCTTGACAAACTGAACATCTTCTATCTGCATCTACCATATATTCTGAGAATTATTAGGGTGGGGCTGTCTTCACCCTCTTTCTCTCACATATAACATATGGACATCTTACTCCTCTCCCTCCTGGGAATCTACCTCCTCACTACCGGTACATTCCATGACAGTATCAGAGGAAACTCTTCCACTACCTCTTTCATTGACTACTTATGTGTCCTATTAAATCTTCCTTGTGTATCTTCTTTCAGGTCACAGAGCTACATGAAGGCAAATGCTACATGTTTCGAGTTCGCCCAGTGAACGATGCTGGCATAGGGAAGCCGTCTGATATTTCTGAAGCTGTCCTTGTACAGGCTAAGCCTGGTAAGAAATAGGATCTTGATCCTGAAATGTAGAGCTCACTCTGTCAGATTTGTTTTCTCCTAAAGCTGAGTTTTTAAAATCTTTCATTCTTTTCCAGCCATTTAAAGTTTGCAAACGTTGGTAGGTTGATATCAAAATTGACCAGAACCACATTCTCACCCAGATGTTCCCACAGCCAAATATAGTAGAAGCACCTATTCCCACCATGGAAAAGACCATAAATATGACCACCTGCCATGGAGTATCCAAAGTTGTGGAGTTTTCCAGAAAACACAGAGCTGCTACCCAAACTTTATCACCTAAAACATGGCTGAATATACAGGGATTAAGAAATCCAAAACACATTATTCAAAAGCCTCCATCTCCCCTTTTATTTTAGCTTTTATTTTAACCTCAAGTTCCTTCTGTTTCAGCTTATCAAGAGATTTGTGGATTTATTTCGAAGAACAAAATTACCCATTTCCCCCTTCAAAGGGCACATTAGAACAGGGAATTTGCTGGGAATGATACCTTCAGAAGGATGGGGAACCATAGCAAGATGCAGAAATCCATACTGTGTAGCACCAATAATCTCTTCAACCAGAAGAGAGATGACGGATCACTCGGTATGGCAGCAGGTTAAGCGTGCTGGTAACTATGGCAGGCACTGAGGCTGTTACGAGGATAACAAATCTAGGAGTATTGCATGGACACCGAATCAAGCAATATCACCATTCTTTGCACTCTGCCTGCCTCTGGCATTTGATTCTGTGAATATGCTGGATGAAGTATTACCAGCTTCAGCAGCTCTGTTTTTTATTTTTCTGTAAAGAATTCTAAAATTAAGTTGCCTTTCTTTTTTGATTTGTAAATTCTATGAATTCTTTCAGGTTGCAGCAGGAATGTGAAACAATTAAGAGAAAGTTTGGACTAATTAAAGCCAATAAGGCCTTAATGGACTCAGATTTGGGGAGAACGAACATTTATCCCAATGCTTATATTTTGAATCACCATCCTATCTTATAGGTACAAAGGAGATCAGTGCTGGTGTGGATGAGGAAGGCAACATTTATCTTGAGTTTGACTGCAAAGAAATTACAGATGCTTCTCATTTTACCTGGAGTAAATTTTATGAAGAGATAGATGATACCGATAAATTTAATATTGAAACCATTGGAGATCAGTAAGTTTGTCAGGTCCTTTATGAATGCTTTTAAAAGTATGGTTCCTTTTAGCAAAATACTAATTTTGCTTTCTTCTTTTTTTAAATTAAAAACATATATTTCAGCTCTAAACTCTATTTTAAAAATCCTGACAAAGATGATTTGGGAACTTACTCCGTTGCCGTTAGTGATACTGATGGTGTCTCATCTAGTTTCATTATGGACAAAGAAGGTAAAAACAAAATTTATATTTTCTTCTTAAACTGCACATTTGAGTAAAGCTGTCATCTGCATTTTCTTGTTTCTTTGCCTGAAAGGATTTGAGACTTCTTTGGAAGAAAAAAACTATTTACAAAATAAATAGTCTGTGGAATTGGCATTTTTTGCTTTATAAATATGCATTAATATTTTACAATCAAAGTATTCCATAGGATTTCCTTGTTATAACCACAAAGTTTTAAAGGATTATTCCTTCAAAACATTACTGTATTGAAAGCCAACCTTTACCAACTTTTGTATCTCATAGGTAGTAATATCTCTCTGTTTCTGTAGATGAGTAAAACTTTTAAATGGGCTGGCTTGCTTCTAATAAAGATAGAAATGAGAGCAAAACATTTGTGCGTTTCACTAGTTAATTTTGTCATTTCTTTGTTATTTGAAAATTGGCAGACCCTGCAATTACTTCCATTTCCCGAGACTTTATTAGCAATTCTAATATGTTAAGTCTTGCTAATCCTGGTCTCCAGTGCTTTGCACAATTTTTGTGAGAGCTTATTGACAGTTACTACATATACTAAAAAAAAAATTTCTCTCCACCAGATTTCATGCTTTTGCTGAAATGAGACCCCTTTTAAAATGATACGCTATGGAATTATGTTGGCAGATAAAACAAGATATAGATAACATTACTGAACCTGTGGATACAGTATTTTATCTCATATTTACATTTTAGTGCATTTCTTTATAATTAAAAGTCTTGTGTTGCCTTTGACTTTTATGATAAGCTATGATGTAGCACGAGAATGAGTCTACATTTCCTGGACTGTTGTATTTCCATTGTATTTTTAGTGGAGCTGTAAGATATTCAAAAATTCTTGCTTTGTTATTTGAGCTATAGTCAGCATCAATTATAGTTTCTTTAATAACCCAGTTTTGAAAGCAGTGGTTGAATGGTAATTTGTTTCCATTAGACCATAATTAAAATTAAGCATAGGTGGTTGGATGATACAACTAAAATGAAGCTGCAATGGTAGTGTTTCTTCAGGTTTTATCCAAGGGGAAGTCATGGGATGGCTACACACTGGGGGTGCAGCTAAGCTTGATTCTATCACAAGATAGTTTATCATCAAGGTTTGATCCCTTCATACCGTAGGATGGTTTGTCATGATATCAGAATCCAAACTTTGCCTCTTCTTATCTCCTGTTTTTCAAGACTGGAATTTTCAGACTTGTGTTCCTTTATTGAGCTAAAGTTTCTTGGTATTGCATGGACTCGTACATTTTTTTTTTTTTACTAATGTTTAGTTTGACGACCAACATATATTAAAACAATAGGTTAAAATTTGCTCTTCATTTCAGAGCTTGAACGTTTGATGACACTAAGCTGTGAAATCAAGAATCCAAGTAAGTAGGAGGCCTGAATCTAATGTGCAGTCCCTGAAGTAATGCATTTGTACACGGTGATTGAAGTAAAGCAATAAAAACCTTTTTGGTAGAACAGCTTGCTTATCCTTCTATTAATTAAATGCAAATATTAGTTTCTGTTTAAAGGAGATCCTCTTCACTATTGCAAATGTATTTGGATGAATGAAGTCAGATGGAATATATCTAATATTTGCTGGATTATGTATTTAAGAGCTGTAAATGGCGCAATAAATGCAGCTGAAGTTTGTGTCCTTAATCATGCAGAACTTTCCTTAATACATACCTGTGATACAGATAGAAGAGAATATTTGTAGCTCAGGGTTGAACTGTGGAGTCCTTGGTGCTCTTTGAGCTTGGTTGTTTTTCTTGCAGACGTGCCATTACTCAACTAGGTAATATCATGAGTGCAGAGATGATGGTGGTGGTCATCAATGATGATGTTACATAGTAATGAAATGTCTGCAAGAAAACCACCAGGCTCAGAGAGCACCAAAGACCCCACAAACCTGTGAAAATACATTAGAAAAGTTCTAAAGCTTTCATGGTATTTCTATTGTGTATTGATTAAGATTTTTTAGAAGCGCCAAGCTATTGGCACTTATGTTTTGGATAGGTCTTCGCGGAGTTGCTTTATATATGCTGTTTTCTTCCAGCTATTCCTTTGAAGTCTGAATTAGCCTATGAGATTTTGGACAAAGGAGAAGTGCGTTTCTGGATTCAGACTGAGAGCCTTTCACATGATGCCACCTATCGATTTGTAATCAATGATAGTGAAGTTTCCAATAGTGATGTAAGTATAGAATTTGGATGATATAAACCAAACTTGGGAGAAGTAGTCCAATTCAGTCATGAAAGAATGCAATATTTTATATCTATATCTATATCTATATCTATATCTATATCTATATCTATATCTATATCTATATCTATATCTATATCTATATCTATATCTATATCTATATCTATATCTATATCTATATCTATATCATCTATATCTTTATTTAAATCTTTCAATAACTATTTATTATATCTATATCTATGTATCTATCTGTCTATCTATCTATCTATCTTTCTATCTATCTATCTATCTATCTATCTATCGATCTTTCTAGCTA
>QLTV01001698.1:8424033-8443462 GCA_003457575.1 Thermophis baileyi
GTCAGCTGGCCAGCGGATTTTCGGCCTTGGGGAAGGCCGATTTTCCTTCCGGAGGCTTCAGGGAAGCGCCCTGAAGCCCCGGAGTGTGAAAAACGGCCCAACAGGCAAACCGGAAGTTCAGAAAAACAGACTTCCGGTGGAGTGCGAAAAACGGCCCAACGGGCAAACCGGAAGTTCGGAAAAACGGACTTTCGGTTTTCCCGTTGGGCCATTTGTCGCACTCCAGAGGCTTCAGGGAAGCCTGAGGGTGAAAAACGGCCCAACGGGGGGGGCATGCACCGTGATGTGCGCACATGCAGTGTGGCGTGCACAGGGTGGGGGTTATGTGCTGGCACACGTGCGCGCACTCCCATTTTTGGCACGCAAGAAGAAAACGGGCAAACCGGAAGTTCGGAAAAAATGCACTTCTGGTTTGCTGTTGGGCCGTTTTTCGCACTCCGGAGGCTTCAGGGAAGCTTCCTGAAGCCCCAGAGTGCAAAAAATGGCCCAATGGGCAAACCGGAAGTGCATTTTTCCGAACTTCCAGTTTGCCCGTTGGGCCATTTTTCACCGTCCCAGGCTTGCGTGGGGGGGAGGGAATGGGTGTGGGTATGTGTGCGTGCGCTAGCGCGCACACACCCCCCTTTTGGCATACGAACCAAAAAAGGTTCGCCATCACTGCCCTATACCAGTGGCCTATACCATTTCAGACAAATGGTTGTCCAATTTCTTCTTAAAAACCTCCAGTGTTGGAGAATTCACAACTTTTGGAGGCAAGTTGTTCCACTGGTTAATTGTTCTAACTAACTTTTGTAAAGATAAATGTTAAATTGCCACAATTTAATCCAAGACTGTGCATTTCCCCCCCAGAATGAGGATTGTCTTTGGCCTTTGAGTAATATGGAGAAACTGCTGGATGTAACCAAAATAGAACTTTTTCTGGTTTCCTTAAGCTTTATAATTTATGCATATAATTATTCTCTAGTCCTGTGTTCACTAATTGTCCTGGATTTTCACACAAAAAAATTACAAGATATTATCATTCCAATGTTTAAAGATAGCTGAGGACTTCTGGGATTCCAGGTGAATCTGGAACCTCAGAGTTTGCTCATTTGCTTTATTTTATTCCCATTCCAAAGCCTACCCTGAACATCCATCTGCACATTTTTTATGTTTTTATATCAATAATAGGGAGCCTATTTTATTTCCCTTGCGACCTGTGGCTGATCTCCTGTGTCACCCTAGACATCAGGAGCTCTCAGATATGTTGTTCCAGTGGTTCTTCTTTCTCCTCTAACAGACTCTCTGGCAAGTTACACAGGGTTTCTGGCACACAGCATTTTGATACACCCAACTGCAATAATGTATGCATCCCAAACAGGGGTGGGTTCTAACTTACCTCGCTGCCGGTTCAGTTCCTTCCACGCCACGTGGCTGCACTTCGTGGGCGTGCGCGCGCATGCGCAGTGCCAAAAAATCAGAAAAAAAATCCCCCCCCAAAAGCCAAAAACAAGATGGCGACGCATGCGCAGTCCCGGAAACTCGGCTTCTGCGCATGCGCAGAAAAAAAAAACAAGGAATTTAAAAAAAAAAATAATAAAAAAAAATTCAAACATTTTTTTTAAAAAAGATGGCGGCGCCCACGGACCGGCACCGACCGAACCGGATCTGTGACATCACTATGACGTCACCAGTGGGTCGCTACTGGTTCGGGTGATCCAGTCCGACCCAGGAGGAACCCACCTCTGATCCCAAATCCAGCAAAATACAAGACAATGAATTCAGATTCTTTGGATTCTGCCAGAGGGACTTTCTGGGCTACAAAGGAGAGTCAACATTGCCTCAGTTCGTAATTCAGAGCTAACTTGGGTGAGCTTAGAATACGTTTAGCAAGGAAGGAAAGAAAACCAACATTCCTATGCTGAGCTGTTTTTCTGATGCGGAACAGTGGCACCTTTATCACCGTAGGAGCTTTTAAAGTTGATAAATCAGTATTCAACATAGGATGGCTTTCTCCTCAGTGGACCCAGTTGCTGAAAGGCACTTTGGTTGTGGGATTGCAATTTTAACACCTTCATTTTGAAATTGGAATAATGAACCAGCCTACATTCTTCCTAGGTCTTTATAGAAAACTAGCATTTCTCAAACATTTATTTGTTTTTGCTGAAGAATTGGACCAGTCCTACAAACTTTCTCTACTCACAAATCCAAGGATTCTTTTCATTTAATAAGTAGCTTTCCTTACGTGGCCATTTATTCAAGGACCGGAGGGACAAACTAGGTGTAGTCACTTAATGAGCAATCTCTTTCCAGTTTTATTTTTCCTGTCATATTTATTAATTCTCTGAAGATCTGAATATGGCATATTTATCTTTTCTTCTTCTTCTTCTAGGTCCTCATTTTGAGGAGTTTTTGCACTGGGAAGTTTCTGATGAATGTGAAGTCCTGCTGCTGTGTAAGGTGAACAATTATTTTTGGATGCATTTTAACAAAATTGCTTTCCAAAGGGGCACAAATGTCATTTCTTGCAACCAGAGTATGAATTTAAAACAAAGGTATGCTCGCTCTCTATGAAACATTTTGTAATCTGGAGCTGTTTTGCAGAAACAACAAAACAAGCTAACACACTAAAACAAATGAACTCCTGCTTATGCTAATCAAGCTTAAGCATATTTGCAGTATAATCACGTGCATATTATCTCCGAATAAATCCCATGAAGTGCAATAGAATAATGAAAATATCTATCTATCTATCTATCATCTATCTATCTATCTATCTATATATGTATCTATCTATCTATCTATATATCTATCTATCTATCTATCTATCTATCTATCTATCTATCTATCTATCTATCTATCTATCTATCTATCTATCTATCTATCTATCTATCATCTCTCTCTCTCTCTCTCTCTCATCTCTCTCATCTCTCTCTTTCTCTCTCTCTATCAGTCATCTATCTATCTATCATCTCTCTCTATCTCTCTCTCTCATCTTTATCATCACCTATCTACCTAGTTATTCTCTCTCTCCCTCTCTCCCCTTATATCACTTTTAAACTTTGGTCAATCTGATTCATTCTCTCTCTCTCTCTCTCTCTCTCTCTCTCTCTCTCTCTCTCTCTCTCTCTCTCCCCCCCAATTGTAGCACCAAAGTATTAATTCTGCCTATCTTTAATGCTAAATATCTCTTAAAAGTGTACATACACATATATACATATACATACAAACACATACATATATACACACTAAAATACTTTATAACTTTTGAACTTATTTGATTAACTGAGATACTTACTTGACTCCTGTATTTATTTTAAAATTAAGAAGGTACAGGTTTTTCCCAGCTCTCCAAATTATCAGAATTTGGGGTGTTTCACTTTCTGTCTGTTTCCCACCTTCTGATGGGCAATAGTTAGCCTCAGATCCATGGTCATATCTATATTTAAATAAAATTGCTGATTGCAGAGCTATGTTAAGGAATACAGAGGGATATTATCCATGGCCTTTGTAACATGATCAAGTGCACATATCAATGGACTAAACCATAATTATGAGATGAACAGATGATCCTTGAAAGACCACGTGTATCCTAGTATTTGTGATACTACCACAAGCCACAAAACAATACTGTAGTTGGGGAGAAGCAGGAACTCACCTGCTGATTCAAACATTCTTTTTTTTTTTAAAGTCTGCTAGCTACAGGCTCATTTATGCAGAGATGCAGGTATATTGTATTTTTAAAATAAAAATTGCATAGAGCATAGCTCACAACCTGGCTGCACAGTTTCTGAAGTTTGCTGTTGATTTTGGAGAGGAGCAATTCCACACACATCTACACAACTGAGCAAGAATTCAGTTTTTAAAATAAAAATAGTGTCTTTATTCACCGCTACACAGATGTCCCTTCCCTTCCACCTGAAGTCAAAATGGGAAAAAATATAGGCTTTCTTTTGCCTTATCAAGGCCACAAGCCACAGAGAACTAACTATAGCATCTGGCTCTTGGGATTGGATTTTTCATTGCATTTCCTGTTGTCCTTATTCAGGTGGCGAATACCAAGAAGGAGACTTTTATGCAGTGGTACCGAGATGGAGCTGGGGTGGATATCAAAGAGCCACCCGATTTTCAAAAAGGCATTTGCTGCCTGACTATTCCAAAGGTATGAATACAATGGACCTAATTGTGCCTCTGGGTAGCTCAAAACCATAGAGTTGTATTTCCTGGATAGTCTGGAAGTGTAAAAGTAAACGTGTCATTCTTGCTAATGTTCAGTACTTCCTCTTCCCGTGCCATGGCACGTGCAGGTTATATTTTTAAACAAATGTCAGCCAGCTTACACAACTCCTTTTTAGTTATTAATAAAAAAATATCATGTTAATAATTTAAGGAAGTTAATAGCCTTCATAGTGAAGGCTTTAAGGATGAGCCAACAGTGTGTTGCAGCTGCCAAAAAATCCAATGCAGTCATGGGCTACATCAACAGAGAATAGCATCAAGATCTCGGGAAGTGACAGTACCGTTGTATACTACACTGGTGAGGCCACACTTGGAATACTGCATCCAGTTCAGTAGTGGGTTTCACTTACCTTCGCTACCGGTTCGGAACTGTGAATGCAGGCGCAAGTGGGGTGCTTCTGCGCATGCGCAGATTGTCCGTGATGATGTCCGGGTGGGTGGGCGGAGCCTCCCGCTGCTGCTACCGGTTCGCCCGAACCGGGGCTAACCGGTAGCAACCCACCACTGATCCAGTTATGGTTACCACAAATACAGAAATGATGTTGAGGCCCTAGAAAGTGTTCCGAGAAGAGTTACAAAGATAATAAAGGATCTGGAAGCTAAATTGCTAAGGGAATTTGGACTATTTAGCCTAATCAAGAGAAGGCTCAGCGGAGACCTGATAGCAGTATTTCAATACTTGACAGATTGTCACAGGGAAGAGTGGATTGATTTATTCTCTGTAGCACCTGAGGGCAGGACAAGAAGGAATGGGTGGAAGCTCATCAGAGGGAGATCCAATCTGAAACTAAGGAAGAATGTCCTGACAGTGAGAAAGATTAATAAATAGAACAGCTGGTCTACTGGAGTTGTAGGTGCATCACCAAAGGTTTTCATGAAAAAATTGGACAACCATTTGACCTGGATGATATAAAGACTTCTGCCTTGGGCAGGAGTTTGGACTAAAAGACTTCCAAGGTCTCTTCCAGCCCTATGATGTTATGATTCTATGGAGACAGATACGTAAAAATATGGACAGTCCTCCCATTCTACCTGTGGATAAAAATGTTGCCCTCAGTGCAGACAGATTTACCAAAGTTAGATTGGTTGGATTTACCAAAGTTTTAGTAACAATGATGTACGGTACTTGACTATAAAAGCCACAACCAGACTTGGAGAACCATGTTTTAATTGTGTCAAAATGTTTGCCTGCCCTTTTGAAACAACAAACATTCTGAAAGTCTATTTAAAAGAGGCAAAAGAGCTCAGTGACACCTCTTTCAACTCTCTGGAAATATGTCTCCAGGCTTACTTGTTCTCTAGCTTTGTTTTTGCGATGCTCTTTCTTCAGTGGTACATAAGCAGTTCTATTTGCTTTATGATTTCCTTTTAATTTTAGTCAATTTTTACAACAATACCTTTACTGACTTCTAGCTTCCTCATTATCAAAAAGGTATAGCTAATGGAACAAAATAAGATCTTTACCCTATTTAGCAGATCACCAGATATTCCCAAACTTTTAGATTTCTATTTTTGTTCAATATATGCAGTTTCTTTTGATTGCAGGATGTTGTAACTCCTGCATAACACTGCTTTAATGACCTCATTTGAAACATTTAACATTTTGGGAAGGAAAGGAAGGAAGGAAGGAAGGAAGGAAGGAAGGAAGGAAGGAAGGAAAAAAGATAGAAACTTGCTCTTCATGCATTCTCAGATCAGTCCTAATTATAGATATGATCGAATCAAAATCACATTTATTATTAATTGATTTATCTGGGAAAATAAAATTTATATTCAAGTCCAGAACTGAAATCACTGGGGCTAAAAGTTGTGACTGGATTATAACTGAAATTCATTGTTGATTTCAAGGCTTCCAAACAACTACGCTTACATGGATGCTTTCTCTACTTCATTTAAAAGGTGGCAATTGCTAGATAATTTCTTCTGTTTTAGATGAAAATGGATAATAATGGATGTAAACAGAAAATGAGAAGACAAATTCAGAAGTGCTTCTGTATCAGCATTTAATACCTGATTGCCTTTCTGTCAAAATGAGTAAATCCCTGAGCTTTATCAAGTCATTTGTGATTTATATAGATTATGTTCATTTAGGATGCCTTCTGAATTAAAAAGTGTGATAGGCAGCTTAGTTCATTTTAAGCGGAAGGTGTTAAATAATTGCCTCAACTCGCTAGGCCCACATTGGGAATCTACTCATGTCATTTCTGCTCAGGCAAAATTCAAACTAAATTTGCTTTCTGAGAGAGGAAATGTAGCCTGACTGTAAATGGTTTTCATTAATTATCATGTCATAATAATGTTACCGTATTTTTCCTCCTAGCTGTCCAAAAAGGACCAAGGAGCATATAAGACAACACTGTCAGATGACAGAGGCCAGGATATTTCTGAACTTGACTTATCAGGGAAAGGTAATGCCATATTTTGAGCAAGTGAATGGTTCATCATTTATCCCAAAGCATGAAAAAGAGTTTCATTTAGCTACGGTTGACTGGAAGAGGACATCCGGTTGCCTTCCAGATATTTTGAATGCTACTGCCACAAATGTCTTTCCAGTGGCCATACAGGTTGGTCTGGAAAATCCTAAAACTGAAGATCACAGGAACGAAGTAGTATTTTCCCTTCTCTTAAAGTATACAATGTGAATATTCGTCTGTGCTGCATCTAGTGTAGACAGGTCCCACAAAATATTTCTCACGGCCCTATAGAACTTTCCCTCAGACCATCAAGAATGGTCCTTTCCTTTAAAAGTGAAGATGGCAGGCTTTGGATTTTTGACTTGGGATGGAGAAAGGAGATTTACCAAGCACAGCAGAAGCCAGAAATCCAGTAGAACCTGGTTCAGCATTGCTATTACCATGCTTTGTATGTTGTCTCCTACCATTTAGAACCACATAGAATTGCTGACACTTATGCATCCACATGCCTAATATTGCAATTAACCACAACCCCTTTGGCAATTCCCACAATTCAGGAGGGATGAAGAAGAACAACGTATTTGGTGATCCCAAATTCTTCATAATTGTCCTCTAACATGGCACCGCAGCTGTCCATTTGTTGTGGTTGTTCTTGTATGGGCACCTCACCAGATTTAGAGCCTGTTTTCTCATGCCTTTAAATCTAAAATACAAGTTTTAGAAAAGCTTGGCATCTTTCAGATATGTTGGGGTCTGTAACTTCCTGCTGTCACTTGTGACAAGCTCATGAAAATATTTACAGTATTTCAGAGTGGCATTCATGTGGTGTCTGCTGATACACATAAACTAAGATAGTTTAAGTTAAAATTAAGCAAGTTATTTGTAATTCATGAATTGAAGAGACTCAGTCATTGCCTCACATTATTGTGTGAACCAGATAGTTCATGAAATATAGAGTGATTTATTGGACAACATATGGCATGGGAACATGGGAAGTGGATTAGTTAATCCAGAGTTTTGCGTACATGACATGAACAATGCATGCAAGAAGAGAATACCACACAAAAATATTTTTCACAGATTTCCACTTGATAGAAATTTTCTATGAAAGAAACCTTATCGGCAGCCTCAGTTTGTTCTACAGGACAATTACAACCGAATATCCACCATAGCAACCTTTTCTGGAAAGAGGAATGTCTGTGGAAGGATAAGCCATTTGACCTTTGTCATCCCAGAGTGCTTTACTCTGGCTCCTGAAAGGTTCACAGCCACAAAAGAAGTTTACTCATCCATGAGTTGTATGGGAGGTCAACCACAAATGCCAATCTCTCCCTTCTCTTGCTGACATCTCAACTTTCCTGAGGGTACGGTGACATCTGCTACCTAATGAGGTGCCAGCCCTGTGATTCTTTGTACAGTAGCAAACTTCGGAGAAAAACAGGATGGGGAAAATTTGTTATTCTTTAAAAGAAAAAAAATAAGATAATTGGAGAAATATAACAAGTGTCCCTGGGATGCCAAATAACGAGTAGGTGTGTGAACACACCTTTGCAGTCATCTACCTTTCTACCTTTGAGATATTGATATCCAGCAGTAGAAAAATGTCCATCGGAAAGCTCCACTTATTCCAAACTCTTCCATGTTTCCAAATGGCAGTTCTATTCTTTTTGAGACTAAGTGTATGAAAAGAAAAGAAAAAAAGATACCCCCCAGAAGTGTTTATTTTTTGAGGGGGCTGTGCTCATGAGCAAAAGTCAATTTAGGCCTTTATTCTCTGAGGCAGCAATTGCCTTGTAGGTATTGTTCTCTGACCGTGTCCAGTTAGTGGTCCTCCGAAGATGGTTTTACTTTTGGGCTTGATAGCTGGCTTCCAAATGTTGTGTTCCTTCAGCAGTTGATCCTACTGCTGCCATCTCCTCCTCTTAGGATCTCCGTCTTGCTGCCACTTTAAATGTATACCCATCTGTAAAATGGCAACACTGATGGTTGGCAAGGCAGCAAAGGATAAATGAGATTTATCAAAATCACCAATGAGACACAGCTTACCAGAGGCAAAGCTTAAATTGGTCTCATTAGGCTTATCTATGTACTTTACTTCTATGAGGACTACAACAGGTAAATGCAAAAGGAAGAGGTACAAACTGTAAGGTTTTCTGAAATAACTCTTACGGTATTTTTGATGCTTACCTTAATGTTTTCTCATATGAATACCACATAGCAGTCTGTTCTGTGCTGATTGGATATTGTTTCTCCTCTTCTCCTTAGTATATGATGATATAATCCAGGGATTGAGTAGAATCAGTGGTGAGTAAATGTCACTTTTATTTGTTTTATTTAGATTTGTATGCCCACCCATCTTAAGCACAGCTCTGGGTAGCTCACAAAATGAATAACCATAAAATCATAAACCAAGTGATGTGGTGGCTCAGTGGTTAAGAGGCTGAGCTTGTCTGCTGGAAAGCTGGCAGCCCAGGTTCGAGACCCGAGTGCCATAAGAGGGGGTGAGCTCCTGTCCTGCCTAGCAGTTCGAAAGCATGCAAATGCAAGTAGATAAATAGGTACCACTTTGGTAGGAAGGTAACAGTGCTCTGTGACATCATGCTGGCCACATGACCACAGAAATGTCTTCAGACCACACTGGCTCAATGGCCTTAAAAGGAAAATGAGCTCCGTCCCCTATAGCCAGCAATGACTAGCGGAATCAGATCGGCAGGGACTCCTTTACCTTTACCATAAACTATAAAATTGAAAAATAAAAACCTGGCACCCATCATCTCCTTAGGTTGCCTCACCACTAGCTTCCGATATCCTTATACTATCCCAGCACCTGGGTAAAAGGCCAGGTCTGATGGCCTTCCAAAAGACTAAAAAGTGATCTTTGAAGATCACTCTGTAAGAAGAGAAGGAACCTAGAACTAAGGAGAAATTTCCTGACAGTTAGAACCATTAATCAGTGGAACAACTTGCCATCAGAAGTTATGGGTGTTCCAACACTGGGGTTTTTTAAAAGGAGCCATGAAAAATTCAGCCATTTGTCTGAAATGGTATAGGGTCTCCTGCTTGAGCAGTGGGTTGGACTAGAAGACCTCCAAGGTCCCTTCCAACTATGTTACTCTCTATTTCCAGGTTTTAGAAAATAAGTATAAAATCTTTGAGTATTCACTAACATAGAGAATACTATATAGCAATACTTGTATCACCTGAGTAGCTAGCTTTATATTAGAATCCAAGTAGTAAAAAAATGCAATTGTGCTTAGCTTGAGGTGACCCAGAATCAGCAAGGTGTTACTCTCTGGCAGGAGTAAAATATTTTCCCATCTGTTACGTTTTGCTTCATTTATTGAAGTAGGCTTAGGACAATTCAGTTTGTTATATCTGTAAATAAGAATTTATCAGGCACTACCACGTTCTTAGTCAATGATTCAATACTAAATCATTTTAAATTTAGTATCACACCCTTAAATAGAAATGTATGTCTAAGTTGGCATTTACTGGCACCAGGGGTGGGTTCTAACTTACCTCTCTGCCGGTTCGCTTCCTCCGGCGCTGCGTGGCCATGCCTCGTGGGCGCACACACGCTTTGCACGCGGGCGCATGCGCAGTGCTGAAAAATCCAAAAAAATCCCCCCCCCAAAAAGCCGAAAACAAGACGGTGATGCATGCGCAGTGCCGGAAACTCGGCTTCTGTGCATGCACAGAAGAAAAAAAAAATTCCCCCAATTTTTTTTTTTCAAAAAAAAAAAATCCAAAAAAATATGGCGGCGTCCACGGACCGGCACAGACCGAACTGGCTCTGTGACGTCACCAGCGAGTTGCTACCGGTTCAGGCGAACCGGTCCGAACCGGGAGGAACCCACCTCTGACTGGCACTTTATAAGAATAAACAAGCAGAAGATGATAATATTTTATTTTTGACATTTATCATCATTACATAGTAAATGTTCTTAATCAGTACATTTTGGTAATGAAGATAATACTTTGTAATTTGGAGAGAGGACATTGGACAGATTTCTGATGGCAGCATTTTTTTAAAAAATGATCAGCAATGGCCAGTAACCACTTTTGAAATAAATGTCATTTATGTTTACATATAACAAAAGACTTTTGTACTACAGTTTTAAGGTGATGCATATTTTATGGAAAACTTTCAGCAGAAGTGTTTGGGGGTTCAAAATGTGAACTTTGAGCATAATATCCACTGTATTAAGAAACTGCTTTTATTATTTAAGAGGTTAGACCTTACAATTTAAAACTGATTATAAGCAACATTTTTTTCTGACTGCAGGTAAATCAGCTTCTCCTCTGAAGATCCACTGCACTCCGGAAGGAATAAGGCTGCAGTGTTTCTTGAAATACTACATGGAGGAAATGAAATCAAGCTGGTATCACAAGTAAGAGAGAGCAAAGTTCTGAATCCTGCATGAATGTCAACTGGTATTCAGTAGCTATTGAAAACTCATTTTGGGAACGATGCTGATAATGCAGGCAGGAAAATTACAGCTCAGATGGTCATTTCTAACTTTTTTTTTAAAGGAATAAATTTACGTTCCCCTGTGATAGGTTTTGCACGACAAATGAGCCAATCTATGTTTTCATACTGTCATCAGCACAGCTGGCAGCTTTGCCTGCGAATCCCCAGTCACCCCTGAATCACCCTAGGACCTTGCAAAGCAGGGAGCCTGGAACAAATCTTCAAGTCAGCAGCCACCCACGGCAGCCAATCCTCCACCCACTGAAAAGCGGAGATCTAACAGGGCTTCAAGCTACAGATCTGTTTGGCTGAGGAAGCTGATGCTTATTATTTATTAATTTTTTGTCCCACCTTTATTACTTTATAAATATAACTCAAGGCGATAAACACACTTAATATTTTCTCCTCCTATTTTCCCCACAACAACCACTTTGTGAAGTGTGTTGGGCTGAGAGAAAGTGATGGGCCCAAGGTCACCCATCTGGCTTTCATGGCCAAGACAGGGCTAGAATTCACAATCTCCTGGTTTCTAGGACAACACCCTATTCACTACATCTTTAACCATTTTTTTTTAAATACATCAGTTTCTTGTTAGGTCAAATCCCATCAATTTGGATTGCTCTGTTCTGGACACCTATATTACCAGGATTGTTCAGTGGGAAGTGAGCTGATTCTTTTCCTGATTTGATCTCACACACCACCTGGGAGCTATTGAGTCCTAAGCATTAAATATGGAAAGCAATACTGTATGAAGGTCATTGTACCTAAAGTTATCAGTTAGCAAAAGCAGGAAGTTAAGGAAAATGTGTTATGATTCCCAAAGACTTTTTTAAACTTGAAAACTTCAGATGAAATATCAGGTTTCCTTTGAATTTTTCATGGCTGCTCCATATGGGCTTGAAGAAATGCCTCTGATTCTTCAGCTAAGTATCTCACAGCGAGCACCTTACTTCTGAATGCAGCTGCAATTCTATAAAGTTCAGAATTACCTGCTACAGGTGTTAGTAGTTCTACGAAACTTCAAATGAGGGTTTTCCCCAGCCCTGTCTGCAGATATTGGGGGCTGTGCTTCAACCCAGAGCTGAAAGTCTCATTTTCTTTGCCTCTCTTTCTTTCCTGCTTGTGACTCACAAAACTTGGATTAACCAGTCATATAGCTGCATGCTTTTGCTTGCTTTCCTTTTGAGCATCTCTTTAATCTCTTCTATTTCCCCTTAGAATATTCAGATAGTCTTCCTTGTCTTTTCTCTCTCTTTCTGAAAATGCAAGATACATCCTGAAACCACTATAAATGATAAACAGCAGAAGTAATAGAAATCTCCCTAGGAGAGAGATGCTTTTCCTTAAAAAAAAAAAAAGCAAAAGCAAAACAAAACGAAATGCTTTTAAGCTTCATGTAGATTATTACATTGAAATACAGATAGAACAAAAATAAGTATGAAATAAATTAGAAACGAAAGAGGAAAGAATTTAAAAGAAAGGCCAAGTGGAGATGTTATTTTCTGAAAAAAGGATCTTGCTGATTTTTTAAAAATTATCTCCAAATTTCCTTCTCTTTATAGGTACAGAGGATATAATGCTTCAACGTCTTTTTGATCAAAGATAGTCCTTCTGATTGAAGTCTGCAAATCCTCAACCTTTTGCAAGATTGTATTGAGGCTGCAAAAAAATTCAGCGTTTTTTTATTATTAGATTTCTTGATATTCAAATAGCTCACATACCTCCAATAATGAAAGTGTAGAAAACTTTTCTGAACTGCAACTTCAGTACAATGTTGCAACAAGTGTACGTTTGCAGCTTCAACTATAATGTATATGGTTGCTTGTTTAAGATACACTGAATGATTTGAACATATCTGGTGGCATTTATTGTTACTTTTTTGAACACCAGCTTCCCACAGACACTTTTTTGGGGGGGGGGAGTCACGTGGCATTTAAACTTTTGCTTGAGACTTTCTGGCTGCTTGAAACTAGCTTTAAGACAATCAGGAACATCCCCGTCAGCTGCCACCTTGTGCTGTTATGTGGTGACAGACTGCCCTGAACTGTGGGGAGGGGGAATGAAGGAGGGAATGCTTTGGGAAACGAAAGTAAGTGCTATATCTCCTTGAGGCGCTGCCTCAAGGTCACCCAGCTGGAAGAAGGAGGGGGCCACATAACAAACTACACTTGGACTGACTATTAAGAAAACATCTTGCCTGAACCTGATTGGTTACACTGACAGGGCAATGAAGACAGTTAAGGGAGGAAAAAGTAAGAACTTAGGGAATGTCTATGGAGATTCTCCGTCATCCAGGTCATGGTTGTCCCAAAAGTGCTTTTTCAAGAGGCAACTGGACTTTCTGGTTTTTCTTTTCTTTTCACTTCTCATCCAAGAAGTTTCTTCAGCATTCTTACAGGGATTGACCCAGACCTGAAGAAGCTTCTTGGATGAGAAGCGAAACGTCTTCAGAGAAAAATGAGAAAGTCCAGTTGCCTCTTGAAAAAGCACCTTTGGTAGAACTTAGGGATTTGGGTGCTTGATTTTCAGTTCTGGTTTTGCAATACTGCAGTACACTCGATCTGTAATGAACTATGCCTTTCAACAAATGGAGCCAAGGATCATTTCTATTTAGAGCACAGGTGTCAAACTCATGGCGTGATGTTGCCATCACGTGACATTTCACGACATTTCTTCCCTTCACGGAGTTGGGGTGGCCGTGGCCTGCGTGTGACGCATCCGGCCTGCGGGCCGCCAGTTTGACACCCCTGATTTAGAGGTTTAAGTTGTGGCAGGTCTGACAATCCCTCTCCTGTTTTGTAATGTCCAAGTATATCAAAATGATGTGCGTTTGCTTGAATGTGGTCTCTTGGTTTACCCAGGGAAGCTAAGGTTTCTTCAAGTGAAAAGATGAGAATTGGTGGTAGTGATGAAGTCGCATGGATACAGATATGTGAGCCTACCGAAAAAGATAAAGGGAAATATACCTTTGAGCTGTTTGATGGCAAGGAAGCCCACAAGCGGACCCTTGATCTATCTGGGCAAGGTAGGAATCTTTACCACCCATGCCACATTTTATCCCTGTCAAACATATTTTGGAAACTGCCCTATTTCTCTTTGGTTTATTCATAAGCATCAATTCTGTGCTCAAAATGTTCCCGGAACATGCATTATCTTTATTCATTCCACGTCTCATCAAGACTGACTTTGATCCCTGCTTTTAGATTTTGTTTGATGTTTCTGTACCACACTGTAGGCTGTGTGTGTGGGGGGGGGAAGCAAGGCAAGTACATATGCTCGCAATTTGTGCCAACTCATAAAGTCAAGTTCCTAACATGCTGAAATGTTTCACTGCAGCTTTCGATGAGGCCTATGAAGAATTCCAGCGGCTCAAGTAAGATTTTTTTTTTTTTGCTTTGGACATAAACTTTGCAATTATTTTATTTTGGCCATCAGTGTCATTGTACTAGGATGTTAATTTTTTTCCCATTTGTTTTTCAACTTTAGGGCAGCTGCCTTTGCTGAGAAAAGTAAGTATTTGAAAGTAAATAAACAAACAAAGGACTATTCAGTATGAATACGGAAGAACAGGAGATAGCGTTCTAGTAAAAATGAAAAGAGTAGCTTTGACTGAATGATGAAAAAGTTGAAGTCTTATACAAAGAACGGTTCTCATCAAACATGCTGAATGATTGTGGTAGAAATACGAGGTGTGTATAGATAACCAGATTTGCTTCTTTGGTTCAGTGAGTTGGCAAACAATTTGACCCACCTTAGACTGACCGGGATTCTCCCTTTTTCCATTCGGTCAGGAAACATGAATACAAATCTTGATTCAGAAATTGCTTTCCCCTCTTTTATCTAGTTAATAATTTGATATTATTGGATGGATGGATGGATGGATGGATGGATGGATGGATGGATGGATGAATTCTTTATTATTGCCGAGGGCCATCCAATAGTTCTAGATGTTCTGAGCGATCATGTCTATATAATAAAGCAGGCGTAGACAAACATAGAGGCGATAGACTATAAGACAGCAACTGGGGAGAGTGATGGATTATCAGTTTTGCTGGTGCCCCATCAGCAGAAGATAATGAGACAACGCCAGCAAAACTGATAGGCAATTTCTCTCAACAGGTCTAGTTGTCTCATACAGTCTCCTGTTGCTTTAATGTTACTCTGTCTCTCTTATTATTGTATTATGGTATGGATGGTTACTGCAGAAGGCTATTTTAACTGCTAGCCATTGGCTATAATAAAGAATTCATTCGTTTGGTAATTGAACATCAACAAATAACTAGATTCCCCCCCCATCATATTGATGGAATGGAACAAAAACTCTGAGAATAGAAATAGAAATGGCTTATGAGGCATAAGAATGTCAAATACTAAGTGCAGAAGTGCTCTTTCATTCGTCATCTTTTTGTTTTTTAAAAAATGAAATTTCAGGTGACATTTTTGTTTCTTAGTGAACTGGAAATTTGTAGACAAAGTTGACCTACTGCAAGGATCAAACTTGACAATTTTCATATGATTAGGCTGATGTATTTGTACACAATAGAATTCTTCCCATTAGGGAATCCTCTAATGGTGGCGCAGTGGTTAAAGTGCAGTATTGCAGGCTTATTATGTCGACTGCCAGCAGTTTGATTCTCACCAGGCTCAAGGTTGACTCAGTCTTTCCATCCTTCCGAGGTCGGTAAAATGAGGACACAGATTGTTGGAGGCAATAGGCTGACTTCTGTAAACCGCTTGGAGAGGGCTGTAAAGCACTGTGAAGCAGTATATAAGTCTAAGTGCTATTGTTATTGTTATCCCCTCCTTTGAAATAAAAACGTTCATAATAAGGATTTGTGTGCGTGCAAATGCATACAGTATCAAGATTGCCCTTGCTAAGAAGCTCATAATATTTTAGAACAGTGGTCCCCAACTTTTCTGGCTTTGCACACCGACCCGGGGGGGTGGTGGTGGGTAGGAGAGGGGATGGTTTTGTGTAAGTGGCAGGCGCACATGCGAACACATACTGCTCTACTTGCATAAGTGGAGCTGCATTTGCACAAGTGGAGCTGCTTGCATGTGCGCTCGCCTGCCGTTTGCACAGCTCGGTTCTGGAAAGGCCATGGCCCGGTACCAAGCCATGGCCCTGGGTTAGGGACCCCTGTTTTAGAAAGATAGATGCATTAGTTTCTTGGATGGCAACCTTCACATTGGTCTGGATAGATTATGTATGTGGGAAGGCATGTTTTTCACTTGCTTGTCTGCCTTTCCATAGGGGTATTACTGGTTGGGCAATTTATTTGAAAAATGTTCCAAAGAAAAGAGCTGCCCTAAGGCAATAAATCTGGAAAATTATGGAAGTTTTCAAAAAGATAGGTGCAAGGATTAGGGTACACTGAGATAAAAGCATTGAGAATTAGAATATTGCTATGATATTTCACTATGATATTTCACTTCAATGCCTCTGCTCCTAAAGCATTTTAGGCAATCAGTCTGGAAAACAATTCACCATAATTTGAAGCTAGGGCTGTCAGTTGCACACTGTGACTGTCCTCTCGGTTCCTTTCTCCATTTGCTGTCATGGTATTATTCTTAAGTGTGGATAAATATATCTCTTTCTTCACTGACAAACCACTTGTGACACCTCAGGGGGTTCTGTCAAGTTTATCTTCACAAGCTAGGTATGTTTGGGGAACCAAATGAATACACCTAGTTGGGATGAAATTCACTCCAGTTTGAAAGGGAATATGTAGGTATATCTTTGGGGAGACCTACATAACTCAGTGTAAAGCATATATGATATTTTCCAGGGAACAATAAACATCTGGTTTTTGCTATGTGTATGGAAGTGCAAAAAAGCTGGTGGGTGATTAGTAACCTGGCAGACAGAAATCTAAATACTTGAATAATTTTAGGAAGTGAGTTAGCAGGTGAAAATAAGTATCAGTGTTAATCCTCAAACCCAATAGCTATTTTAATTTGTGTTTAAGAACCAATAGTGGTGCAGGTAAATTTCTATAAAAAGAGCCGTGGTAACGCAGTGGTTAGAATGCAGTACTACAGGTTACTTCTGCTGCCTGCCGGCTGCCTGCAATTTGGCAGTTTGAATCTCACCAGGCTCAAGCCTTCCATCCTTCCAAGGTTGGTAAAATGAGGACCCAGACTGTTGGGGGCAATATGCTGACTCTGTAAACCACTTAGAGAAGGCTGAAAAGCACTGCGAAGTGGTATATAAGTCTAAGTGCTATTGCTATAATACTTATTAGAAATAAGACATTAGTGATGGGGAAGAAGCAAAATGTGTGCCGTAATATCAACATGCGAATTCCATCTTGTTTGTACTTGTGTCCTGATGTTGTTAGTTTTGCTACGCTTTTTGATGAAACATCCATTTGCTGCTCCATGGGACATTCCGGGAGCTTATAAGAAGCTCCCAAGAAAGAGACAGGGGTACTAAACTCTGCTACCCAAATTTCCTAGCAATTGATATTGAGAGGTATACGTGCCTCTGATAATAATAGATAATAAAGAACCAAATTAATCAGTAACCAGTGGCAATCCTACCTTCTAAGAAGCATAAAACCATCAAAGTTAGTAGCCATCACTGCATCTTGAGTTAGCAAATTTTCTACTTTACCTATGATGAAGGAATTCATATCTCTTCAATCTTTCCTCATTCAGCTTCCTCAAAGGTGTCGTTTTTATATGGCTATATCAGGTTCCACTTATTCATCCTTTTTTCTACAAGCTGAAATTTTTCTCGTGAGCAGTGGCCTCAGCTTCTTGAATCCAGATAATGTTTGTTTCCCTTCTTTGTACAGTTTCTACAGGCTCAGAATTGAGTGCAATATTCCAAATTGAGTTGTGTCATAGACTTATATAAAAGCTTGATTGCAATTCTATTTTAGAATTTGCCATTTCACAGCCGCCACATCTGGGGTTTATGTTTCCATCCAGCTATACATCATAACTCTGCCTTTGCTGCTTCTTTTAAAAAAAATTCTAATTACCTTAAACAATTCCAGATTGCCAGCAAATACGGCCATCTCAATGCTCCTATCTAACTCCAGATCTCTGTTTGTGACTATAATGTGTTTAGTATTGTCATCTAACATCAAGCTTTCAGCAGTGTGTCTTATTTCATCATTGAGTTCTGGACATTTTCTAATGCAGTCTGTTGCCATTTTGATGAAGCATCCTGATGACCTTATGGTCATTCCATTTCTAGTCACAACTACATCCAGTCATTTCAGATTTCCTGTAGCAACTCTTTACTACTACTGAATCAATCAACAATTTCCCCCCCCCACACACACACTATTATCTGTACAGAAAGCCTGCTAAACAGATAGATGTAAACAAGGCACTCTACTATGGTTAAAAAGAAATGGTCAGGAAGGCCTGCTTCATTTTTGCACTGAGATTCTCCTTTCAGAGATGGGTGGCAAAGGTAACCACAACCAACTCTTTTGACGGCTGCTTTGGGTTTAAAGAGAGTAGGACAGAGTCCTGAATTGGAGTGAGGTTTGGAGGGTAGCAAAGGCTGCTGGTGTTCTTCTGGACGCTTCTTTCTTTCTTTCTTTCTTTCTTTCTTTCTTTCTTTCTTTCTTTCTTTCTTTCTTTCTTTCTTTCTTTCTTTCTTTCTTTCTCAAGACTTCACTGAAACATTTGATCCCTTTCAGAAGGCACAGTGAGATCCAACCTACCTTTCCTTTCTTTCTTTTTCTTTATTTCTTCCTTTTCTTTCTCTTTCTTTCTCTTCCTTCCTTCCTTCCTTCCTTCCTTCCCCACCCATCTCTCTCCTTTTTCATATTTCTTAATTGCCCATCTCCCTCAGAGCCATGGGAGAGTCTTCTGTAGTGGCCATGCTTCACATAAAGCACGGAGTCAAGGTAGGTGGGCTCCTGATTGAGAAACACCGGGTGCTATTTAATCTTGGTTTGCTATTGTTGCATCCTTTCTCTGAGGTAGCCAGAGCACTTAGCCAGAGCATAGTAACTTTATATTTGTATGTTCACAGATCGTGGTAAAGTGGTTGGTGGTTTGCCGGATGTTGTGACCATAATGGAAGACAAGGTATGGATAAAACCCCTTGGTCGGCTTAGTTATTTTTTAATAGGAGCTTTTGTGTATGCAACAAAAAGGGCCTCCTTTATGAACATTTGAGTAGTATGAACCCATTGGACTTTGAAGAAGAAGGATAGAAAACGTATATATGCTTTTAAATTTGGTATTGGAGAAAACACCTGAGAATACCATGGATGGCACAAAATAAATGATGATAGATAGATAGATAGATAGATGGATGGATGGATGGATGGATGGATGGATGGGGAGGAGCACGGGT
>QLTV01001698.1:8443581-8456604 GCA_003457575.1 Thermophis baileyi
ATGGTTGTGTTGATAGATAGATAGATAGATAGATGGATGGATGGATGGATGGATGGATGGATAGATAGATGATAGATGAATCAGCAAACAAATCAACCAGAGTCCTCTCGAGGCGCAAATGACCTGGCTCAAATCATCATACTTCAGACAAATTGTGAAGACCCACTTCTTGGAAGAGAAGATCATGATAACCAAGATGAATGAACTCAGTTATGGTAGCAATGGGTATCCCATTGGAAGATTCAAAAAATCAGGTTGGGGACAGACTGTCTTGGAGAAAATCCATCTATGTGGTTACTGAGAATTTATATCAACTTAATAGCACATTACCAACCAATCCATAAATGATACATCCCATACAAGTCTATAATAGATGCTAACTGGAAGGTATATCTAATGCAAATTTATCTTTGAGGAATATGCTTGATACTTTTGCTATTGCACCTAAGACAAGAAGAAATTATGAATAAATGCCCAAATGATTTAATGAACTGCAACGTGGAAACCAAAAGCACACACAAATATATGTCTTCAACCAGTGCCAGGGCAGAGTGAGGCTAATTTACAATGGCTTGAGTCTGAAGTTAAATAAACGGAAGAAATTTTTCTCATCCTCTCTTGGATTCTCTTATATACCAGGGGTCCAGCATTGGGCCGTGGCATGCCAGAAATAGGGCTGCACAAACAAGTGAAGCCCCATCTTCTGGATGCAGGCAGCATGCGAAACCTTGCCCCCCCCCCCGGTCCATGGAAAAACCTCTCTCCACTGAACCGGTCCCTGGTGCCCCAAAGATTGGGGACCACTGTTATATACGATCTAAAATTCTTCCCTTTCCCTAAACCTCCCAGTAATACCTCCCATTGTCTAAAACCACTGCATAAGTTTTCTTTTTCTTCTTTTTCTTTTAGACCCTGAATCTGACCTGCACTGTGTTTGGTAGTCCTGATCCTGAAGTGATCTGGTTTAAGAATGACAGGGCACTCGAACTGAGCGATCATTACACAGCTAAACTGGAACAAGGGAAGCATGCCAGCTTGGTAATTAAGGGGGTGACATCAGAAGATTCTGGAAAATACAGCATCAGTGTCAAGAACAAGTATGGGGGAGAGATAGTCGATGTCACCATCAGCGTGTATAAGCATGGGGAAGAGATACCTGACGTTAAACCTCTCTCAGGTGATAGAATAAGGGAGATACCTGCGAAGCCCGCTGAATAATCATAAACGACAAGAAACATGTTGGGAAACGAGTGTGCTTGATGAACAAAAGGCTTGAGAGAAGTTGTAGTTTTGTCTGTGTAGTAGTTCTGCAATGGAAAACTGGCGATGTTGAGGAGACAGTTATGTTGGTTTTTTTTGAAGGCTGCATCTTGGTATCTTTTTCTTATAATGCCATCTTATAATGCCATCACAATTGGCAATGACATCACTCTGAATAGGAGTGTCCCAGGGCTTGCCAGTAATAAAAGACCATAATCAGCTGTCACAAGCTTCTACGCATTTCAATCATGGTTCTTTCTATCCATGAAACGCAATTCTCTGTCTTGCAAGCGGAAACTGGGAACTGCTTAGCTATAGATCAGGAACGCCGCTTCTTAATCTGAGATGTGAACTCTCGTGGCTTTTTGTAAAACCCCGCTGAACTCAAAACGCTGCAGCGATGTAAACGAATTGAGGGCTGCAGCTGCAAATAAATCAGAGGAGCTGAACACATGACCTTCTAAGTTATCCTTTGTGGCATTGCTGTTTTGTAGTGCAAGCAAATCTTTAGTCATACTTTACAGTCACCGTGGACTCATTTAAACCATAAGTTTCACAGTTGTTTGTTTCTCCCCCCCCCACGCTTTGTGCTAATAAAAATCTCCAAAAGTCACCTTGTGGTTCTCTCTCTGCACCAAATGACTCTTAACTTAGTTGTGTTTCCTCCCTTTGGATGTTTAATTGTGGTCTGTTGCAGCTTCACAGCTGGCAGAAGGCAGACCATCGACTCACAATAAAACAAGTGAATGATGGATACTCGGAGTCACTCCATTTTACTTAGCCACATTATTTTTCTCTTTTTATAGTGTGGCCAACAAGAAGTTAGAAATTAGGAACTGGTACTTGGTAGCAGCCTAGGGTGAGGCAGTATTGCAGGCTAATTCTGCCGACTGCCAGCAGTTCGATCTTGACCAGCTCAAGATTGACTCAGTCTTCCATCCTTCTGAGGTGGGTAAAATGAGGACCCAGATTGTTGCGGACAATATGCTGACTTCTGTAAACCACGTAGAGAGGGCTGTAAAACACTATGAAACAGTATATGTCTAGTAAACCCCTTAGAGAGGGCTGTAAAGCACTGTAAAGTGGTATATAAATCTAAATGCTGTTGCTGTTATATTTGCAGCCATAGGTGTCTTTGGGTGAGGTACATTGTGGTGCACACCCTACCCATTATCTACTTAGGTGCAAAAGGACTGAGCTTATATCACGACATCACAACTCATCTTCACCTTTTTGGCATGATCATGGTTAGGAATGGACACATTTGCTTTTCGCTTGGCTCTTCTTCAGGAAGTCAACTCCCCCCCCCCTCTCTGACTTTGTAGACCGAGCTAGAAATTTCACATTACTTTAGTGGGATTATTCATTGGTTTTGTATCAGGGAGAGACACGGACGTTATGTATGTATGTATGTATGTATGTATGTATGTATGTATGTATGTATGTATGTATGTATGTATATATTTATTTCTCAAACTTCTTAACCGCCCATCTCCTTCAGAGGTGAAATTGTATTCTTCCATGGGGCGTACTCTCTGAATGGATACTTTCATATGTTTGTGTATGGCCACAGCTGGCCCAATACATTCTAAAGCCTGAAGCAAAAAATAAGATGGGTTCCTTAACATTCCACCTATAGGAAGTGACCAAACTTGTAGTTTATTATTATTCCAATATTCCACTCCTCTATCTTATTTGAGGAAAGGAGACAAATTTAGGAGATGCAGGGCACCTGCCTGGACCATACAGCTTTGTCCTATAATAGAACTGCTTTGAGGCGAGATGAATGGCAAATAAATCAGATAGATAGATACAGATACATAGGTAGGTAGATAGGTAGATAGATAAGATAGATAGATAGACAGATAGATAGATAGATAGATAGATAGATAGATAGATAGATGATAGATAGATAGAGAGAGAGAGAGAGAGACAGACAGACAGACAGACAGACGTAGATAAATTATATAGATCAGGGATCCCCAACTTTTCTGGCTTTGTGGACTGGTAGCAGTGGGGGCAGTGGGGGGAGAGAGAGGGGATGGTTCCATGCAAGTAGGTGAGCACACTTGAATAAAGAATAATGGAGCCAGTTAGTTAGTTAGTTAGTTAGTTAGTTAGTTAGTTTATTTAATTTATATTGCCACCTATTCATACATGGCGACTCAAGGCGGCTTACAGAATATAAAACCTCATATAAAAACAATAAAACTAAATAAAAGAAGAGTCATATAATAAATTAATATAATAAAATCACCCCCCACCCCGGCGACAGCACCTCACACAAGCCATTTAGTGGGCTCCATCCCGCTCTGGGTTCTTCAGGCCCGCTGGCAGAACCAGGTCTACAGCGCCTTCTGGAAGAGTGTTAGAGTGGGGGCCATTCTAATCTCTGGGGGAATGATGTTCCAGAGAGAGGGGGCCACCACAGAGAAGGCCCTTCTTCCGGGTCCCACCAGGTGTATCTCCCTCGGGGATGGGACTCGCAACATTCCCTGCCTCCCCGCTCTGATGGGTCGGGTAGATGTGACCGGCAAGAGATGGTCCCTCAGATAACCTGGTCCCAAGCCATGAAGGGCTTTAAAGGTGACAACCAGCACCTTGAATTGCACCTGGAAGCAAATCGGCAGCCAATGCAGTTCCTGCAGGAGAGGTGATACATGTGCACACCAGGGTCTGCACAAAACCATGTGAGCTGCTGCATTTTGCACCAACTGGAGCTTCTGGATGCTCTTCAAGGGCAGCCCCATGTAGAGTGTGTTGCAATAGTCAAGACGGGAAGTGACTAGGGCATGAGTGACTGTGAGTAGGGATTGTTGGTCCAGGAAAGGGAAGGGCATAACTGGCGCACAACCCGCACAGGGGTGGTATTCACTTACCTTCCCTACCGGTTCGCAAATGTGAGCACGCGTGCATGCGCAAAGCCTTCTGTGCATGCACAGAGCGTCAAAAACGCAACGTGCTTACGTCCGGGCGGGTGGGCAGGGCCACCTGCAGTCAGCGCTACCGGTTCACCCGATCCAGATAGAACCGGCTGAATACCACCACTGAACCTGCAGTTGTGCAAAGGCCCCCCTGGCCATGACCGCCACCTGCTCTTTGGTGCAGTTGTGAAGATGCTGGCCTAGGAACCAGGAGACTGTGAGTTCTAGTCCCACCTTAAGTATGAAAACTAGCTGGCTGCCTTTGGGTCAGTCACTTTATCACATCCCAACTCACCTAACAGGATTGTGGTTGTGGGGAAAATAGGAAGAGGAAGGAGTATTAGGTATGTTCGCCACCTTGAGTTACTTATATAATAAAGGTAGAATTTTTAAAAAAATCAATTAATTGAAGTAGCAAACTGGATTAATCTCTCCTTTAGTGTTTGTCAACCTCAGCAACTTTTAGATGTGTGGACTTCAACTCCCAGAATTCCCTATGCTGGCTGTATGGAGTTGAAGTCCTCAAATCCTAAAGTTACTGAGGTTGAGAAACTGATCTAAGCAGGCTTGTCAAACTGGTGGCCCACGGGCCGGACACGTCACGTGCAGGCCACGCCCACCCCAGCTCCGCAAAGGCAAAACACGTCACGATATGTCACGATCCGGCCCGTGACACGATCGAGTTTGACACCTGTGATCTAAATTAATCTAGATTCACTGATGATATTCTTTTAGCAAACACACCCGCATACACGGAGGGGGTGAGGTGGGGAGAAAAATAGAGACTCCAATTATTATTTTGCATTCCATCAGCCTTTGAGAAGTATCCTTGGGCCCTGAAGACGAGGTTAAACTCATCTTGACTATGCTGTTAGCTAGCCCATTTTAGCTAACTAAGCTTCAGCCATTACCTTTCAGGTATGAGGGAAAGAATTTATGATGACATTTAATCTTTTGCTGAAGTAAAGAAATTAGTACATGCCGGGATGCTATTTTCAAAAGGCTGAAGATTTTTATAATAGCCACTTAGATCCCCCCACTTAGAATTCAGGGAAACTACTTTATTTGGATTTTTTTTTAAGGTTTGTGAAGAGAGAAGGCATACCATAATAGCCTGATTACAGGTAGTCCTCGACTTGTTTAGGGACCGTTTGAAGTTACAACGGCATTGAAAAAAGTGACTTATGACCATTTTTCACACTTGCGACCATTTTAGCATCCCCACGCATGCTCACGTGATCAGAAATTAGGAGGAGAAATTTTGGGCTTAATTGTGGTTGTAAGTCAAGGACTACCAGTAGTCTCTAGTTGTATATTAAATGTTTTTTTTTTCCCTATTACTATACATTGAAAACAGGCAACGTGGAAACCAAAATGAACCAAAGCTAAAATGTTTGGGATTTAGGAAACACGTGGTTCGACATGACTGAGGTGGATAAAATCATGCACGGCATGGACAAAATAGACAAGGAGGAAAATGGTAAAATATGAGGCCAGCCACTGAAGGCGATGATCTAGCACAGACCAAAGCAAACATTTCTGCAACAGCCTATGAATAATCTACGAGTTTATTATCCTGAGAGATGGTTTTTGTCTCTAACCTGAACAGGTCAATTCATGGAGGACACGTGAACTCTTGGTGTGCTTTCAAATAACAATTGCAAAGAAACAATGGCAACAAGAGGAACAGGTAGTCCTCGACTTACAACCGTTCATTTAGTGACAGTTCAGAGTTACAACAGCACTGAAAAAAATGACTTATGACCATTTTTCACATTTAAGACCATTTGCAGCATTCCCCGTGGTCGTGTGATCAGAATTCAGATGCTTGGTAACTGGCATGTATTTATGACGGTTCAGGGTCCCGGGGTTACGTGATCACTTTAGCGACCTTCTGATAAGCAAAGCCAATGGGGAAGTCAGATTCATTTAACAACCGTGTTATTAACTTAACAACTGTGGAGATTCACTTAACAATCTTAACTTTTTCTGTGGCAAGAAAAGTCGTAAAATGGCATGAAAACTCACTTAACAAACACCTCACTTAGCGACAGAAATTTTGGGCTCAACTGTGGTCGTAAGTCGAGGACTATCTGTATATTTCACAAACATCCCATGGTAGGGATGCAGGGCAAAGGTAAAGAGATCCATTGGCAGACTTTGAATCTGTCACTCTCCCTCTGTCCAGCTTCACACGAATACAGAACTGCTGTTGTGGGAAAATAGGTGGAGGGAATCTGTTATAATTGCCTTAAGCTCCTGAACGAAAAGCCAGATGTGAATCGAATAAATCCAGAAATAAAATACGGGACTAAGGTGAATGTTGGCCTGATCCAGCCAGGCTAATCCTATGCTTTTTGCATTTCAAATTATAATTTAGCCTTGACTTTTGCCAATCCATCCAACTAGGCTGATGCACCTAATCAATTGTGGCTGATTTTGAAATGTTAAATGGAGCTGGACCTGTTTATATTTGGATGGGAGTCTACCAGAAAATCATGGAGCTGCGCATTAGACTGAGAAGTCAAACCCCAGAAAAGGCCAATGGCAAACTAGAGTAATGTTGCCAAGAAAAGAGCACAAATGTTTTCCATCCAAAGTTGAGATTTACAGGAGTTGGGCTTTATTTTTATCTTTAGAGGTCACCAAGGGTGACACCCGAATTTTTGCATGCCAGCATAGAGCAGGGATCTCCAGATTTGGGAACTTTAAGACTTGTGGACTTCAACTCCCAGAATTCCTCAGCCAGCAATTCTGGGAGTTGAAGTCCAGAAATCCTAAAGTTGCCCAGTTTGGGGACCCATGGCATAGAGCACGGGGCCTCCAGCTGTGCACTCTCCTTTGTGACAGGCATAAAGATTAGTAGTCAACCTCATTTTGTAGAAGGTAGAAAGAGGGGAGGTGAAGGGGGAAGAGGAGGAGGAGGAGGAGGAAGAGAAGGAGGAGGAGGAGGAGGAGGAGGAGAAGAAGAAGAAAGAAAGAAAGAAAAAGAAAGAAAGAAAGAAAGAAAGAAAGAAAGAAGAAAGAAAGAAAGAAAGAAAGAAAGAAAGAAAGAAAGAAAGAAAGAAAGAAAGAAAGAAAGAAAGAAAGAAAGAAAGAAAGAAAGAAAGTAGTCTTAGTTCTTAAAGGAGGCTTTAATGGAGAAAATAAAGTGGATATTTCCAAAACTTGTGAGTATGAGACCTCTAGGTGGCACCGAAAGAACAAAGTTACAGAAGAAAGCTTCAGGAAAAACAGTCCAATTCTTTTCACTTCGGTCGTTTTGATGCAAACGTGTCATTTGGGGAAATGGGAGATTATTAAAAGCATTATACTTCTGCCAGAAAATTATAGCTTCCAGGAGATGAGTAGTCTTTTGTTTTTGTTTTTGACAATGCGACTGGATGATGACTTCACCCGGTGAAATGCGAAATGCGGCCCGTGAGGCATTACCTAAGTCTTGTGATGCTGTACTTTTCAGTGACGATGACTATAAAGCAGCTCCCAGTGGAGCCGTTGCAACTGGTCATAAGAAACAGAAATGTACGTGATTGCTTTACATGCCAAACCGTCCTAAAGGTGCTTTTTCAAGAGGCAACTGGACTTTCTTGTTTTTTCTTTGAAGACCTTTCGCTTCTCATCCAAGACGCTTCTTCAGCAGAGTTCTCTTTCGGCAGAGCTGAAGAAGCGTCTTGGATGAGAAGCGAAAGGTCTTCAAAGAAAAAACAAGAAAGTCCAGTTGCCTCTTGAAAAAGCACCTTTGGGACCACCATGACTTGGATGACTGAGAATCTCCGTAGACATTTACATGCCAAACTTTGAGACTTTGTGGAGTTGGACTTGGAAGTACAGGTGGTCCTCAATTTACAATCATTTGTTTAACGACCATTCAAAGTTACAACTGCACTGAAAAAAAACGACTTACAACCGGTCCTCACACTTACGACTGTTGCAGCATCCCTCCAGTGGTGTAATCAAAATTTGGGTACTTGGCAAAACCGGCATTCATTTACAACAGTGGCAGCATCCTGGGGTCATGTGATTGCCCTTTGCCACCTTCCCAGCCAGCCTTTGACAAGCAAACTCAAAGGGGGGGATGGGGGGAAAGCCAGATTTGCGTAAGGGCTGCAGAGTTCACTTAACAACTTCAGTGATTCGCTTAACGACCATGGCAAAAAATGATGTAAAGTTGGGCCTCGCTTAACAGTCACTTTGTATTACTAAAAATTCTGGTGCCAGTTGTGGTTGTACAAAAATCCAAAAAAAAAGATGGCGCCATCCACAGACCGGCATCGACCGAACCAGCTCAGTGACATCACCAGCGGGTTCCCAAATATGGGAGGGAGCATATTGCTTCCTTTCACCTTTCGGCCCCAATCCAGGGGCCATGCAGGCAGCCACTTTCACGACAAACCATTTTTCTATATATAAAATTTTACTGATAAAGAAATAAAGGGAGACTAGTATAGATCTATTTCAAGCTATTTAGCTCTCATCAGCTATCCATACCCTTATGGTCTTAAGGATGCTTAGATGGGGAAGAATGACCTAGGAGACATTATCTTAAAAGGAAATATAGACAGAGGCTACTGTGTATATCTTCAATTAGTTCCATGTTAAGGTTTATTCATGTAATACTCAGCACCGCTTTAACATTCCACATAAAGATTGTATGTATGTATGTATGTATGTATGTATGTATGTATGTATGTATGTATGTATGTACTTATTATTCAGATTCATGCAGTCATTTCATATATATAGCTTTGGGCAGCCACGAATAATTAAAACAAATTTAAAAACAATTTCAAAACAATAGGAAAACATACAAAAAGCCATCACAAAATACATAAAACTCACAGCTGAGGTATTCCCATTCATCAAAACCATCCGTCCAGCCACTCCACTGGCTCTATCACATTTCTAGATCCCCATGCTTATTGGCAAAGAGTACTTAGTAGTAGCAATAGTATAAAACAGTACTTTACAGCCCTCTCTAAGCGGTTTACAGAGTCAGCCTATTGCCCCCCACAATCTGAGTCCTCATTTTACCCGACCTAGGAAGGATGAAAGGCTGAGTCAACCTTGAGCCTGGTGAGAATCGAACTGCCAGCAGCCAGCAGTCAGCAGAAGTAGCCTGCAGTACTACATTCTAACCACTGCGCCACTACGGCAAAACTGGGTCTTCAGGGCCTTGTGAAAAGACAACAGAGTTGGGAGCCAATTGCCCCTAACAATGTGGGTCATCATTTTACTGACTTCAGAAGGATGGGAGGCTGAATCAACCCTTAGCCAGTCAGGATCAAACTGCTGGCATTCGGCAGAATTAGCCTGCAATATTGAACTTTAACCACTGCCACACCACGGCTCTGTTAAATGCTAAATACTAAATACTAATTCTCTCCAAAAATCAATATTATTACAGGTAGTCCTCAACTTACCACCATTCATGTAATGACCATTTGAAGTCGCAACAACACTGAAAAAAGTGACTTATGACCATTTTTCATACTTATGACCATTGCCTCACGGTCATGTGATCAAAATTCAGGCGCTTGGCAACTGTTATGTATTTAGGACAGTAGCACTGTCTTGGGGTCACATGATCACCATTGTAAACTTCCCAGCTGGCTTCTGACAAGCAAAGCCAATGGGGGAAGCCAGATTTGTCTAAAAAACCCCCCCACACGATTCACTTAACAACTGCAGTGATTCACTTAACAACTGTGGCAAAAGCGGTCGTAAAACAGGGCACAGCTCAATTCACACCTGCCTTGCTTAACAGCAGAAACTTTGGGCTCAATTATGTTCGTAAATCGAGGGCTACCTGTATCGATCATCGGTCAACCTGTGATTCCCATGTCATCTGAAATCTAAGAAGTTTTTCTAAATGAATCATCGTCGGTGAGTTCACTTCCCACCCTTTGGAATTAGGAGACAAAATCTTCACAGCGTGGAGTATTTGCTGAGTAGCTTTCCTTTCGCAGGAATCGTCAAGAATGTTCTTTTTTTTAAAAGACAGAAAGAAAGAAATCCATTTACCATTTCAGTCACTGGTACTGTACGTGTGTGATTGCTATCTTGCCTGACCACTCACTGCAGATGGTAAATTGATCTCTTCCACTGTCGGAAGATGGGAAGGAAAGGAGGGGTGGAGGAGAGAAAATGATGAGAATGCAGCACTAAGTATTACAACTTGCCTCCAGAAGTTGTGAATGCTCCTGGAATACACTGGAAGTTTTTAAGAAGAGATTGGATGACCATTTGTCTGAAGTGGTGTAGGGTTTCCTGCCTAAGCAGGGGGTTGGACTAGAAGACCTCCAAGGTCCCTTCCAAATCTGTTATTCTATCCTATCCTATCCTATCCTATCCTATCCTATCCTATCCTGTCCTGTCCTGTCCTGTCCTGTCCTGTCCTGTCCTGTCCTGTCCTGTCCTGTCCTGTCCTGTCCTATCCTATCCTATCCTATCCTATCCTATCCTATCTTATCCTATCCTATCCTATCCTATCCTATCCTATCCTATCCTATCCTATCCTATCCTACCCTATCCTGAAAACTCTAACCAGGGATTAGAAAGTGCTTCTTTTCTTATACAGACAGAGTAAACAATGTTGCGGGCAATAGCAACAGCAACACATTTTTCAAAACCCGGCAGAGATAGAGGTAGTCCTCGACTTACGACCACAATGGAACCCAAAATTTCCATTGCTAAGCAAGACCGTTGTTAAGTGAGTTTTGCCTCATTTTACGACCTTTCTTGCCACAGTTGTTATGTTATGTTAACTCGCTGCAGCAGTTAAGTTAATAACACGGCTGTTAAGCGAATCTGGCTTCCCCGTTGATCTTTGATCTGTTGGAAAGGTCTCAAAAGGTGACCCTGGGACAGTGCAACCGTCATAAATACATGCCAGTTGCCAAGCATCTGAATTTTGATCACATGACCACAGAGAAGCTGCAATGGTCACAAAGTGTGAAAAATAGTCGTATATCACTTTTTTTCAGTGACTTTGTAACTTTCAAATGGTCACTAAAAGAACGATTGTAATTTAAGGACTATCTGTATCAGGGGTGAAATGTGAAAATTTTCCCTACCGGTTCTGTAGGCGTGGCTTATTTTGTGGGCGTGGCATGGAGGTCAGGTGGGTGTGGCTTCAGGTGGATGTGGCCATGTGGTCATGTGACTGGGTGGGCGTAGCCATGTAGTCATGTGACTGGGTGGGCGCGGCCAATTTAGCAGTCCATTTTGCCAGGGAGCAGGGGGTTGGACTAGATGACCTCTGAGGTCCCTTCTAGCCTTTGCTGTGCTGTTTCAAAGCATCCTCTGAAGCTGTGTCTAGTGCCAGCCAGGTTTGTGGTCCTCCCTCCCTCCCTCCTTTCTTTCTCTCTTTCTCTTTCTTCTATGGGAAGGAACCTCCCCCCCAAATAAAATATTACTCATAATAAAAGGCTCACAGAAAAACAAGGAAAAATCAAACTCCAATGGGAATCACCCAAACCCTTTTAGAAACACAAAGCCCATATTGCACAAACCCCAAAACTTCAAAAACATAGAACCATATAAGAATCCTTCCTTTTATCCAGTTTGTTGTTCAGCTAACTCAGAATGTCACTTCGCTTCTGCAATTAAAAACCTCCTTCCGAGCAGCTTCCGAAGGCTTTTCAATTTAAAGCAGGAGTCTCCAAAGTTTGCAACATTAAGACTTGTGGACTTCAACTCCCAGAATTCCTCAGCCAGCCATGTGGCTAACTTTGGAGACTGCTGATTTAAAGCAACAGCATTTGTTTTTCTTCTTTGCCAAGCGATCTCCCGGCTGGAAAGTGAGTCCTGATTTTTTTCCTTCTAACACCTCTCTCTTTCTTTCTCTTTCTTTCTCCCTTCCCTTCTCCCTCCCTCCCCCCCTCTCTTTCTTTCTTTCAGGGGAACCGGCAGGGAAAATAGGCTTTAAAAAGTTTTTAAAAAAACCAGGAAATGATGATGTCGGGGCAGGTGGGTGGAGCTTCACGCTGCCATCCCGGTTCTCCGAACCAGCTGCTGCAATCGTTACCTACTCGCCCGAACCAGGTCGAACCGGGAGGATTTCACCCCTGATCTGTATACTGCATAGGTGGGATTCCAATATGCAAAGTCCAGGGGTGGGTTCCACTTACCTTCCCTACCGGTTCGCATCGCGACGGAAGTGTGTGTTAGGTAATGTAATGGCTAGGCCTAATCCGGTAAGGTTCTTTCTGCCTTTTGCATATGTAAGGAGATGTTTAAAAGGCTTTGCGATTAAAGACTTCACTGTGTATACCATTGTATCCACACACAGCAGTTTAAAATGATGATATTGGTATTCTTTATTTCTGTAAGTTTCAAATAGGGCAAGCCACTATTATATAAAAAGAGAGCAAACCCTGCTCCCCACTTGCACTGATGATGTAATCTAGTTTGAAAATGAAATGTCTGCAAGAAAACAATCAAGCTCAGAAAGCATGAAGGACCCCACACTTCAATCCTGAGATACAAATATTCTCTTCTATTGGGACTTCAAATTTAGATGCATTTATATCAGATTTCTGCAGGCTGTAACCCTAAAGTTCCTGGACTTGGATAGTACCAAGCTGAAGAAGGCTGATCTATACCTAAGAAAATATACAGGCCAACACTGTAATTTCCTTTCCTTTCCTTCCCTTCCCTTCCCTTCCCTTCCCTTTCCTTCCCTTCCCTTTCCTTTCCTTTCCTTTCCTTTCCTTTCCTTTCCTTTCCTTTCCTTTCCTTTCCTTTCCTTTCCTTTCCTTTCCTTTCCTTTCCTTTCCTTTCCTTTCCTTTCCTTTCCTTTCCTTTCCTTTCCTTTCCTTTCCTTTCCTTTCCTTTCCTT